>QNUK01000059.1:0-82500 GCA_013621035.1 Clarias magur
GTTGAAGCATGGTTGAAAAGCAATGTCTGACTTTCATTGGTTAACATTCATAGAATTCTTATTTATTATTACTTTTGTCAGATTAAAGTTATTTCTGTGACCATTGTGAGTTTTTCTTTCATTGACCGAAGGGTACCAACAATTTTGTCCACGTGTGTATGTATTAATAATTGTGTAATGTATAAACATTTTTTTTTTTTAATCTAAAATTTTTATTCCTGTAAAGCTACTTTGTGACAACATCCATTGTTAAAAGCGCTAAACAAATAAAAATTGAATTTAAGCTTGAAATTGAATTTGAATGTACAGTGTTTCATTCACAAATTACCCACCAATTACAAAACACAACTTTTAATGTACTACCAAAAAATGTAGGTCATTTTTTAGTCAACTTTAATTATTACTTGATTAATAATATGAGCTATTAGAAGATATTAGAAGATTATTATAAGAATTAGATTTGATGATGTAAAACAAAATAAAACTCTGATCTTCACCTCACTAAGGTCCTGAGGATTTCCTCTTGTAGTAGATGAACCCAGCAGCTGAAAGCACGATCCCCAACACCAGACCTGACGCCCCGATAGCGATCTTACTCCTCTCAGATGCAGGAACAGAGGGGTCTGTGGGGTAACAACATTTATAGAAGAAACATAGAGTGAAGATCAGTTGTGTTTAGTTTTAATCACAGTATATTGTGATCAGACTCACCCCACTTATAGCTCATGGGTTTACTGAAGCTGGCGTGTTCCACCACACAGGAGATCTCCTCTCCAGACTCAGGCGTGTACTCCAGATGTGAGTGGACCTGATAGTACCAGTCTCCATCAGCCATCTCCTCTGTGGACGTCACACCTCCCTGAACTTCTCTCCCGTTCCTCAACCAAGTCATTTTAATGAGCTTTGGGTAGAAGCTGTAAGCGCTGCACACCAACACAGCAGGATGTGACCCGTCTGACTGCTTCACTGACTTCACTTCAACCTCCGACTGAACTGCAGAGATAAACCACCGCACCACAGACATTGTATACATTTCCTGTTAATCCAAATTATTTCATGTTTCAGATCACATAACTTTAATTATAATTGCAATTAGTCATTTATAAAGACAAATCATGACTTACCTGATTTATCGATTATAGCTTGGAAGCTGATCTGCGCGTTGTGTTTACAGAACTTATACATCCTGTTCACATTTCTAGTTGAATGTGGGATGAAAACCTTGCACCAAAATGGGTCTTTAAGTTAAAGCATCATTTCTAACTGATACACTGGTCTATTATACTTTTTAAATTGTAATTATTAGAGTTAATATTAACAATTTGCAAAATTGTACAGTCTATTGTGTATTTCATCAAGCATCACACATGGATACAAGTTTGTATTGCATGTTTTTTTTTTCATTGATTTTCTTTATTGGTATGAACATAATAACAGTTAACATGATAAAAAGCAATAAAAATATTACGGGTTATAGTGAGTACAACCTTAATGTTATACCTTGGAACCTTGGATTATGAGCTCAATTCGTTCAGGAAGCGCGCAAAAATCCCCATAAGAATTAATGGAAACTAAAATAATTTGTTCGACAGCCCCAAAAATAAATGCATAAAAATAATTAATACAATATAGTCCCCTATATAGGCCCCTCCCCTCTCCAACTTCTTGTCTTACACAGTTATGCTTCCTTAGGTCAATCTAAGGGTCAATCACTTAAGCAAATACATGAATAATAATCATATCACTAATTAATTATAAATGTTATATAAATCAGTCAGAATAAATCCTGTGATATCGATTACACTTTGAAAATAGGGCACTAGTTGGGTGAACTCTTTACTAAGCAGTTACTACACTTACTGTAATATTTGTCATTGATATCCAATATTTTATTAGATATAGTCCTGAATCTTTTTTAGGATTTACTGAGATTGTATTTTTTGTATAAAAAAACAAACAAAAAAAAAACAAATATATATATATATATATATATATATATATATATATATATATATATATATATAAAATAAAATAAAAAAAAAATAATAAAAAAAATAAAGTTCAATAAAAAAAATAATAAAATAAAATGAAAATTAAATAAAATTAAATAATAATAAAAAATAATAAAAAAATTATTATTAAATAAATAAATAAATAAATAATAATAATAAAAATAAATAAATAATAATAGTAATAAAAAAAACTATAATAATAATTAAAAAAAACAAGTATTTTGGAAGAACTCGTTTAGTTAACACATTTCGATTTTAGTCAGCACGCTGATGAGTATACTGCTCTTCCCTGGTGGAGGTTATGGCTATAAAGTGTTGACCATTCTGTCTACGGCACAACAACAACAACAACAGCAGGGGTGATGCACTAAATCAAGTGTACCAGCACATCAGTGAGCAGCAGACGGCTCAGACGCTTTTCTCATCTTGGCTGTGGACTTTAATCATGCAGATTAAAAAAACGGCAACACATAGACGTTCCCACAGGAGGAAAGAAGACACTGGACCTTGTCTACACGACTCAGAGAGGTGCTTACTCCCCACTCAAAGCACTCAAAGCACATTACTGTTATGCCAATGCCTGTATACAGACCACTGGTTGCCGAACCGGTCCACAAACAGATACAAGTGTGGCTGGAAGGGTCTTCTGGGGCACTCCAGGACCGCTTTAACACCACAGACTGGGATATATTTAAGCAGGCTGCCAACCACAACATCTCCACAGACCTTCAGGAGTATACAGAAACTGTCACTGCCTACATCGACAAGTGCATTGATGATGTAATGGTTACAAAGACCATCGCTGTCTGGGCCAACCAGAAACCACGGAAGGCGAGGTCTACAGACTATTGACGGTACACAAGGTACAGATGCCTTCAAAACTGGAGACGCGGTGGCCCTGAAGTCAGCTATGGCCCTCTCACGCAGCATTAACCAGGCAAAAAGACGGTACTCCAAGAGGATGGTCCATTGCTTCAGCGGCAGCAGAGACACACTGAGCCCGTGGCACGGGATACAGACCATCACTGATTACAAGCCCCCACTGCAGACATGTGACCGCTCAGCTGATCTCTCAGCTGAATGATCTTAATGCATTCTTTGCTCACAACAGCACCACAGCACAGACGTGCCCACCTTCACCCGGCGACCAGATGATGACGCCTGACAACATTCCTGGCTGCTTACTGAGAGAGTATGCAGGGGAATTCACTGATGTCTTTTCTTAGATCACTTTGTCAGGCTGTTATCCCCACATGCTTCAAGGCTACCACGATAATCCCAGTACCAAACATCTCCCTCCTGTCTAATGATTTCTGCCCAGTTGCACTTACTTCAATCATTATGAGGTGTTTAAATGGCTAGTCATGCAGCATATCAAGTCTGTCCCCCCCTTCCCTGGACCCCTTCCGGTTTGCTTATTGGCCCAATCTGACTGATGACACCATCGCTACTGCCCTTCACTTAGTGCTCACTAAGACCTGGCAGACCTCAGGCAGTAAAGGTCAGCAATAACGCATCCAGCACCATGAACACTCTGAACACGGCGGCCCCCCCTCAGCCAAGGTGTGCTGAGCCCCTCCTCTTCACGCTGTTGACTCATGATTGCACACCATCTCACAGCTCCAACCTTTTTAATCAAGTTTATGGATGACGCGACTGTGGTGGGTCTCATTAGCAACAGAGATGAGACTAACTACTCTGGATTGAGTTAAGCCACCTCGCCAGGTGGTGCACAGACAACAGTCTCTCCCAGAACATGGAAAAGACAGAGGAGATTGTTGTTGATAACAGGAGAGCACACACTCAGCATTCTCCTCTGCCCATCCATGGTGCTACCATGGTGAGGGTGAGCAGCACCAAGTTCCTGGGTGTGAACATCACAGAGGATCTCTCCTGGACCTACAGCTCTGGAGCACTGGCCAAAAAAGCACAACAGCGTCTCTACGTCCTCCGCAAGCTGAGAAGAGCCAGAGCCCTGACACCCATCATGTGCACCTCCTACAGAGGAACCATCGAGAGCATCCTGACCATCACTGTGTGGTATGGCGCCTGCAACGCCTCCTGCTAAAAGACGCTCTAGCGCATAGCAGCTCACAAGATCGTTGGTGTCTCTCTCCCCTCCCTCCATGATATTTACAACACCCGAATTAGACGCAAAGCTCTCAGCATCGCCCTTGACCCTACCCACCCAACCCAGAGCTTCGTCAGACCAGCAGACTGAAAGACAGCTTCATCCATCAGACGATCAGGAAGCTCACTCTGTCACATCCGTACCACCACAGTCTCGGGGAATAAGATCTTAGTGTGTCTACGTGGTTACCTGTCTTCACTCTAGCACGGAATTAAGTCCACCTGTGTCTCCCCTGTGTGTCTCCTGATTTATTCCAGCCGAACTCGTAGCGCTCCGTCCGTTCACTGCTCTGAATATCCTTGTCATGGTCTGTTGTGTAACGTCTTTGTGCCTGTTTTCCCCCAGGATTAAATGGTGTCTGCAGGTCGGAGCTACTGCTTGTGTGGACATTTAAAAGGTCAGAGTCAAGTTGATCAGCCTGGTTTCAGTTCCTTGATTTATTGGTTTTTTGAGTTTCTCTTAGTTGTGTTTTGTTCGCCCGCCTGCAGACCCAGCCTAGGAAGTCACCTTTTGGTTTTTTGTCTCAGTAAGAGAATTAACTAAATAAATACTTTAGGATCAACCCTGCATCTGCGTCCGCCTCTCCGTAGTGAACAAACCACGACCATTCTATTGAGCGAAAAAGCATCTCAAGTTGAGAAATATGGCAAACCATGCAGCAGATACAACAGAAGAATGTCACAGTGGTAGTTTAATTTATTGTGGCCAAGAACGGAAAGCTGAAGCTGCATTTCGCACAGGTTCACCCAAACTGTACAGTCGACGACTGGAGCAACATCGCCTGGTCTGATCCACCTCGATTTCTGTTAAAGCACAGAATGGAAAGGGTCAGAATGTGGCACCAACAACAGGAATCCAGAGACCCATTCTGCTTTGTGTCAACAGTCCAAGCTGGTGGAATTGGAGCTGCTTAAATGCCATAGTCAATGTGGGTATTGTTACTAACCATGTTCATCCCATCATGGCCACAATCTATCCATATTCTAATTGTTACATCGCTCATGATAATGCACATTGACGCAAAGCAAACGTCTCCTCAAAAATGGTTTTATAAACATTAGAAAGTGTTCAGATCCCCCTTTGGAATGCGGTAAAACTAGAAATTCGCAGCATGAGAGTGCAAAATTGCTTGGTTTAATCATTTTAACATGTGGAACCCATACCATGAAGAACTAAAGCTGTTCTTGTGAGCAGAGGATAGACCTACAGAATATAAATATAGTATTCCCAATAAATTGATCAGTGAGTTTATAATAAAAAAAAATTGCAACACTGCATGTAAACTTCCCTGTCCTGAAGATTTCATAAACCTTAAAGATACAACCATTGCTTCTTATGAAGCATAGACACTTAAGCTCCTTCTGCCATGGTTTTTATGTTTTTTTTTTTGTGTGTGTGTGTGTTTGTTTTTCAGTTGTGTCCCATAAATTTCATCCATAAATGTTCAGTGAATATCTCCTTAAAAATACTTTGCCGTATTAAGGATGTGTCAGGGGTAACCCCTAGAGGGCGCCAAAGCGCCCGAAGACTTTTTGGTTGTAGTTTGTTTCATTAGACTTCATTTCCCAGTTTGCACCTCGGTCAGGTGACGTGGGCGCTCACCTGAACCGAGTTGTAAATTAGTTTCATTATAAATAGCTTGTGTTTGTTCTGTTCCGGTGTCTTGTAACTGTTTCTTTAACTTAGTCCATGTCTGTAGCGTTTACCATGTCTTGATTCGTGTATTGGTTGGTTTTCTTATAACGCATATTTGTTTATTTGATTTTCCCTGTTTTCCTTAAAATAAAAACATCATTTCCAAGAAAAACCTGGACCTCTGCAGTTGTGCCTCGCACCCCGTTTCATGACAGGATGTTGCATTTTTGTTAAATCACATACTCTGATATTTTCTCAGACAGCATTTTGCTTTGATTACAGCACATATTCCACCATGCCATCATTTCGATAAACATATGCAATGTTTAAACATTTATTTTTGTATTTATCCTCATTAATGTTTCTTCGAAATCATGTATTGATGAAGGGAGAGTCGGACCAACGCATAAAGAATTCTGCAGCACATTTCAAAAGCTTCTCAATGTCACTAAGGTCACACTCGCTTTCCAATCCATGTGTCAAAACGACGTCTCATAGGAGAAACGTAAAGATAAAGAGACTTTACTTGTCATTGAAGTCATGCAATGGAATTTATTTGGTAGCTCGCAGAGATCAGCAGCAATAAAGGAAATGTAAGAATAAATACAAAAATAAACATAAGATAATTTCGTTCAAATATAACAATATACACAATGTAGTATACTGTATATGCAGTGGGACTCGGCTCTTGGTGCAAACAGTGCAGTGCAAACATGTATGTCAGAAATAAGGAAGTATTGCCCAAATAATAATAATAATAATAATAATAATAATAATAATAGTAATAATAATACAATCCTGGATGTAAAGTGTTCAGTGCATTAATAACAGCTTGGGGAAGATGCAAATAAAGGAGGTACGATAATTTTCAACCTTATAATCGTACAAGTTTTGCTTTGCCTGTTATAAAGCATTGACACTGGAGACTCCTTCCATACGTGTACCGTTTACTGTAACCCTGTGATCACGTGTGTGCACGTAAAACATATTTTATATTGTGTTTGTAGGTGTGTGTGTACAGCGCGCATGTACTGCATGCATTTAAAGCAAAAGAAAGTCTCATTAGAGACATGTTTAAGATGCATTTTTCTCTCCCTCTTTGTATCAGCCTGTCGTTAGTCGTTGTGTGTGTGTGTGTGTGTGTGTGTGTGTGTGTGTGTGCATGTGCGTAATTCGACCCCGTGACCCTTCACGCGCACGCAGCCTCGACCTTTTTTTGAGACATTTGTTGGTTTATTCTGGTGTATTGCCTCATGCAGTAAACTAGAGCTGTTGGTGTCAGGGTTAACCCCTAGAGGGCGCCTTGCGCCCAGAGACTTTTTTTTTTTTGTAGTTTTCGTTCGTAAACTTCACTTCCCAGGATGCACCTCGGTCATGTGATGGGAGCACTCACCTGAACCGAGGTGGCTCGTTAGTGGAAGGTATGTGTAGCCTGTTTTAAGTGCTGTTTCCTTTGTCTTGCGTCTGTTTAGTTGGAACTCGTGTGTGATATTGTATCTTGGTTTGGTTTGTTGATGTTTTAGTTGTGCTAAGTTTATGTTTTGTTTATTTTAATAAAGAACCATCTACATCTGCATTTATGCCTCGCCTACACCACCTTTACAAACATGACAGTTGGATAAACATCACACTGAGCACCCGCATTCTGTATGTCCTCCTGTCTCTCTTTCTATGTCCTGTCTTCATATCCACATCCTGTCTCTACACCTCAATGTCCTGTCTCTACATCTACATGTCTTGTCTCTCTTTCCATGTCCTGTTTCTACACCTTCATATCCCGTCTCTCTCTCCCCATGTCCTGTCTTTGTATCAGCATGTGGCTGTCTCTGCCTCTCCATGTCCTGTCTCTTTATCCATGCCCTGTTTCTACACCTTCATATCCTGTCTCTCTCCCCATGTCTTGTCTCTAAATTTCCACATCTTGTCTTTCTCTCTCCATATCCTCTCTCTTTCTCCATGCCCTGTCTCTACATTTCCATGTCCTGTCTCTCCCTTCATGTCCTGTCTCTACATTTAAATGTCCTGTCTCTACATCTCCATGTCCTGCCACTCTCTTTCCATGTCCTGTCTCTACATATCTATGTCCTGATTCTACATCTCCATGTCCTGGCTCTACATCTCCATGTCCTGTCTCTACATCCCCATGTCCTGTCTCTCAATCATGTCCTGCCTCTACAGCTCCATCTCCTGTCTCTACACTGCCATGTCCTGTCCCTCTCTGCACGTCCTGTCTCTACATCTCCGTGTCCTGTCCCTCTCTGCACGTCCTGTCTCTACATCTCCATGTCCTGTCCCTCTCTCCACATCCTGTCTCTACATCTCCATGTCCTGTCCCTCTCTCTCCACGTCCTGTCTCTGCATCGCCATGTCCTGTCTCCTCATCTCCATGTGCTGTCTCTCTCTCTCTCTCTCTCTCTATGTCCTGTCTCGCT
Organism: Clarias magur; assembly: GCA_013621035.1. Taxonomy (NCBI): domain Eukaryota; kingdom Metazoa; phylum Chordata; class Actinopteri; order Siluriformes; family Clariidae; genus Clarias; species Clarias magur. The sequence continues at coordinate 8,211 of QNUK01000059.1, forward strand.
CCATTTCATGTTACAGTTTGCATGCATGTGATAAAAAGATAAGATATTATTAAGACGTTTGCATTACATTTCTTTACTGGATCGTATTAAATCTACACCGGTTACAATCTGGTTGCATCTTTATTTACTCTTCATGTTACACTCGTGTTTCCGAACAGCAGATTCACTCTTCCCGTACGAAGCTACAGTTTTTCACACTAGGTGGCAGTATATGCACTCACTGTACACAAACGTTGGTAAACAATAAGTGTTGACAATTGAATGATGTTATCAAAATAAAATCATGATTTATGTGTCTAATCGTATTACTCCAGTGCCACTCGTACACATGTTTGTTATCTGGAGATCATGGGACGGTATTTAAAGCCTTGACTTTCATATGTGCTACAGATATGTAATAAAGTGTAGATGTCGCGTTTGTATTTCACTGTACACAACCTGTCCTCTTACTGACTGATTGCAGAGCTGCTTGAATGGGCAGATTTCCAGCTGTTATGACAAAGTGTATCATGTTTAAAATCGGCAAATAATCTCCCGTCTCGTCTGCATCAAAAATAAACCATTCTACATTTAGAAATGAACAGAAATTGCAAATACTGCAAAAGAAAAGATAAACAAACACGCATCTGATAGAGATATCAGAAAATAAATAAATAAATAAATAATAACAACAATAATAAAACCAAGAGTGCATCCAGCAATGCGGTGATGAGGGTAAGTATGTAACCATCATGTCTAAAAGAACATTGTTCAGAACCCTGATGCTCAAAGTAATTAAACATATTGAGTCCTGTTAACTTAAACAATTACTGTACAATTAGTTCAAATTAATAGACCTTGTTGAGTATTTAGCACGTCTTTACGTATTTATGAGCATTTTAAGTTACAGTAGCTGAACAAATTTGATATTTTAAGCCACAGTAACGTTTAGTCTCCTTAAAGTTCCACCAACTTGAAATCTTTCAGCCGAGCGATTTTGTGTCTAACGTCAGCAATGCACATGTAAACTGGCCACATTGAATAGTTTTAATCAGGATGGTGGATGGGTCTGTCTTTTGGGCTTAGAGCAGAAGGCGGGGTATACCCTGGACAGGGAGCCAATCCATCGGAGGGCACACACATACACACATACACACATACACACATTCACACACTACGGGCAATTTGGGAACATCAATTCACCCAGAGGAAACCCAGCAAGCACAGGGAGAACAGGAATCGAACCCGGACCCTGGTGGTGCAAGGCGACAGTGTTTAACCACTACTAAATATGGTTTACCTGATTGATCAGTTATAGCTGGGTAGAGGAGCTGTGCATTGTGCTTACGTAAATCAATATATATATGTATATAACAAAACTGATTTTATTTTATTTTTTTTGGATTTTTCCCCGATTTTCTCCCTAATTTAGTCGTGTCCAATTCCTCCCCGTCACTAGGGGGCTCCCACATTAAGGCTACTACTCAGCCGGGAGGGCCGAAGACTATCGCGTGTTTCCTCCGCGTGTTTCCAGATGCTAATTTTGGCATTTTAATGCGCACACATTATGTTTAGCAGTAAGGGGTGTGTGCTTGTATGTTTGGGATATTTAACAGTACTGGGCTTTTATGTTTATTTTGGGGGGAATTCTGCAGTGACGGGTTTTTTCTTTTTGGAGTTGAGAAACTTGAGGAACAATCATGTGATTATGTTTTTTTTTTTTATTTATTAATTTTTTTTGTAAATCATGATCAGTGAAGTTTTAGTACCATATCTACCTTATACTCCTTCCTTCCTCAATGGTTAAGCCACTGGACTGTGTCCAAATGTGCAACAAAGAACAGAAACAAATTTGGGGTTCGATATACTGTATATGTAACGTAAATGAGCAACTTTTTCACTTCCCCATTTCCACAACAACATCATCACTTCTCTCTTACTTCAGTTACTTCAGACTTCGTCTACTTCATCTTCTTCTTATCAAGTTCTTATGCCCTTTGGCGAAGCCACCCAGACAGTGCATTGCCACCACTTAGACTAAAAATGTGTACAACAAATTAGGCACAACACAAAATTTGAGTTAAATAGCTGCTGCTATAGCTGAGAAATATAAATAATACGTCAAAAGAAGGAAGTACGTACAATAATTAAAACGGTTTAAATGCGTTTTTGCTTTTAATATATTCCCGTGACTTGTTTTAACTCTCGCAATGAGTAATGATGGGCTTCATTCAACAGTATCTATGCTTTTGTATAAAGAATTTACCCAGTTACAGTAAGTTTTTAAAAGCAAACTCCAGGATCTTATCACTGACAAATACAGCAAATTTAATAAGTTACACGATGATGGATGGAACTGCAACATCTTTTACCTACAGCCAGCTCTGCATATTACTCCAGCAAGAGTGCACAATAGATTCACTAACGAAAAAACTAATTCTAAAAAATTTCAATATCAGAGAAAACACATTTATTTACATCAAAATTAAACGTTAACTTTAAGCCCAAGTACAGTACAATATGTGCAGTATGTTGTTTCCTTTTAAACTGTGTTACATATTATGTGGCCACTAGATGGCAAACGTAGATATTTGATGTAACATGCATACTTTTGTGTAAATACTGGAATAACAAAATAATTAACTTTAGAGGAAGCTCTGGCCTTTTCCTGAGCGCGTAGCAGTTCCTGGAATTGTGCATGTGACTGTGACAATTCTTCCACGGTAGCCCTCGTGCTCTTTTCACGAAGTCTGCGTCATGGGTAAATCTCTCTGCGGTGTTATCCTGATATTCGACATTTGAAGTATGGGTTAAAAGGAAATTGATGAATACATTCTAATTCTAACACCTACATTAACAGGTATTTTCGGAGAATTTCTGTTTAATAATATGTGACGATTGTGATTATATCGCCTCCTAAAACACTTGCAATTTTTTCTCCCTACTTTTGAATATTTGCACCCGAAATGGTTTCAGTTCCTCGTATGACATGTACTGTAATACCAGGTGAGGGACTGTATGGCAACAGAAAAGACAGTTTAGAAATAATCATTTAATTTATTAAACAAAAAGGGATATACAATGCTTACTGTATATGACTCCTTGAAAAAAAAAAACGGCTTGAGCCACCATTAAGAGCGAAACCGTCGATGGAATGGTTCTGATAACTTCAGATGTCATCCTTTGTCATACTTCTGTGAAAAAAAATGTTACAGAGAATATATTTCAGATTGAATTTAATTTAGCGACATCAGAATATTAAGTAATAAACTAAGTAATATAAACTAAGCCACTTCAAAGTGTACATTTTCCTTATTTTGGTGATTCGGAAGGTAAACTTTTTGCGTCAGGCTGTTCCCGTCCTGCGGCACTCGAACATATCTGATGACACTTTATCAACAAAAATGAGAAATTTTACACAACCGTTTGAGCTCGATAAGCATGACTAAGCTTATGGGCCAGCCAACCATAATGATAATGAAGCCAAACAGTGGCTCTGGTGTAAATGTAAACATTACTCTATCATCTGTACCTATGTAGGAGATGCTGCTGCAAGTCTTCTGCTTCAGAGTGGTGATTCTGCCAAATGTGCAAAATTTGCCATCCAATTAGTTTTTGCTTAACAAATAGAGGATAGTATACAGTATATGTATGTACAGTATGTACCATTTACCTTACAGCATTTGGCAGACACCTTTATCCAGAGGGACTAATATCGCAGTACACTTCTGATCAGGTGAGGGTTAAGGGTCTCGCTCAAGGGCCCTACAGTGGCAACTTGGTAGTGGTAAGGTTTGAATCTGGGACCTTCCAAACCATAGTCCAACACCTTAACCACTGAACCCCTGCCCTCCAGAACACCCAGTGCACCGCAGCCACCTGTGCACCCATGAGTCCAAGGCCAACCCAGGTTCAAAACTTCCCAGATCCTAAGCCGATGAAGCACCCATGGAATGCGCGAGACATAGCAATCCACAGAGACCCCATGCCATCCTCCAACACATTGGATCTGTTGCCAATCTTCTGGTGCCAGCCTACTGCGTTACTAATTTTTTTACATTTTCCCCTATGAATTTAAGATCTAACTGGTTGTAACAGAGGTATTACAGCTACTTAATATTACAAACAAAACATGATAAACTAATTGAGTAAAGAAAGAAATAAGACAGGGAACTAAACAAAGAATCAGAACTTTGAGAAGAATCTCCAAACTGTCCTACCTGCACTGCCCTCCAATATACTCATTTTTAATTCTGTCCATTCTTGTCACACCCAAAGCAAACAGCAGCATCTTCAGCTCTGCCACCTCCAGCTCTCTCCAAACTGCACAGCATTGTTGGTCTCAGTACCGATCTGTAAACTTTCCCTTTCATTCTTGCCAATACCTTTCTGTCACAGATCACTCCTGCTACTCCTCTCCACACATTCCACCCTGCTTGCACTCTCTTCTTTACTTCTCTACCACACTCTTCATTGCTTTGGACAGTTGACCCTAAACATTTAAACTCCTCTACCTTCCCGACCTCTACTCCTTCAAACTACACCTTTCCTCCATCCTCTTTCTAATTTACACACATGTAATCCATCTCGCTCCTACTGATCTTCGTGCCTCTTTTCTTCAGTGCATTCCTCCGCCTCTCAACCTGCTCCCTACCCTTGCTGCTTCACCATTGGTGAAGTGATGAAGGGTTTGAGCTGGGAGGTGTGGAATACCGGATGGATCCGGAGCGCCGCAGGCAGCTGGAGCCGGTAGGTGACAGGATTGATACGGAGGGTGATGCGGTATGGACCAATGAACCTGGGTGATAGCTTCTTGGATTCTGTATGGAGGTGCAGGTTTTTCGTAGACAGCCATACTTTGTCACCTACATTGTACAACCGTCCCGGAGGGTGTCGACGGCGATGTTGCGTGGTGTAGCGGTGGTTGGCACGGTGAATGGCAGTGTTGGCTTGACTCCATAGCCGTCGACACCTTCGGACCAACTGTTGGGCCGACGGTACATCAACCTCCGGTTCTTGGTGTTCGAACATTGGAGGCTGGAAACCGTGGCATATCTCAAAAGGGCTTAGGTTGGTAGCAGAGGAGATGTGGAGATTATGTGAAAGTTCCGCCCAAATGAGATAGCGGGCCCAGGAGCGCTGACGATCGGCGACGAAGCACCTCAGGTAGCGCTCCAGTTGTTGGTTGGTCCGTTCCGTCTGACCATTGGTTTGAGGATGGTATCCAGATGACAAACTGCAGGTGGAATTGATCAGACGGCAGAAGGCCTTCCAGAACCGTGCCGTGAACTGAGGCCCCCTGTCCGAGACGATGTCCTTGGGGAACCCATGCAGACGGACTACGTGTTCTAAAATCAGCTCGGCTGTCCTTTTAGCTGACGGGAGTCCGGGAGGGCTACCAGATGCACAGCTTTGGAGAACCGATCTACGATGGTCAGAATGGTGTTTTTTCCCTCGGCGGCCGGCAGGCCCGTGATGAAGTCGAGGGCAATGTGCGTCCAGGGCCGACGGGGGACGGGGAGTGGTTGGAGCTCCCCGGCTGTTGGTTGGTTGGTGTTCTTTGCCCTGGCGCACACTGGGCACGCCTGGACGAACTCTTTGATGTCCTTTGTCATTGTGGGCCACCAAAAGGCACGCTGTATAAATGTTTGGGTGCGCCCCACGCCCGGGTGGCCGGAGAACGGAGTGGAGTGGCCCCATTGGAGGACCTCGCTTCTTAGGGCGTGGGGGACATAGAGTCGTCCAGGTGGCACACCTGCCGGTTCGGTCTCCGTGGCCTGTGCCTGGCGGACCCTCGTCTCCAAATCCCAACAGAGTGGTGCGATGATTTTGGATGGTGGGAGAACAGGCGCGGGGTCCGCCCGGGGGCCGTCTTCCTCATGTTGTCGGGAGAGGGCATCGGCCTTGGTGTTCTTCGACCCCGGACGGTAAGACAGATGGAAATTATATTGTTCAAAGAACAGTGCCCACCGCGCCTGTCTTGGATTGAGCTGTTTCAAACTCCGGATAGTGATTAGATTTTGGTGATCGGTCCAGATGATGAATGGTTCTCTGGCGCCCTGGAGCCAGTGTCGCCATTCCTCCAAAGCCCACTTTATGGCCAGCAGCTCGCGGTCCCCTACTCCGTATCGCTGCTGAGTGGGATCAAATTTTTTGGAGAAGAAGCTACAAGGGTGTAGCTTCTGATCTGGACCTCGCTGGGAGAGAACCGCCCCGGCGCCCACGTCCGAAGCGTCCACCTCCACAACGAACGGTTTGGTGGCGTCGGGGTGAAGGAGAATTGGAGCAGTGGTGAATCGGTGGCAGAGTTCATGAAATGCAGAGATGGCAGCCGAGTTAAGGTGAAAGTGATGTGAAGATGGTCGGGTCAGGGCGGTTAAGGGAGCTGCAACTGTACTGTAGTCCCGGATAAAGCGACGATAGAAATTCGCAAACCCGAGAAACCTTTGAAGTTGCTTAAGTGTCTTGGGTAGGGGCCAATGACGCACAACTTCCAGCTTCTGCGGGTCCATGGCCACACCCTGGGGCGAGATGACAAAACCCAGGAACGTGGTGGAGCGCTTGTGAAAAGCGCACTTCTCCAACTTACAGTACAATTGATGGGCGAGCAATCTCTTAAGTACCGCTCTGACATGCTGGATGTGTTCGTTGACGGAGCGGGAGTAGATGAGAATATCGTCCAGGTAGACGAAGACCCATCTACCTAGCATGTCTCTCAGGACGTCGTTAATGAACTGTTGAAAAACTGCAGGTGCATTGCAAAGTCCAAATGGAATGACCAGGCTCTCATAATGTCTAGTAGGTGTGATGAAGGCCGTCTTCCACTCATCACCCTCTCTGATGCGCACCAAGTTGTAGGCGCTCCGGAGGTCCAACTTTGTGAAAATGGTGGCACCAGAGAGGGCGTCCAGGGCAGAGTTGGTAAGAGGCAGAGGATGACGATTCTTGACTGTGATGTTGTTAAGCCCCCGATAGTCAACACAGGGGCTTAAATCACCATCCCCCTTCTTCACAAAAAAGAACCCCGCTTTGGCAGGCGAAGAGGAGGGCCGGATGGTACCTTGGCGGAGGGCATTGGAAACATATTCCTCCATCGCCTGCATCTCGGTGGTGGAGAGTGAGTAGAGATGGCCGCGAGGAGGGATGGAACCAGGCTGAAGGTCGATCGCCAGGTCGTAAGGGCGATGAGGAGGCAGGTGGGTGGCGCGTCGCTTACAGAATACTTCAGCCAGGTCCCGATAGGTGGCCGGGATGGCGTTGGTGTTGACATCGGGGGCCTCGGACTCCCTAGAACACGCCCCAGCCGGAGCCTGTAGGCAAAGCTCGGTACAAGCCGGCCCCCATTGAAGGATCCGATTCTGTGTCCAGGAGATGAGCGGGTCGTGCTGAAGGAGCCAAGGATGTCCAAGGATGATGGGAGGGGAGGAAATGGAGGTGAGGTAGAATCGGATCTGCTCCTGATGTTTGTTGATTGTGACGGTGATCGGTTGGGTCTGGGAGGTGATGGGACTGGAGGAGAGGGGCCGACCATCTACAGAGGTGATTCGAACCGGCTGGGATAACGCCTCGATTTCCACCCCCAGTTCCTTGGCGTAAGAAGAGTCAATGAAGTTACCTGCAGCACCAGAATCGATGAACGCGGTACTTCTGACCCGTGTGTGGCCAAACTGGAGGAGTATCTGAACCATGAGGCGAGAGACGCTGGTTGTGGTGGCAGAGAGATGGAGGGAGCCCGGTGAACTGTTCCCAGGGTTCACCGGGCCTGGCCGTTTCCCGGGCGAATAGGGCATATGGCTCTATGATGCGCCGCCGACCCACAATAGGCGCGGAGTCCCTCCCTGAAGCGTCGTTCTCGCTCTGCAGCGTTCAAGGAGGCGCGTCCTAATTGCATGGGTTCCCTGGCTCCTGTGTCAACCACGGCGGGAGGTGGAGATCCGACGGGTGCCATGGCGGTGGTGTTGAAAGCTGGTGGTCGGGGCGCGGAGTGAGAGAAATATGGCGTGATGGGTGGCAGGGTCCGGGGGGCTGGCCTCGGACGGGAGAGCAGGCGCTGGTCAATCCGGAGGGCGAGTTGGATTAGTCCCTCCAGCGTGGTCGGAAGCTCCCGTCCGGCGAGTTCATCTTTAATACGTGAAGCCAGTCCCTCGTAGTAGGCCGTCCGGAGGGCGGCGTCTCCCCAGGTGGTCTGTACGGCGAGAGTGCGGAAATCTGCTGTGTATCGGCTCACGGACGACCCTCCCTGCCGCAGATGATACAATTTCATGTCGGTCTCCACCTCAGCAGCAGGATGTTCGAATGTGAGCTTTAGTTGACGGGTGAATTCTCCATATGAGTAAGCAGTATCTGATCGGAGAACCGCCGTGGCCCACTCAGCTGCCTGCCCGGATAGCAACGAGACGAGAAGCACAACGCGCAGTCGGTCTGTGGAGTATCTGGTGGAATTGAACTCAAACACAAGATCCAACGCGGTTAGAAAAACACTGCATTTCCCATCTGTGCCATCCGACTTATCCGGTAGAGCTATAAACACATCAGAAGGGGGGGGGGGACGGCGCCGCAGCCGCTGCGACGGGCGTGGCAACAGCCGACTGAGCAGCCACCCCACGGAGGATCGCGTTCTCCTGCCGTAGCTCCGCCACCTCGCGGCGCAAGGCCGCAACGTCTTGGAGGTCCTTTTGGAGAGACACGACTTCACCACGGAGCTTATTGATCAGTTCGGCATGCTGGTCAACCACATCACAGAGGCGAGCAAACTCCGCTGGGTTTACTGCTTGAGGCTCAGTCATTCTGTCACGAGCAACCGAGGGATGAACAGAAAAGCCTTAGCAGTTAGCCCGTGTAGCGTGGATGGTAAACCCAAACGCGGAAGCAGCGCGAGTAGGCAGGATAACCACGCGATTAGTTTCAGAACTCTCTTACACAAAGAGCAAGGATCTACACAAATAAACCCGCGTTCTAGCAACACACACTCAATCAAAGAAGCTCACAGAATAGTCGGCGAAGCGTCAGACAAGGCATGGGCGAACTCAATGACTGAGCAATGTGAAGCGCCATTTTGTCTTCTTTTATGCTTCCTGAAAACCCGACCGTATTACTCCCGGGTCCTAGTGCCGGTCGTGTTACGAGTGTGCATGACACATCTATTCTTACAAGCCTTGGAATTTGTGGAACAGCGTGGCAATGGTTTGCTTCTTACCTAGAAGAGAGGTCATATGAGGTGACATGGAGGGGATCTACATCTGCCCCATGGAGTCCCACAGAGCTCAGTACTTGTCCCCTTTCTGTTCTCCCTCTATACCCGGTCTCTTGGTAAGGTCATATAATCACATGGATTTTCATACCACTGTTATGCAGATGACACTCAAGCTATTCTCTTATTTCCTCCCTCTGACACTCAGGTTTCCACCCGGATCTCAGCATGTCTGGCAGACATCTCATCCTGGATGGCAGCTCATCAGCTGAAGCTCAATCTGAGTGAAACCGAACTGTTGTTCATCCCTGGTGACTCATCCCCAGGTCAAGACCTTGTGATATCCCTGGACAACAATCAAATCACTCCTTCAGCCACTGCCCGCAATCTTGGGGTAACCGTGGACAATCATCTGTCATTTTCTCCACACATCGCTAACCTTACTCACTCTTGTAGATTTCTTCTTTACAATATCAGAAGAATCTGCCCATTTCTGTCTTCACAGGCTACTCAGGTGCTTGTTCAGTCCCTTGTTATTTCTAGACTGGACTACTGCAAGTCACTTCTGGCTGGCCTGCCTCTGTCCACGATTCATCCTCTGCAACTGATCCAGAATGCAGCAGCACGTCGTGTTTTCAACCTTCCCAAGTTCTCCCACACCACCCCACTTCTCCACTCCCTGCACTGGCTTCCTGTAGTTGCTCGCATCAAATTCACGCCGATGCTTGCCTACAAAGCTAAAAATGGCCCAGCACCCACTTACCTCTCTGCTCTAATCACACCACGCACTGCATCACGTTCCCTCCGATCCTCCAGCACTGCTCACCTCATCCCACCATCTCTCAGGGATCGAGGGCAGCATTCATCCAGACTCTTTTCTGTTCTGGCACCTAGGTGGTGGAAAGAAATGTATGGCCCTGAGGAGAGGAGCTGGGTCCCACGGTCAGACATCCTCGATCCAAACCTCCTCAGGGAATTCCACCAACAGCATCCACAAATGCCTGCTCCCAGGGGTAGAGGTCGTCCACCCTGGAGACATTTCCTGCAGCCCTCAGGACCGGTCGCTGTAGCCCTCAACTTGCTCATTAAAAACAGTCAGGAACAATCTGGACATTTTGATTCATACACATTCAAATTTTATACAAACTTCCATAATTCCTTTTTGATTGTGTAAAGCTGCTTTGCAACAATCACAGTTGTTAAAAGTCCTATACAAATAAAATAAATTAGAATTTTAGGCTGCTTGCTGGATTTTTTTTTGTCTCTGCACCATTACATGTTAACCCCAAAGACTTTTGAGTGTGAACAGTTTCTGAAATATTACATCAACAGCCATGCCACAACCAAAGTCACTGATATCACAACTCTGATGTTTAATGTTAACACACTTTAAATGAAACTGTTGACCTGTATCTGCATTGTATTAATGGCTCTGCTGCCAGTGGGGTAGTTGGTCGTCTAGGAGTACAACATTTGCTAAGAATTGTACCGCATGGTGACAGATACATGGCAATCAGCTTCAAGCATCGCAACTTACTATTCAGCTGGACATTCACAGAGCTGTGTGTCCAACACAGCATGCAGTGTATTGCTACAAGAGCAAGGGGCTCTGCTCTTCATGCAACTGACTCAACTCCAGATAGAGTTGACTGAGATAATTTTCACACCAAAAACTATCCCTATTAGCCAAAAACTATCCCTGATAGATGTTTTGCTATTTCAACAAATGTGCTGAATGCATTGTTTCTAAACAAGTATCACGTCATTACATAGTAAAGATTTTACAACAAGATGCTAATAACTAGATACCCTTCTTGTACTAACAAAATGCTGATTTTCATTTATTTATATACGTATTTACTGTATTTATGAACTTATTTTTGCAGTGCATTGCAGCAAAGCACTTCTGTACATATCAGATGTACAGTATTTGACACTTCCTGATCCTAAGCAGCACAAGTAAAGTGATTGTGCAAACATTTGTGTTATAGAGAGAGCGTGCCGCTCTCTCTATCTCTCTCTCTCACTCGCTCTCACCGGCGTCTTAAATAGACAGAGGCTGGGGCTTTGCCTCTGTCCCTAAACAGCTGTCTGTCTTTCTTTTATTTTCTTTCTATCTTTCTTTTTTTCTTTCTTTCTTTCTTTTCTTTGGCCCTGATACCTTCACCGGTGCTACCTAAATGATCGCACGAAGTGCGCCGGTATCAGGACCCTTAAATAAACACGTCGCCAGGTGCGGCTCGTTCAGGCTGATTGCCTGACGGCGGCGTTGCCTAGCAACCGTGTGTATAAATGGCCGTGCTTTTGCCTGTTCAGAACTCCGCGTGGTAACAGCTTGCAGATCTGGCCGTTCTGAACAGTTTAAGCACGGCTCTGTCTCTCGCGCGACCCGCGTCGTTACAGTACCCCCCCCCCCTCTACGGACGGCTCCCGACGTCCGAGAGTCAACCTGGACCCTACAAACCTCTTTAGTAGGTTCAGGGTCCTGTGTTCGCCGAGCGCGGGGCACTCGATCACCCAGGCTCCTAACACTGAGCTTGGTGGTCCGCCGCTCGGTCACCCCGGGTGGGTGTATGGGGGGGAATAAGGTGCGTGGTGTAGCACGGGTTGGTATGGGCCTACGGCGGGGTTTAACATCCCAGTAGCCCTGAGGGGCAGTAGAACGGGGTACTGGGGCATGAGGCGCTGGAACTGGGGGTTGGCCACCCTTAAGGCAGCTTAGGGCGCACTGACATCCCCAGTTCGAGATGGAACGGGTCGGCCAGTCTATGCGAGGGTTGTGACGATGTAACCAGGGAAACCCCAGCACTACTCTCTTTTCTGGCACCCGGGTTACCAGAAATGAGATCTGCTCTGAATGACGTCCGAGCCGTAGTAGCACTGGGACCGTCCTGTGTGTCACACACCCTGACTTAATTGGCTGGCCGGCCAGGGAGACCAACGGGATGGCGGAAGGAAGCGGGCTAACTGGAATACCCAGTGCTGCAGCTAACCTCCCGTCAATAAAATTTCCCATGGCCCCCGTATCTATAAACGCCTCTGTTTGTGCTCTCCGGATCCCGCGCCCTGAGAGCGTGGCTGGAAGGAAGAGCCCTGCATGACGGGGTCCTGACTTTTGGGTCACACCTGACCCACCCTCCTGGGGTGACCCCGTCCGTGGTCACTTTCACCACAGGCATCGCTTGCCCTCTGGGAGCCCCGTGGGCTGCCAGCCTGAGGGGCAAGCATGGCGACGCCTATCTGCATGGGCTCTCCCATGTTTTCCAGCTCTAGATCTTCAGGCTCAAAATCAGGGACGGGATCCGAAGCCTCAGACTCTGTCTCCATGGGCAGAGGTGAGACTTCGCGCCTATAGCCGGGGGAGCGGCTGGCTAGGCGCGTGGAGCGGCTTTTTTGGGGTGGAGATGTTCCCCGCCTGGAGCTGCCGGAACCTCCGACCTGACGCTCACGGAGGCGGTTATCCACCCGGATGGCTAGCCTATAAAACTCCTCCAAATCCTGTGGAGGATCACGTAAGGCTAGCTCATCCTTTAGCCGCTCTGAGAGCCCATGTGTATACGCAGCCATAAGCGCTGAGTCATTCCACCCCGAACTGGCAGCCCGGGTACGAAACTCGACCGTGTAGTCAGCTACTGATCGCCCCTCTTGATAAATAGAAAGGAGGGGCGACACTACACTGCTCGCCGCATGCGGATGATAGAAAGTAGCCCTAAGTGCATCAACAAACGCACTTAGGGTGGCATGCTCAGAGAGGAGGTGCTGCCACACTGCAGTTGCCCACTCTAGCGCTCTGCCTGTGAGCAGAGACACCATAAATGCAACCTTCGCCCTTTCAGTTGGAAATTGCGAAGGTTGCAGCTCGAATATCAGTGAGCACTGCAGTATGAAGGCATTGCACCTCTCTTGCTCTCCCGCATACGGCGGTGGCGGTGGTAGTCGAGTTTCGGCCACCAGATGGGGTAGTTGAGCCACTGAACCGGGGGCGCGAGTCGACTCCGGAATCGACTCGCGGCCAGATGGAAACCCGGAAGTGGCGCGCGCCTCGAGCTGCCCAAAAACTTGCTCGAGGCGCTTATTAATCCCACGCATCTCCGAAATTAATGCGGTTAAGGTTCCCTCGTGTTTATCAAGCACTCTCGCTTGACCCTCAACTATTTCCTGCACCCGCTCCAAGCCCGCGGGCTCTTCTGGTGGTGCGATCATTCTGTTACGTGGTGCGGTATGGAGAGCCGCACCACGCGATGTTTTTAGTTATAAGAGCCCTTATGCTGGGCGTTAGAGTGGGTCAGTGAAATAGGAGATAGTGAGAGTGCTTGTGATACACACGGGAAGACCTTCCCGTTTGGAGATAGCGTGGGATTATTAATTAAGGAACTTAAAGGAAAATAAATAAAAGTGAAAACACAAAATAAACAGAGCTCCGCCGTCTACGCGAGAATGGACGGGGCTCTGGAAAATAAAACAAAACTTGTCCTCTCGGGGCGTTCACCCTTACCGAGGATTTTGGGAGAGAGAGAGAGAGTTTGTGCTTCGTGCACGAACAAACTGTACTGAGCGCGCACGCTGTACTTTTGCGTGCCGCTCTCTCTAGCTCTCTCTCTCACTCGCTCTCACCGGCGTCTTAAAAGGACAGAGGCTGGGGCTTTGCCTCTGTCCCTAAACAGCTGTCTGTCTTTCTTTTATTTTCTTTCTTTCTATCTTTCTTTCTTTCTTTCTTTCTTTTCTTTGGCCCTGATACCTTCACCGGTGCTACCTAAATGATCGCACGAAGTGCGCCGGTATCAGGACCCTTAAATAAACACGTCGCCAGGTGCGGCTCGTTCAGGCTGATTGCCTGACAGCGGCGTTGCCTAGCAACCGTGTGTATAAATGGCCGTGCTTTTGCCTGTTCAGAACTCCGCGTGGTAACAGCTTGCAGATCTGGCCGTTCTGAACAGTTTAAGCACGGCTCTGTCCCTCGCGCGACCTGCGTCGTTACAATTTGGGATTAATTTTGGGACTAATGTTCCAAGCATACACACCAAACATGACGCCAAACAATTGCTTTAGTTTTGAAACTATGGCAACAAGGAAATGAAACCATAACCACCACACCAGACTTAAAAGTCTATACTGTTTAATCAAACTTACCCATGAGCTAATCACGATGGAGGAATACCATTACATCTTCATTGTCCGGAAAAAGTAAGATCTGGCATGAAACATTATTTCATTTATCATGCTGCTGATCACGCAGCTCTGTGGTCAAAGAGGGACTGGAGCCTGTTACGAGTAGAGAGAGAGAGACTGCAATTTTTTGTCCAAAGTCCAGAGAGTCTACATTCATTCGGGCCATACACTACTTGGAAGTGTGACATATCACCAATAACTTCAATCCTGAACACATGCACCCCAAAACAAGCGCATTTCATTTTTGGATGCTTGTAAAAAGAGATTTTAAAATAGCAGCTTATCTCTGTGGCTATCACCTGGGTAATGTTTAGATCTTCTTTCTCTTCCATTTTCATATCACAAGATTTTTTGCAACCAACATAACCAACATGTTCATACAGGCTTAACATACACCACACACACAAACACACACCGCTCACAGTCTGTCTCCTGCAGAATGTTGGAGGTCTTTCCTTCAAAAACCATTCGATTCAATTCAATTACATTCTATTCATATAAAGCTTTTAACAATAGTCATTGTCTCAAAGCAGCTTCACCAAATGAAAAGAAAATGTATGGAAGTGTGTATGAGTGAGCGATGAGCGAGCCGAGGGCACCGGTGGCAAGGAAAAACGTCCTGAGATGGCAATAAGAAAGAAACCTTGAGAGGACTCAACAGGGAACCCATCCTCATTTGGGTGATAACGGATAACAGAAATTATATAACGACATCATGTGTGTTAGGCTGCTGGATGTTAAGTATAACAAAAGTTGTCCAAGTTATCATGAAGTCCAGTTCAGCACAGGGATGAGTCAGCAGGTGCAGAGAACAGAGGGGGATCCGGATCACTGAAAGCTCAGGAGCAGCATGTGTAGATCTGAACCATCATGAAGCAGAAGGTGGTCCATCTCTGGATGCCTCAAGATCTTCACAGGGTTGGCCTCTGCCTACTGGAGCTGGCACAATCTCCAGTTGCCTCCGGATGTGTAGAAAAAAGGAAACACAAGGTGGAAAAGAAAAGAATTAGCGTACACACTAAAAAAAATGCTGGGTCGCCTCTGTTGGGTCATTCTTCTGGGTTATTTACAGGGAAGTGGGTACTTTTTGTTTAACCCAGTTAAAGTTGGGTTAGCTAGTGACATCTAACAACACAGACAAGACCGCCCCTCCCCCGAAGTTCACCGGTGTATTCAGTGGCTGTGTCAGCTTCGTGTCTGTTTTTTGGTTTTCCTCCTCACACATGTAAGAGGAAATGTAAACGTTAAATATAAGGTCTGTATACACACTTTCACTCACCTATGACTGAATTTGTTCACTGTATGTAACATTTATTACTGTTACCGTGTTAACGTTACACTCAAACTTTCAGCCTGGTCTGTGCTATAGCATGCTAGTTTACCTGACAATGGCTGCTAACTAGCCAAACCAAAGAACCCCACCTTGTATGAAAGAAACTGGAAAAATGTCTGAGCTTTTTAGCTTACTTTGTAGAATGCCTGCAGGGTGTTTGAAGGTGGTGAAGTGATGAATGAAAGCTAAACTGTTAACTCTAGTGCCAGCATGACGCTAGCATTAAGCTAGGTCGCTAGCGTTAGCAACCACATACTGTATAAAAAGCTGTGGTGTTACAAAACACTAATCTTCTTATAAATATGCATACTAGCGATTTTTCCATAAACTTTAATTTTCTTTAATTTTCTTTTATTTTTATTTTAAATTATTTTTCACATTTTCTTTTTTAACTCTGTGATGAATGTGAACGAAACAACACTTAAATTGTTGAAGATTAAGACAATTAAGAAAGAGTTTGATTCACAATTATAATGAATAATGAATGAATAACACATTTTTTTTTATTACAAACCAATCTAGAATTGAGCCGAAGTAATGCTTGCAGATAAGACGTACACTTAAAAAAAAAATAAAAACCCTCCACATTAACGTGCTCATCCATGTCTTTATGGACTTTGCTTTGTGCACTGGTGCGCTGTCATGTTGGAACTAATGTGTGGTTGTTTTTCAGGAGTTGGGCTCAGAGACAGCGAGAATCAGTGTCTAACCTTTTACAAATGCGCTTCTGGACGAATGGTCAAAGATTCCCATATTCAAAATAAACCTTGTGAAAAGCCTTTGTTTAAAATTGCAGCTGTTATACAGCTGCAAATGGGGCGGGGCTAACATCATATGAAAACTCTATAGCTTAAGAATTGGACGTTACTCAAGTTCACATGCATGTGAAGGCAGGCAAGCGAATACTTTTGGCAATATAGTGAATGTTTGACGGTTTTTTATATAAGTGTGTGCAAGTGTTTCGTGTTTGTGTGCAAAACCGAAGGTTGATTTAAGCCCTATATGGCGCATCATACACGGAAGTAGCTCACATGTATTGTATAAGAAAATAAACACTCCAGCTCACCAGATACCAATATTTACAATTATATACAATATTCTCATTGGCTGGGGTGCGGGAGAAATGAGTCACCTCACCAGTTAAAAAAATAAATAAAAAATCCGTCCGTGAGCACGGTGATAGAAAACAGCTGTCCTGAAAAGCTGTCCTGATGGTGAATAATCCCAATTTCAGAAAATCAGAGACAGAGATTGACTCAAGTGGACTGCTATGCTTTACATTGGATATTTGTGTCAAAGATTCACTTTGTTGGACTTAAGAACAAATCCGACTGGAACTCGTCCATAAGTCGGGGACTAGCTGTAATACTAATCACCGGCCTGATCGTCCGTCATCGTCTGCACCTGTTTCTCACTGGTTCATGTTCTGAAGTTAGATGTCTTTATGGTTGAATAATACATAGGTCCTGTGTGGCTTAACCAATTAAAACATTCCTCTGAAACCTTCAAGGTACAGTGACTACTCTGAGTTGAGAGGCAAAATCTTGCCAAAAATGATTGAAACTGAAAAATGTAACTATGTATAAAATTGCATGTAAGTTATAGACCCATAAATCCAGGAAGTACATAAGTTCCATTGTGCTAATGAAGAAACAAAGGTAGGTGTAGGCGATTGTTAATCAAGTTTCATTATTATATTATATTATATTATATTATATTACATGACTTGTAAGCCATTATGTGATTTAACTATATAATAAGTGCTGTTACTGCTGTCCTATTTACTGGTTTTGATGGAAGATCTTCACCTCAGTAAGGTCCTGAGGATTTCCTCTCGTAGTAGATGAACCCAGCAGCTGAAAGCACGATCCCCAACACCAGACCTGACGCCCCGATAGCGATCTTACTCCTCTCAGATGCAGGAGGAGAGGGGTCTGTGGGGTAACAACGTTTATAGGAGAAACAAAGAATTAAACAAAATCACTTGTGCCTTGTTTCACTTTCACTTCAGTTTAGTGTCATGTGATCAGACTCACCCCACTTATAGCTCATGGGTTTACTGAAGCTGGCGTGTTCCACCACACAGGAGATCTCCTCTCCAGACTCAGGCGTGTACTCCAGATGTGAGTGGACCTGATAGTACCAGTCTCCATCAGCCATCTCCTCTGTGGACGTCACACCTCCCTGAACTTCTCTCCCGTTCCTCAGCCAGGTGACTTTAATGTGTGGAGGGAAAAAGCTGTAAGCGCTGCACATCAGCATGGCCGGGTGAGAGCCGTCTGACTGCTTCACCGACTTCACCTCAACCTCCGGCTCAACTGCAGAGATAAACCACCGCACCACAGACATAACGCGGCTTTTCCGTGTCAATAGATGTTATTTAACGTTCCAGATCATGTCACTTTAATTATAATTGCACCGAGTCATTTCTAAAATGAAGTCACGGCTTACCTGTAGGTTCATTTGTAGTTGGGTAGAAGTTCCGTACATTCTGCTTACAGATGTCGTTCAGAACAGCTCGCATTATTTCCAAGGTGGCTGTGTCATTGTTGAATCTCTCTGCATTATGAATGCCGTACGGAGTGGCGCCCTGAAACTCGCCGACCGTGCTGTTGAACCAGACGTACCTCATCTTATTGAAAATTCGAATGTGGAAAAAAAAAAACCATATCACTTAAATCTCTGGAGCTGTGAATGCACTGCGATCTCACATCATAGTAAAATCCACCTATAAGAGGAAAATAAAAGACACATCGGAGTCCTTACTCTTCATTTACACTCCCCCAGTAAACCCAGTTTACTCCACACGTGTCATTTGATCATATTTCTCAGATAATTTTCCAACAATACTGCAGAATTGAAACTGTAAATGAACATACCTATTGTGTCCGGCATGAATAGCGCCACCAGGAGACAGAGCCACAGCTTTGCCTTCATCTCTGATTGTGAAAGACTGAGAGAAGTGCGTGTGCCGTTACTCACTCTCTCACTCTCTCACTCTCTCACTCACTCAGTGTTATTAAACGGACCAATCGCACGCTGCAGAGACACTGTGTCACCAGTCACCACCTTACAGTTCACATTTAACCAAGGTTCAATACATCCTGGTAACATTTCTAGTTACGTGTGGAAAGTAAACCGTGCACCAGTACGGGTCTTTGAGCTGAAGTATAATTTCTAACTGATAAACTGGGACATGTTACATTTTAAAATGTGATGTTCAAAGTAATTATTACCAATTGGTAATATTGTACATT
Source organism: Clarias magur (assembly GCA_013621035.1). Lineage (NCBI taxonomy): Eukaryota > Metazoa > Chordata > Actinopteri > Siluriformes > Clariidae > Clarias > Clarias magur. The sequence goes on from QNUK01000059.1 coordinate 27,139, forward strand.
TCATTAAGCACTGCATGTGGATAGGTTTGCATCGCTTGTTGTCAGCATAATAAAGACCAGATAAACATAAAGATATAGAGACGAAGAGACGACTGTGTATTGCCATTGTAGTGATACAGTGGAATGTGTTTGGAGACCAGCAGCAATAAGAAACGTAATAATAAACAAAGGAATAAACCGAAGACAATTGCACTAAGATATAATAAATATCACAATGTATGCAATGGAACGTGAGTGAAGTGGGCGCGGGATCTTGGTGCAAACAAGTAGAATGTTAGCACAATATTTAACCTGGCGGATAAACAAACAAACAAACAAACAAACAAACAAACAAACAAACAAACAAACAAACAAAACATGCCACATCGCTTTCCATAAGGTTAAGGAATGTGTTTATGGGAATCTTTGACCGTTCTTCCAGATTTCCTCCAGTGTTTGTTGCATATATGTATGGTTTGAAAAACTTACCGATGGCCTATTTATTTCATCATGCGACTTTTCAGCAGAATGAGTCGTTCCGTCAATCAAGAGCGATAGGGCGGAGCCAGCTGTGTGATTGGTTGCTCTTTTATTCAGTGTGTGGGATTTCGAAAAAAAAAAAATACTGGACTTTGAAAAAATATCATTTTGGAATAAAATGCCTCTGCAATAATATGTTATTGGGAAAAATAATGACCATGACATATTATTTAAGTAAATTTATACAGCAGAGAGCAATATGTTTCAAAATAATAATTCACAATGTGTTCCATTATTTCACAATATCATTCACAATATTACATATCTGTGTCTTATTTATTCATAGAATTATTTATTTATTAATTTTGAACTCTTTGGCGGTCCATACTGGCTGGGGCATAAACATGGGGATTATTATATTCAGAGGTGAGTTTATGTAGGCTGGCTTGTGAACTTTGCATTTATATCCTGTGAACTGAATATCTCATTGTGAACGTCGTTGTAAGTGCCACTGCTCCGCTACTGTGTATAATATGTGTGTGTGTGTGTGTGTGTGTGTGTGTGTGTGTGTGTGTGTGTGTGTGTGTGTGACTGTGCATGTGTATGTTTGTTACAGGAAAGAAAATAAACAAACAAACATTATATTCAATATGCATAAAAGGGCCTGTATGACTCCTATAATATCTGCTAATGCAGTTTAAAATGCAAATGTATTACATTTATTACACATGTGGTATTATTTATGTGAGATACTTTTTCACTAACATTCATTTCATCAATTTATTAGACACAGTTAAGGAACTGTATAAATAAATGTATTGAGATTGTAGATCTTCAGAGCAGTAATGTGAGCTTTAATTTCAGTTACACTGGTTTCCTTTGACGAGGAAGAAAGTTCCAGTAGCGACTCCGAGCAGCCCTACAGCCAGACCCAGTCCACAAAACACAGCCGGACCCACACTTGGAAGCTCAACATCCACATCTACACACACGCGCGCACACAGTTGTGTTAGATCACTCACTTGTACGTTTAATAAAAAATGTGTATTTAATAGCATTTCGTAACATTCAGTTTCTTATTATTTGTTTAGTTGGTGAACATTTGATGTTTTGTCTCTGGCAGGTTTTTATTGTGTCGTCTCACCCCATGTCTTGGTGTCGGGCGTCTCCAGGGACTTGTGCTCCACCGTGCAGGTGTAAATGTCTCCCTCCTGCGGAGTGAAGGGCAGGTGTGAGAACTGGTTGTAGGTGTCGTCTTTATTCGTGTAGAACTGGCTGAGTGTGGAGTCATCAGTCACATTTACACCGTTTCTGGTCCAGGTGATGTGGACAGGAGGAGGGAAGAAACGTGCTGAATGACAGATGAGTGTGCTTTTTCTACCGAGTCTTACATTATCTCTGGGATAGATGGAGTTTTGGGGAATGTCTGTGGACAACAACAACAACAATAATAATAATAATAATAATAATAATAATAATAATACAGAAGAATATATTAGCTCAGGAGCTTGTGAGTGTACACCACCTGCACACCCATTTTAGGAGACGATTTATTATATCCTACAACTTAAACCCAAAATGCAAATGTAATATATATTAATATTTTATACACACTAAATAATGCTGGGTTGTTTTTACGACCCAAACGCTGGGTTGCCTCTGTTGGGTCATTCTTCTGGGTTATTTAGAGTGAATTGGGTACTTTTTGTTTAACCCAGTTAGAGTTGGGTTAGCTAGTGACAGCTAACATCGCAGACAGGACCGCCCCTCCCCCGAAGTTCACCGGTGTATTCAGTGGCTGTGTCAGTTTTGTGTCTTTTTTTTCTTCCTCCTCACGGCATTTAAGAGGAAACGTGAACGTTCAATATAAAGTCTGTATACACACTTTCACTCACCTATGACTGAATTTGTTCACTGCATGTAACATTTATTACTGTTACCGTGTTAACGTTACACTCAAACTTTCAGCTTTCAGCCTGGTCTGTGCTATAGCATGCTAGTTTATCTGACAATGGCTGCTAACTAGCCAAACCAAAAGAAGCCCACCTGTGTGTGAAAGAAACAGCAAAAATGTCTGAGCTTTTTAGCTTTCTTTGTAGAATGCTTGCAGGGTGTATGAAGGTGGTGAAGTGATGAATGAAAGCTAAACTGTTAACTGTAGTGCCAGCATGACGCTAGCATTTAACTAGGTTGCTAGCGTTAGCAACCACATATAAAAAGCTGAGGTGTTACAAAATACTAATCTTCTTAGAAATATGCATACTAGCCAACCCTCTCGATTTTTCCATAAAATTTAAAACACAACATTTCTTTAATTTCTTTCTTTCTAAGGTTGGAACCGACACCGTGGAATATGTCCAGCAAGCTGAAGTGTCCAGGTCGAACCCCTATGCTCTATTTGAGAAAATATAATAAATGGAGAAAATACATTTACACTTCACCTAGGCAATAATTAACATATTTTGATCTAATAAATAAACGTAGGTGTGTTTAAACTACACGGATGCTCCTCTGTTTACTCACCCAGAGCTTCTGAAGTATTTGCGTAGACTTTCACTGCCAGATCAATGTCGTGTTTGCAGAGCTCTTGCTGTGAGACACCGAGTTCATAAGCACCAGGCCAATTAATAGGGTTTGCAAATTCAGGTAACTTCATCACCAAAACTTGGTTTTTAAAATCTGAGTGAAAGACTTCCTCATCATCATGTTCCAGCACAAACTCGTCATCTGAGTCACTGCATCCAGCCACACCAAAGTCTACGTGCTGAACTGGGGGGAAAAACAGAAAATACATGGGGTTTTTTTTGTTTTTTTTTTAAAGTTTCTAAAACTCAGCAACAACAAGCTGTCAGTGTAATAAATTGAGCATTATTGAGCAACTATAGTCGTGATTTGGAAAACATGTCATGAACTGAGGGTCGTCCGGGCTGTTGTTAACGCTGAGGGCTTAAAAAGGCAAGAATAGGCGCAGAGGAGTGTTTTACTTAACAAAAAATCTTTTAATAACAAAATCAAACAAGACATGAACAGAAAACAAACTCAAGCATATAAACTCTCCAAAATAAAAACACAGGCTCTTTTTAGCTTGACCCATTCGCGCCCCTATGCGCGACACGAACACACACACACAGGCTCCTATGAGCGGTAACACACACACACACACACACACACACACACACACACACACACACACTGGCTCCTATGAGCAAAATCACACACACTCGTGCTCCTACAGTATGAGCGGTAACACACACACACACACACACACACACACACACACACACACACACCGGCTCCTATGAGCGGTAACACACACACACACACACACACACACACACACACACACACACACACACACGCACACTGGCTCCTAAGTGAGCTGCAACACACACACACACACACACACACACAGACTTATGAGCGCTAAAATACACACACACACACACACACACACACACACACACACACACACACACACACACACACACACACGACACTGGTTCTATGAGCGGTAACACACACACACACACACACACACACACACACACACACACACACTATTCCTGTGAGCTAACCACACACACACACACACACACACACACACACACACACTGGCTCCTAAGGAGCCGGGTAACACACACACACACACACACACACACACACACACACACACACACTGGCTCCTAAGGATGTGTAACACACACACACACACACACACACACACACCGCTCCTATGAGCTGCACACACACACACACACACACACACACACACACACACACACACACACACACACACACACACACACACACACACACACACACACCGGGTTCCTGCGGGAGTGAAAAATACACACACACACACACACACACACACACACACACACACACTGGTTCTAAGTGAGCAAAAATACACACACTGTGTTGCTCCTGTACAGTATGAGCGTAACACACACACACACACACACACACACACACACACACACACACCGGCTCCTATGAGCGGTAACACACACACACACACACACACACACACACACACACACACACACACACACACACACACACACACACCGCTCCTATGAGCTGTAACACACACACACACACACACACACACACACACACACACTGGTTCCTATGAGCAAAATCACACTCGTGCTCCTACAGTATGAGCGGTATCACACACACACACACACACACACACACACACACACACACACACACACCGGCTCCTATGAGCGAAACCACACACGCGCGATCCTGTGAGCGAAACTTACACACTCTAAGAGCGTACACGGGCTTAGAGCAGACACAGGCTGAGAACCCACACGCAGGCTGGGACACACACACACACACACACACACACACACACACACACACACACACACACACACACACACACACACAGACATAGAACACACACAACAATCACAACCAAACCAACTCAACCAAACTAAAACACAGAACAAAAGACAACACCCTCTTAACATAATTAATACTCGACTCAGTTTCCCAGACCAACCAGCTAATCTATAACTACTCTAATGAGCTACCTCGGTTCAGGTGAGCTCAGTCATCACCTGACCGAGGTGCCTTCTGGGAAACTGAGTCTACAAACAGAACGACAGAAACTAACAAATACCCGGTCCCTTATAAAAAAGCTATAACATGCAAATGAAAACATACTTAATATGAATTAAATAATTGCTTGTGAAATGACAATTGCTAAATATAAAAATGTATAACCACTAAAGTAAAAATATTTATAAATTACATGTTCAAATGCTGCATTTTTAAACTGCTAATTGAAGGCGCTTGACGATCACTGCATGAGATGCGGTTTTATATTTACATCCTGAAAACAGACTCAACACATATTTTATTCTCTAAACAAGAAGCAATCCATCCTTAGAAAGTGTTTAATCACTCAGTTAGACAATATGACTCCAGTCAGGTTGTAATTAAGCTTCACACACACTGACCTGAGGTAAGTGTTGACTTTGTGATATCTGCCGGCACTAACATGTACAGTATTCCATGATACAGAATCCGTATTTAATTACAGTCACATATCAACAAATGTATTATAAATATATTATAGATTCTTACAAAGAATTGAACAAAACTCACTCTGACCGCCGGTGTCCTTAATGCATGATAATGTGAAAAATATTACAAGTAGCTTCACCTTTAAAGCACCTGGAGACAGCATGAGTTAACCAGCGGTAATACACTACAGTCGCCTGCACACTACCTCAGGAAAGTGAGAGATGTGACAGCTGCATCAGTGTCAGTGTTCAGTGCCTCTGTGTAAAATCATCCAATCAGATCAGGAACGTCTGTGACACTGCAGTATCCAGGTAGAACGTCATATGAGTGTGAACAAGACTTAGGGGTCGTACTGTACATAAACCACCACGAAGAGTTAAACTTACTAGTGCTGTTACCAACCTCAAACAAGAAAGATTATTAGGCTGCTTTCTTGCATGAATATAATATGAAAAGATGTGTAAATTTGATAAACATGCATTACCATTATATATGATCACATTAAACTATTTAATCCAAAGAGATGTTTGTGTCTGCATGACGTGAAAGTTAGAAACTTTGAGCAAGAACATTTTAATCAACACAAGAACTTATTTATATATCAATCTACACTGGTCACCCATAACATTACAACACAAGAACTTACTTATACAGTGGAATCTTGGATTGCAAGCATAATTCATTCCTGAAGCGTGCTCATATATCAAAACACTAAATCAAAGCGAATCTTCCCATAAGAAATAATGGAATCTCAAATTATTCGTTCCACAGCCAAACAACAATATACATATACTGTATATATACTGTATATATACTGTATATATATATATATATATATATATATATATATATATATATATATATATAGTATATATTAATACAAAATAGAAAGTAAAAATAAAACAAATGAACCTGCACTTTATGTTTGAAATAAGTTAAAATAAACCCCCGACAAATAAGTGTTTTCGTTTGTGCGCGCTGGCGCTGTGTATGTGTGTGTATATGTGTGTGTGAAGCTAAAATAAGAGGAGAGGAGAAATGAGCCTCTCCCCTCTTCCTCTTCTCATCTTACACTGTAAAACCTTCTCCTCTCTTATTGAGTTCCACACACACACACACACATGCACACACTGAGAGAAACACTGCTTTATCAGGAAAATAAGCAAGAGATCTCTCTAATGACACTCGAGTGAGCACAGACTAACGGAATCACTGCTATAAAGTAAAAATAAAACAAATTAACCTGCACTTTACCTTTACTTTGAAAATAACAGAGGGAGCAGTGTCTCCATTAGAGTGTGTGTGAGTGTGAAGGTGAGAGGAGGAGGGGTGTAAAAAAGTAAAGCCTTTATTTTGTCACATATACATTACAGCACAGTGAAATTCCTTCTTCGCATATCCCAGTGTAACTGGGGTCAGAGCGCAGGGTCAGCCATGGTACAGCGCCCCTGGAGCAGTTAGGGTTAAGGGCCTCGCTCAAGGGCCCAACAATGGCAACGTGGCTGACCTGGGAATCGAACCGCTGATCTTCCAATCATTAACTCAGTGCCTTAGCCCTCTGAGCCACCACTGCGGTGTGTGAAGGGGCACGGTGTCCAATGACGCGTGCACACATAGACGGCAGGCTGACACACAGAGAGAAAATGGATCTTTAACCTCTCTAATGAGACTTGCTTTTGCTTTACACACACGTGTGTTATAATAAACAGTACACGAGCTTGTATACACACGTATACAAACACAAAATAAAATGTGTTTTACTCGCACACACATGGTCGCAGTGTTACAGTAAACAGTATTACCCACAATGCGCAGTGCGCGAGCGAGAAAAAACATTGGCTCGGTTGTGATCACGTGATGCTCGGCATCAAAACAAGAAACGCATGCGTGCTACATGATACTCTGTACTCGTAAACCAAGTCTTGCTTGTTTTTCAAGTCAAATTTTATTAAAAACTTTTGATCAACTTGCGGAAAACTCGCAAATCGTGTTACTCGCAATTTGAAGATCCACTGTATATCAATATACACCGGTCAGCCATAACATTAAAACCACTAAGATTAAAACAACCTATGTTTTTGTTTGTACTTGTGCCATCAGGGCAGCGCTCGTCCCTTCGGCCAATATAACAGATGCGAGACAACAACAAACTGAAAACATGGACTTTACATAGACAAACTGATCAAACATAAAGTACAGGTGAATAGAATTTACAAGATGTGACAGTGAGGTGCATTGCATTCTGGGCAAATGTCAACATAAGATTCCTACAACACATAATTGTGTTGAAAAAAAAAACCATGACACAGTTAACCATTGAGGTTTATTTAATGTATTATATTATGAATTCTGTATTTAGTTTACATTTTGCACAAGTTACATTTTTCAACACTATTGAATTATACGGAGTGTGTATAGATTCTTAATCTCTTCTCAAACCGTGTTTAAACACTGCACTACTATAAAATTCTTATAGTTATTAGCCTGCTTTGGTAGTCAAATCTAAAACCTTAGTAACTCAAAATAATACATTTAACATTCAATAATTTCAGCTTGGACCTCAAGGCAAAACTGGAACCACTAAAAAATACCTACAAGCTGGAATAAATATTGTTTGTTTAAATAATACATCATTTAAATAGTTGTGTTAGGATTGAAGAACATTTGGTTTAAAATTAAATATCAAATTACAGATGAACTTATATAACATTTAATTATAGAATTTTCACAGTCACGACGTGCATCTTTATATCATATGATTTCATCAAGGTGTTGAAAAAAGTTAAGTGTTAAGCCCCCGCAAAGTCCCATTGTTGAAAAAAAGACATGTGCTGAAGATTTAACAGTTCGAACAAAGAACACATTGACTGGCCTAAAGAGAAACGGCACAATATTTTGTGGACTGATGAAAGCTAGGTTGCTCTTTTTGGCTCTAGAGGCGGCAGACAGGTTGTCAGACGATCCCCAAACACTGAATTCCAGCCACAGTACACTGTGAAGACAGTGAAGCATGGAGGCAGAAGCATCATGATATGGCGAAGCTTCTCATATTGTGGTGTTGGGCATACAATATTTATTCAATTCAATTCAATTCAATTTTATTTATATAGCGCTTTTAACAATTGACATTGTCGCAAAGCAGCTTTACACAATAAAAAGAAGTAAGTTTGTATGCAATGTGTATGAATCAAAATGATCAGATTGTCCCTGATGAGCAAGCCGAGGGCGACGGTGGCAAGGAAAAACTCCCTGAGATGGTAATAGGAAGAAACCTTGAGAGGAACCAGACTCAACAGGGAACCCATCCTGATCTGGGTGATAACGGATAGCAGAGAATGATCAGCATAATAATGTGTACTGGAAGTTCAGGGTAACAGGAGATGTGTTAAAATTTAAATTAAAAAGAGTCCAGTTTGTTCCTGGAGGCTCAGGTAGACTGTAGGAGATTCCAGTCCTGAGCTATCGAACAACTGAAGTCACAGGTCCCCAGAGCATCAATCGATGATAGGACAGTCTTCATGGAAACCATCCCCAGCCACCAAGCGCATCCAGGCAGACCACACGGGGCATCCATGCGACGGGATCTCCAACCAGAAGCAGGACTCCAGGACGGGTTAGACGGCTCCAGAGGGCAGAGGGGTCTGGATCACTGGCAACTCAGGAGCGACATGTATAGCTCAATGTATAGTATTTATCACATTTCAGGGTTCATGGATCAATTCGAGTACATCAGAATACTTAAAGTGGTCATGTTGCCTTATGCCGAAGAGGAAATGCCCTTGAAATGGGTGTCTCAACAGGACAACGACCCCAAACACACCAGTACGCCAGCAGCATCTTGGTTCCCAGACCAACAAGATTAACGTTATGGAGTGACCAGCCCAATCCCCAGACCTTTAATACAATAGATAAACTTGTGGGCTGACTGACATTTAAAATGCTGTTTCTGAGGCAAAGCAAGAAATGCAGAGGAATCGTAGTGTGTAGTATAATTGTCTCGGGCTGGAATATCTGTTCAAAGGTGCCAGAAGTTGGTTGTTTGACTCCATGCAGCTCAGATGTGAAGCAGTTTTCAGAAACCATAGTCATACAACTAAATATTAGTTCAGAGATGCACAAGGAAGATTCAACTTCAAGTCATTTTTTTTGTTGTTTAAACGGTAAATTTATCACTTTGTAAAGATGAATGATGACACTGTTATTTTTTTGAAAGGACTGATATTTGTTTTTTCTTCACTTTCCGTAAGCTCATAATACATTTAGCACATTTTTCCTTCATGTTGTGATTCCGAATAGAACGTGCAGGGAGTCCAATGCATTTGTTGATTTAAATCATATGTTGTTATTATTATTTAGTTATTATATGGATATGGAGCTTTACTCACCTTCTTTTAAACACACTGATATTATGTTGAACACAACTGTATGTGAGGAATAAAGGCTTTACTTCAAAATACAGTAGTACCTCCAACAACACCATACGGTACCTTAAGAACTGAAACTTTGCCAGAAATTTGCCTCAGCATATGAAGCATTTTCAGCATACAAGCGACCAAGTCGAACCGAACGCCAGCGAAGTTGCAGGTGCATCGGGTGGCCATTCAAAACATCAGTAGAAAGCCAAGCAAAGTGAAGATACATTTTTGTGGCTTTTTTTTTTTTTGCATCTCACAGCCATAGGTCCCAAGAATGTTATCAAGGTTTTTCTTCTTTTCTTTGGTTTTGTTTTTTAAAGCAACTTGTGCTAAGAGAATAATAAATGATGGTTACATGAGGTTTAATGTTTGTTTATTTCATATTTTACTTGTGAAACATGTGACTATTTACATGCCTTTTCAAAATGCTTTGATTTTTTTTTTTTTATATGCAAAAAAAAAAAAAAAAATGATGATTATAGTGTCGATAATATTAATTGTTAGTATTGGTAATGTTTTGGGGTGGATGGAACAGTTTATCTGCATTCACATTATTTACTATGGGAAAATTGGTTTCGCAAGACGAGATTTTGTCTCAGGATTTCAGGATCTCTGGAATGGATTAAATTTATATGTGGAAGGTACGACTGTACTGTATGTGCAAGGTCTGTGAAATCTGCTGACACACTAAAGAAAAAAAAATAGGGCGCTATTTCAACGAAAGCATCACAAAACATTTAGTACACATACTATATATAATGTTATTTTAAACCAATCTTAATTGAATCATTTTTGCATACAAATAAACTACCAGACACATTTTACATTCACATGGTTCTTCAGAGCAGTAATGCAATCTTTTTTTCAGTTGCCTCGGTTTCCTTTGACAAGGAAGAACGTTCCAGCAGCGACGCCTCCAGCGAGCAGTCCTACAGCCAGACCCAGTCCGCAAAACACAGACTAACCCACACTGGGATGCTCAACCCCTACAAACACACAAAATGCTATTGAATCACTTCTTACTTGTGAAACGGTGCAAGATAACTTTTTGCCCAGGTTGGTTCCCCTGTGTTTTGGTGTCGGGCATCTCCAGGACCTTGTGCTGCACCACGAAGGTCTCCCTCGTCTGTAGTGAAGGGGAGGTTTCTTATCGTTAAATTTCTTTAACAAGCAAATAATACGGGCAACTTTGACACTTTACTCTATGATGGATGTAACAACAATTACACATTTTATCTCTGCATGTTACTCCAGCAGGAGTTCACAATAGAGTCACCAAAGAGGAAACAAATGACCAGGATGTTAAATGTAGCAGAAAGCACATTTATTTACATCAAAATTACACCATCATTTCATATTGGAGAAAACCTAAAAAAGTCTAAAATGTGCAGTATGATGTTTCCTTTAAAACTGGGTTACATATTATTTGGCCACTAGATGGCAGTACAGTACATATTTAATGTAAACCTGTGACTGACTGGATTCAGTGCCGGAACAATAAAGTTCATTTGTGAAACTTTTAATATTAATTAATGAATTAATTAAAACAGTACAACTCCTGCGTGTGATTGATTCAACATTCAAAATGCTTTTGCAATGACTTACTCATACTCATACTACTACTACTACTACTACTACTACTACTACTACTAATAATAATAACAGTAGTAGTAGTAATACTAGTATTGTTTTTATTACTACAATTGCTAATACTATTTTCTGTCTCTCAAAACCTTTTAAATCTATCTTTTAAGAAATTCACTTCCTAATCCTTCGTCAACCTTATAAATGTACTGAATTTGACGTAATTAAAATTTTTTCTGCCTGACCTCTGTGCAGCAGCACCACAGTATGATGTCGATCCTTTTAAAAGTGCCGCATTTTCGTAACCACTAGGTGGCACAATTCACCGACTTTACCGTGAGCCTGGGTTCAAAAGTAGAGCGTCAAAATAATAATCAACGCAGGACAGACATAACACATTTCTGTGCATTGGACAGAGAAGAAGAAGAAGAAGAAGAAAAAGCCTTTATTTATAACCTATACATTCCATCCAACCATCTAGGAATCTCTGTAGTCCAACCAGCGAATGCGGAGGTCAGTGGTGAGACCGGGCTGCTCGGAGGAAACCCTCCAAGCGTGGGGAGAACATGCACATTCCATGCACACAGACCCCAAGTTGGGAATCGAACATGGACCCTGCAGGTGCAAGGCAGCAGTGCTAACCACGACACCACCGTGCCACCACTTCTATACATTACAACGCAGTAAAATGATTATCTTCACATGTCCTAGCTACAGTAATTATGAAACTGGGGTCAGATTTTCATCACTGTAATAAGAGTGCTGAATTGAATTTTAGTGCACTGGAGCTGTTTTAGGACAAACCTTTCCTTATCTGATCTACTTTTTCCATTTCTCATCTGTGTATTTGGCTGGCGATGAAAGAAGTACAACTTAGAGTAAACACGGTGTAAGATACTCAATGTAAGGTGTGTGGTATGGAGTACCGGCACTGTGGGCGTCGCGTGCGTGCGTGCGTGCAAAACCATGCCGTTATTTTCAGAATCTCACTCCAAGCGTTTGTGAAAAGTTGCCAGCCGTGCCACATATATTTCAGGATTAAAAATTTGATGGTAAATCAAAATAATCATCAGATGATACTGTATTACGGAATTAACAGGAATGATCAAACCACAGACATTTGAGATTTTAGGCATTTCTATTGTGCATCGGACTTTGACATGTAATATATATATATATATATATATATATATATATATATATCGATCGTGTTCAATCTGCACTATTCGCCTTAAAAAAAACAAACATGTTGTTAATTCTGTCATTAATTCCATCTACATTTACAGTAATATGAGGAGTTGGGGCTGCCAAATGCTGCAGAACAGCGAAGGAGGTAATAAAAACTGATCAGGACTCCATAAATGCGCTTTAAATTGATAATGAATTAATCATGGCACTTAAGAACTGAAACCAAAGCATTACCGAGGCCTTAATGTTGGGCGGGGGCAGCCGAAATTTTTGAGCATGCTCCTTGCCGACAAACAGGACATAATTCAAGCTGAGCCCAAACGAGCCTGTAAGCAGCCGTTACTGTCCTCTACAGCGCGATCCACAGGTCCTGACAAGGTTGCATTGGTCTTGATTCTGGAGAAAATTCGGTTCAGTAGAATGAGGGCGTAAAGCTGATCAGCTTAGCTTTTTAACTTTCTGACGATTTCTACAGACTCTTTTCCCATCACAGACACTAGTTTCTGTGGCAGCCGCTCTGACAGTAGAGCAGCTGCAGCTCAGATCTTTATAGAAATGTATTAGATTTGATACAATATTGCTTCTATAGTACTGACGTATGTGGCACGCAATAATTCGGCAATGAGCGGTTGCTTGTGCAAGGCTTAGAGTATATACTGTCGAGCGAGGTGGTGAAGGAAAGTACGGAGCAGGTGTGCTCGGGCTGATGAATGAGGCGGCAAAGTGTGGAGACGAGTCGCAGGTGATGAAGGTTTGGCTCGAGGCGTAAGCGTGACCTGGCGAACCGTGACACGGAGCTCAATGCCTCCTAAGACACTTCCTATTTTTTTCCTCTCTATTTTTAAATAGTTGCACCCCAAACGGTTTCAGTTCCTCATATAACATATAACATGTACCTCAAGGGGAGTGAGTTCATGGTAACAAAAAAGACAGTTTGGAAATAATCATTTGATTTATATAATTTTTAAAAAGGATACACAGTAGAATGCCTGTATGAATCATGTAAAAAAAAAAAAAATAATAAATAAATAAATAAATAATAATAATAATAATAAAACTGCTTGTTTCACCATTAGGACCCAAATCTACACTGGAATGGTTCTGAGACCTGCAGATGTCATCCTTGGCACTTTTTTATTTATTTATTTATTTATCTATCTATTTATTTATTTATTTAATTTAACCACATCAGAGTCCTGTAATAATAAACTAAGTGATATGAACTAAGCCACTCCAACGTGTACATTTTCATAATTTTCTGTGGTTCAGAGGTACACTTCCTGTTCAACTGCACGTAAACATATCTGATAACTACGACAATTTATCATCAAAAACAGTTTAAATATAGAAATTGTACACGACGGTTGGAGCTCGATAAGCATGACTACATGAACTTGCGATAAGCATGACTACATGAACTAACGATCATGAAGCCAATCAGTGGCTCTAGTTTTGAAATGCTAACCAGAACCAAAGTTTATGGGCTCTGTTGTAAATGTAAATATCAACCGCTATCATCTGTATCCAGGTGGAAGCTGCTTGGAGTCTTCTGCTTCAGAGTTCGATCACTTTTTTTCTGGGTGATGAGCGCTGATTCTGCCAAATGTAGTGTTTTGTGCAACATTTGCCATGAAATTAGTTTTTGCTTATCCAGAATAGTACACAGTATACAGTATGTACCATTTACATTAGAGCATTTGGAAAATGCTCTTATCCAGAGCAACTCGCATCACATTACTCTTCTGAGCAGGTGAGGTTTAAGGACCTTGGCTTAAGGGCCCTAAAGTGGCAACTTGGTAATAATGGGGTTTAAATCTGGGACCTTCCAAACCATAGTCCAACACCTTAACCACCAGGCTACCCCTGCCCTCCAGAACACCCACTGCACTGGGCCCAGCAGGCAAACAGCACAAGCCCAACCCAGACTCCAAATCCTCCAGATCCTAATCCGACGAACCTCCCATGGAATGCACTGGACAAACAAGTCTGGTCCTCGGAGCCCCCCCCCCCCCCCCCCCATTAACCCCCCCCCCCCCCCCACCACCCTGCAAAACATAGCACCCGTAGGTTCTGCTGCCAACGTCCTTGTGCCAGCCTATTTCGTTACAGATTTTTTTTACTTTTACCTCTATGAATTTAAGCTTTAAGTGGATGCAACATGCAACAGGGGTATTGCAACTATTTAATATTAGAAACTAAACATGAAGTAAGGAAATAAATAAGACAATGGAACTAGACAAAGAATCAGAACTTTGAGAAGAATCCCCAAACCGTCCTACCTGCACTGTCCCTTTAATAAACGCATTTCTAATCCTGTCTCTATTCTTGTCACACCCAAAGCAAACCGCAGCATCTTCAGCTCGGCTTCCTGTCTTTTTTTATCAGCGGCAACGTCTCCAGACCGCACAACTGCATTGGTCACACTACACAATCCCTTTCATTCTTGCCGATACCCTTGTGTCGCAGATCACCCCTGCTACTCTTTTTCACCCATTCCACCCTGCCGACACTCTCTTCCTCACTTCTTTATCACATTCCCCATTGCTTTAGGACAGTTGACCCTAAACATTTAAACTCCTCTACCTTCCCTACAGTACCTCTACGCCTTGCAAAACTCCAGCCATCACCCTCTTCCTCTCGCAAAAATATGCAGCTTGTTATGTTACAGAGAAACCATGACGCGTAAACTCTCCTGTTTCGACGGTATAAAATCACAGCTCTAGCTCTAGCGCTGACAGCTGTACTGTACTGACACTGGAGACTCCTTGCATAAGTATTAAGTAAACATCTCTTTCCAACAAAGTACTCCATCTTGCTCCTACTGATCTTCATGCTTCTTCTCTCCAGTGCATCGCTCCGCCTCTGTAGACTCGTCTCAACCTGCTCGCGACTCTCACTGCTGATCACAATATCATCTGCGAACATCATGGTCCATGGGGACTCTTGTCTAACCTCATCTGTCAACTTGTCCTTGTACATATCTTGCACCATCTTCACATACTTCCTCATTCAATACCACAGTTCATCTCTGGGGACCCTGTCAAACGCTTTCTCTAGATACACACACACACACACACACACAATGCAACTCGTTTGACCTTCTCCAAACTCCATCTGCATTCCTGAAGCAAACATGGTATCTGTGGTGCTCTATCTTGGCATGATCCCATACACCTGCTCACAGATCGGCACCCACTCTAGGATCTGTATAATTAACTTTAAAGATTTAGCAAGTGAATATATTAGTCAATGAAAGCAAATACTTTTATATATTATAAACTAGTGTTTGCATGGGACCAACAATTTTATTTCAGTACCTATACAATTATGAATTTTATTACTTTTAAACCTAAAAAAAAAAAAAAAAGGGTTATATAAGGGACGTTTACGTCAAAGTGGGACTTTTGATTGTGCAGGATAAGAGAACACAGTTCTGAGAGTAAAACCTGCCTTTATTTCTCTATATACTGTAATCTCCTGCTACACTAATGCACCTATCCAAGAGTTTCACCAATGCTTGGATACCATTAAGGTAGAAAATATTTAAAGCACTTTGGAGCCATGATTGGACTGCTTGCTTCATGTCTGAAACGCTGTCCTCCCGGGAACTCCTTTAATGACCCAAACATGTGTAGATGGCTTGGAGGGAGGTGAGTACTGATGTGGCAGTAACCCCTAGCCGAGTTCCTGTAATGTGCTAGTCGTGTTGGTGAATGATTATGTGTACAGTCCCAGATGCGTCTCTAATGCAAGTTGTCGTCAGGTTTTCCGTCGATTTTCAAGGATCACGCGTTCCACTTGCTACAGTAAGTGTTGATGGGAATGCCTGCCTCAAACCACCCAGGCTGGTGTCATTATTCATTTGTCTATGGTCTTCTTTAAAATCACCTTATCACCATCCTGGGCTTGAAGTCTTCTGTAAATGTCAATTGTTTTGTACCTTTAGAACAGGCAATCTCCATGCACACAGAGACGCGAATCAAACCTATATACAGTGGAACCTCGGATTGCGAGTAACGTGGTTTACGAGTGTTCCGCAAACCGAGCAAAGATTTTTAATAATTTTTTTATTCGGAAACCGAGCAAGTATTGGTTTATGAGCGCCGAGTATCATGCTTCACACATGCGACTCTTATTTTGACACCGAGCGTCTCTCTCTCACCTTCCCCACCCCCATCCCTCCCTCCCCCCACGTCTTCGCAAACACACAGAAACTCTGCTCGTGCGCGCGCAATTTGACACTGAAACACACACGCACAGATGCTCTCTCTCCTTTTCACCCCTCCCGGCTTCACAAACACACAGAAACTCTGCTCTATCGCGATTCTTTTCAAAGGTAAGGTGCTGGTTGATTTTATTTTTTTATTTATTTATTTTTTTACTTTACAGCAGTGATTCCCTTAGTATGCGCTCACGCCTGGTCAGAGAGATTTCTTTTTTTCCCTGTTAAAACGGCGTTTCCGTGTTTGTGTCTGTTTGTTGTGAAACTTAAGTGATTCCTTTAGTATGCGCTCGTGCCAGTCTCGCTTTTTTCCGTTAAAACGGTGTTTCCGCTGTGTTTATGCGCTTGTTGTGAAAGTTTAAAAGGGAGTCTGTTAATATACGCTCATGTCAGTCTCAGAGAGATTTCTTTTTTTCCTGTTAAAACCGTGTTTCCGTTGTGTGTGTGTGTGTGTGTGTTTGTTGTGAATCTTAAAAAGCGAGATGGGAAGAGGGAGGAGGAGTGTTACTGTATAAAACGAGGCGAGGGAAGGGGCTAATTCCACACACACACACACACACGGCGCCTGCACGCACCAACGGAAACACTTATCTGTCAGGATTTATTTGTACTTTTTTTTTAAAGGTAAAGTGCAGATTAATTTGTTTTATTTTCATTTTATAGATGGCATTAATTATTTTTATGTATTTATTTTTTGGGGCTGCGGAACGAATAATTTGAGTTTTCATTATTTCTTATGGGAAATGATGATTTGGTTTAAGAGTGTTTTGGAATACGAGCCCACTTCCGGAACGAATTATGCTCGTAATCCAAGGTTCCACTGTACCTATATCTGTATATGTGAATTTAACACACTGGAGTTGTTTAAGACAAAACTTAACCTTTATCCGACTTACTTTTTGAATGGATTTGGCTGATGATAAACGAAGCACAACTTAGTTTAAACAAGGTGCAAGATACTCAACCTTACAAAATATAATTTATTTGTATTAATAAATTAGCGTACGGAAAAACAACCAGACATGAACATAACCTTTTAACTTTTTTCAAACTCTTTTCCCATCAATGATGAGTACTAACACTAATATACAATATAATTAGACACATATCTTTATAGCTATTACAGTAAGATAACTCGTGCCACTTCCTATTTTTCTTTCTATTTTTGAATATTTGCACACTTAAAGGTTTCACATCCTTGTATGAAATCCAAGTTGAGGGAAAATTACGCTAACAGAAAAGAGTATATAAATGATTATTTGATATGTTCAAGAAAACACCTCTATCACTGTAAAAAGATGAATTGTTTCTAAATGTGTATTTTTGTGGCACATTTAAGCGAACAAATGCTTCTGATCACAGTCCAGATGTTCAAGCATGCTTTAGAGAGAGAGAGTGTGTGTGTGTGTGTGTGTGTGTGTGTGTGTGTGTGTGTGTGTGTGTGTGTGGTTTAGTGGGAAACAAAGAGGTTACCATAACCACTGTTGTATTTCAAAGCATCTCAGTTGTAATATGTTGTAAAGTTATTTTGGTAATCCAGTTTTCTCTGTGGTCTAGTATGAAAGACTGAACTACTGCTGAATAAAACTGCTTTTCTTGTTGCATTTCTCAAGAGCAAAGCCAACTGTGTAACTGTAATAAAAAGCCTAAAAGAGTATGAAATATTTATTGTGCCAGGCAATATAGTTTCTTTATGCCTGCAACAAATTGTCAGGTTGTGTGACAAGAATGGGACACAAAGTATAAAATAAAAGCAAAACCTATTAACTATTCTAGGAAAAAGCACCTGAAGAACGTGGAATATAACGTTCTAATTGTGATTTAATGTAACTGTTAATTTAATTTAACTACTTAATTCCATCTGTTACACCGAGGCTCCAAAAAATGACAAAAGCTGGAATAATAGAAATATATCTAAAAACACTGACACTTTTATACTTCTATTTGCATTTGGTAAGTGCAATCCAAAAAAAAAAAAAATTTACAAAAGCGTTTCAAAGTTTTCTTCATTGGATAGATCCATACACGGGTTACTATATCTCTAATTACTCTATAGGGGGGATTTTATTAAAATATCTAAAATACTGATACTGTAGGTCTTCAGTGGACACTTAAAGATTGCCAGTGACTCTGCTGTATGGACATCTAGAGGAAGTTAATTCCACTTCCCAGGACAGAAAAATAGTCAAGATGCATGTCATCCTCAATCCCTGAGAGATGGTGGGACGAGTCGAGCACTGCTGAAGGATCAAAGGAAATGTGGTACAGTGTGAGGTGTGATTAGAGCTGAGAATCTTTGGTGCAAAATGTGATGCGAGCAGCTACTGGAAACCAACCAAGTAGTGGGGTGGTGTGGAAGAACTTAGGATGGATGAAAACAAGTCGTGCAGCTGCATTTTGGATTAGTGGCAGAGGACAAATAGTGCACGGAGGCAAACTCGCCAGTTGCAGTGGTCTTGTCTTGAAATAACAAGGAACTAAACAAGCACCTGAGTAACCTGTTGCAGTGACTGATGGAGTTTTGCAATTGTTGTCCAGGGAGAACTTATCATCCTGACAAGGGAAGGAATTCCCTGGGATGAACAGCAGTTTGGTTTTACTGAGATTAAGTTTCAGTTGATGAGCTGTCATTCAGGATGAGATAATAAGTGGTGAAAGGATACGACCTCACCAAGAGATCGCGCAAAGAGGGAGAACAGAAGAGGACCGAGTACTGAGCCATGTGGGACACCAGTAGTGAGTCTGCATGGGCAGATGTGGATCTACTCCATGTCACCTCATAAGACCAATCTTCTAGGGAAGAAGCAAATCATTGTCATGCAGTGCCAAAGATTCCAAGGATATTTTTTCCAAGGGATAATAATATTTTTCCAAGGAAGTGTGTGGTGTATAGGCTGTAACTGGAAGGATTAAAAGAACAAAAAAGCAAACAAAACCAACAGATCAAACAAAAGATCATTATTATTAGAAAAGCGTAATAAACCTACAAGTAAAGTGTAACATATAACATAAGAAAAACATAATATGAAAACTGTCAGGGTTGTTCCGTAGTAGCAGGTTGCTGTAGCCCTGGAGTCTCTCATGTTTTGGTGGCTTTTATATTGACATAGGTGTTTGTTGTATTTGCATTCACAGGGCAGTCTCATCTCACAGGCATGCTCAGGTTCTTTGATTGATTAGTTGTACTAATTAGGCTCCTAGTTTAGTTTACTAATTAGGCTCTTTTAGTTTAGTTTGCCTTTCTCTTATGCATGTTTTCATTCCTGTTCTGAATCCTGTTCTGTTTTGTTCCACAGGTTTGTGTTTATGTTTATGTTTATGACTATATCTGTGTTCACATCACGCCTGCTTACACCATTTTCATGACATAATGTAAGAAATAACCATAGCTCATGGATCTCCCCTACTTTATTCATTGGTTTTTTTTTTCTCGCTTTTTCTGAGGGTGGGGTAGTTGGTGGTCTAGGAGTCCAGCCTTTGCTAAGAGGTTTGACTGTACCGCATGGTGACAGCTGCATGGCAATCAGCTTCTAGCATCAACTCTAAATGGAGAGTGACTGAGAAAATGCCCACACCAAAGATCAAAGAAATCTTTTTTTCTCCCTGTATTAAGCCATATTAGCCAAAAAACTATCCCTGATAGATTTGTTAGTTGTGGGACTCTTTTGTTATTCCAACAAAAGTGCTAAATACATTGTTTCTAGGTAAGTATCATGTCATTACATAATAATATTGTATATAATTACAATATAGTATACGTCTAATAATAATAATAATAATAATAATAATAATAATAATAATAATAATAATAATAATAGTTTCTTCTGGACATCTGATAAGGATAACTATTTTTGTTAGTCTTGCTGGTCACATCTACAGCCGTTGACATAAGCAGGCCTTGGTTCTAGACTAACAAACAGCTAGCGCCACTTTGGAACCAGTTCTTTGGCTGTTGAAATGCAATGAACTGGTTTGAGATTA
This sequence comes from Clarias magur, assembly GCA_013621035.1. Taxonomy (NCBI): domain Eukaryota; kingdom Metazoa; phylum Chordata; class Actinopteri; order Siluriformes; family Clariidae; genus Clarias; species Clarias magur. The sequence goes on from QNUK01000059.1 coordinate 48,034, forward strand.
AGTTCTGGCTTAATCATGTCATCCGTAATAAAACTATCTAAAAATATCTAATACCCTAATCAAGGTAGCATTGCATGAAGACAAATAATGTACACAGTTGATTACTATAAATAAACTTGTTTATTTTTTTCTGGTAAAAAAAAAAAAAAAAACATTTGTACAATACCACTACTCTATTAAAAGTACAGAACTGTGCAGAAATCCTTAGCCCCCTCTATATTTCTTCATATTAAATACAATTAAATAATGTGGATTAAATAAAAAAAAAAACAGGAACAAATATTTGACTGTGATAGACTGCAGAGTGCCTGAAGATACGATGTAACGCTCCAACCACTCAGCATTCAGCATCAGCAGTATACTAATCACCGGCCTGATCATCTCTCGTCATCTGCGCCTGTTTCTCACTGGTTCACGCCTTAAGATGGTTTTATATTTGAATGATTCGTAGGTCACTGTACAGTCGTGGCCAAAAGTTTTGAAAATGACACAAATATTAGTTTTCACAAAGTTTGCTGCTAAACTGCTTTTAGATCTTTGTTTCAGTTGTTTCTGTGATGTACTGAAATATAATTACAAGCACTTCATATGTTTCAAAGGCTTTTATCGACAATCACATGGCGTTTATGCAGAGAGTCAGTATTTGCAGTGTTGGCGCTTCTTTTTCAGGACCTCTGCAATTCGACTGGGCTGCTCTCAATCAACTTCTGGGCCAAATCCTGACTGACAGCAACCCATTCTTTCATAATCACTTCTTGGAGTTTGTCAGAATTACTGGGTTTTTGTTTGTCCACCCGCCTCTTGAGGATTGACCACAAGTTCTCAATGGGATTAAGATCTGGGGAGTTTCCAGGCCATGGACCCAAAATTTCAACGTTTTGGTCCCCGAGCCACTTAGTTCTCACTTTTGCCTTATGGCTCGGTGCTCCATCGTGCTGGAAAATGCATTGTTCTTCACCAAACTGTTGTTGGATTGTTGGAAGAAGTTGCTGTTGGAGGGTGTTTTGGTACCATTCTTTATTCATGGCTGTGTTTTTGGGCAAAATTGTGAGTGAGCCCACTCCCTTGGATGAGAAGCAACCCCACACATGAATGGTCTCAGGATGCTTTACTGTTGGCATGACACAGGACTGATGGTAGCGTCACCTTTTCTTCTCCGGACAAGCCTTTTTCCAGATGCCCCAAACAATGGGAAAGAGGAATATGACTTTGCCCCAGTCCTCAGCAGTCCATTCACCATACTTTTTGCAGAAGATCAATCTGTCCCTGATGTTTTTTTTTGGAGAGAAGTGGCTTCTTTGCTGCCCTTCTTGACGTCAGGCCATCTTCCAAAAGTCTTGGCCTCCCTGTGTGTGCAGATACGCTCACACCTGCCTGCTGCCATTCCTGAGCAGCTCTGCACTGGTGGCACTCCGATCCCGCAGCTGAATCCTCTTTAGGAGACGATCCTGGCGCTTGCTGGACTTTCTTGGACGCCCTGAAGCCTTCTTAACAAGAATTGAACCTCTTTCCTTGAAGTTCTTGATGATCCTATAAATTGTTGATTTAGGTGCAATCTCAGTAGCCACAATATTCTTGCCTGTGAAGCCATTTTTATGCAACGCAATGATGGCTGCACGCGTTTCTTTGCAGGTCACCATGGTTAACAATGAAAGAACAATGATTTCAAGCATCACCCTCCTTTTAACATGTCAAGTCTGCCATTCCAACCCAATCAGCCTGACATAATGATCTCCAGCCTTGTGCTCGTCAACATTCTCACCTGAGTTAACGAGACGATTACTGAAATGATCTCAGCAGCTCCTTTAATGACAGCAATGAAATGCAGTGGAAAGTTTTTTTTTCAGGATTAAGTTAATTTTCATGGCAAAGAAGGACAATGCAATTCATCTGATCACTCTTCATAACATTCTGGAGTTTATGCAAATTGCTATTATAAAAACTTAAGCAGCAACTTGTCCAACTTCCAATATTTATGTCATTCTCAAAACTTTTGGCCACGACTGTACATTCATTTGCTGTGTGTTTGTAGTAGTGTGTTTTCTTTGACTTATACACTTTGCTTTATAAACCTCTAATGCACTCAAGGTACACATTTTTGCAATGTACCACAAGTGTCAGCATTAATCATACTGCAATGTGCCTACTTAACTGCCAATAGTATTATAAAAGATTCAGATTTATGTATTAAAATGTATGTGATGTATACACCCATTTATTTATTTATTTATTTATTGTACTAATAAGCATAGGTCAAGTGATTGTCTGGTTAAGTTTAATTATGCCAAAATGAATTAAACAACATGTCAGAAGATTGTAAGTCATTATTTGATTTGGTGATTTTAAAAATTCTTAATGCTGTACTATTTACTGTTAAACTCGGATCTTCACCTCAGTAAGGTCCTGAGGATTTCTTCTTGTAGTAAATAAATCCAGCAGCTGAAAGCACGATCCCCAAAACCAGACCTGAAGCCCCGATAGCGATCTTACTCCTCTCAGATGCAGGAGGAGAGGGGTCTGTGGGGTAACAAGATTTATAGGAGAAACGAAGAATTAAACAAAATCACTTGTTCCCCGTTTCACAAATTTGTCTTTTTCTTCAGTTTAGTGTCATGTGATCAGACTCACCCCACTTATAGCTCATGGGCTTTTTGAAGCTGGCGTGTTCCACCACACAGGAGATCTCCTCTCCAGACTCAGGCGTGTACTCCAGATGTGAGTGGACCTGATAGTACCAGTCTCCATCAGCCATCTCCTCTGTGGACGTCACACCTCCCTTTATTTCTCTCCCATTCCTCAGCCAGGTCATTTTAATGAACTTTGGGTAAAAACTGTAAGCGCTGCACATCAACATAGCAGGATGTGATCCGTCTGACTGCTTCACCGACTTCACTTCAACCTCCGGCTCAACTGCAGAGATAAACCACAGCACCACAGATGTTACCCGCATATGTGTTCATAGATATTATTTATCATTTCGGATCACGGAACTTTAATTGTAATTGTAATGAATCTTTTCTAAAATGAAATCATGGCTTACCTGATGGATCATTTATAGCTGGGTAGTATCTCTGTACATTGGGCTTACAGATGGCATTCACATTAGTTCGCCATAGTTCCAAGTTGACTGTGTTATTGTTGAATCTCTCTGCATTATAGATGCCAAACGGGGTGGAGCCCTGAAACTTGCCGACTGTACTGTTAAACCATAAGAACCTAATCTTGTTGTAAGTTTGAGTATGTAACAAAACCATATCACTTAAATCTCTGGAGCTGTGAATGCACTGAAATCTCATCTCATAGTAAAATCCACCTATAAGAGGAAAATAAACAAATGAACATCATTATTACAGACACATCAGAGCCTTTACTCTTTATTTACACTCCCCCGGTAAACCCAGTTTGCTCCACAGATTTTATTTTATTATATTCCTTAACTAATATTACACCAATAATCCAGAAGTAAAACAATAAATAAACATACCCTTTGTGTCCAGCATGGGGAACAAGTGCACCAGGAGACAGAGCCACAGCTTTGCCATCATCTAGTGTATGATCGTGAAAGACTGAGAGAAGTCAGGGTGCTGTCTACTCACTCACTCACTCAGTGTTATTAAACCGACCAATAACATGCTGCAGAGACACTGTGTCATCAGTCACCACCTTACATTTCACATTTAGCCAAGGTTCAACACAGTTCTAACTGTTAAACTGGGAAATGCTACATTTTGATGTTCAAAGAAAGTATTAACGATTTGTAATATGTTACATTACAGTATATATTTTATTAAGCATTGCATGCAGATAGGTTTGTATTGCACATTTATCTGCATAACAGCGCAATAGTTAACGTGAACTTTGTGGGAATGGCTTCTGAACTCTATTTGTATGTGCGTCTGAGGAACTTTAACCTGATTTTTATTAGAGTATTATGTAATTTTTTTGTGTTTTAAAGCTTAAGGCTACTGAGTTATACAATGTTTTTAAATGTTAAGTGTTCTGGTAGAGCTGTCGCCTTGCACCTCCAGGGTACGGGTTCGATTCCCGTCTCTGTGTGCATGGAGTTTGCATGTTCTCCCCGTGCTTGGTGGGTTTCCTCCGGGTACTACGGTTTCTTCTCACAGTCCAAAGACATGTAGGTTAGGTTAATTGGCTAATTCCTGAAACAGCTTCTTAAAAGCCAGCTGGTGGATGAAGATTGGTTGTACTAAGATGTGCAACAGAAGAGTGGAATGACGGGATTGGTTGAGGTAATGAGACGTGCAGCAGCCAATCAGAAGAGTGGAATGACTGGATTGGTTGAAGTACTGAGATGTGCAGCAGCCAATCAGAAGAGTGGAATGACTGGATTGGTTGAAGTACTGAGATGTGCAGCAGCCAATCAGAAGAGTGGAATGACGGGGTGGGTTGAAGTAATGGAACATAAGCCAACCAATCAGAAGCAGCAAACAATGAACGGAACCACGAAGAAACCTGAAATAAGAGAAAAGGGGCAACAGACAAAAAAACAACCACCCAATAATGTTCTTGAACGCAACAGTGATGGTCAGGTTTCTACAAAGCTTTGTCCATATAGTGTACACACATGAATAAAATCTAATTTAACATCTACAGTATATTAGTCATTTTTTTTCTAGACATTTTTACGAACGTAAATGTAAAAATACATAAATATTGAGTGTTTATTTGTTTATTTATGTGGCCTTTGTAACACAACATGACTTCATCTTTTTCATTACACCATGTTTCTGCTGAAGTCTGGATTGTAATTAATTAAAAGTTCTTGATTCGTTTTCTACATCATTTCTCACAACCGAGCGACTGGAAATCACAAGTTGTTTTAGTTTTCTATGTCGAAGACTCAATCACAGGGACTTTTATGGTGGCGAGTAAAATAAGTGTAAAATCATGGACATGACGTTTTTAATGAGGTATCCAGTATGAGTACTGAGGTATCCAGTATGAGAACTACAGACCCTTTAAAGTGGTGATTTTACATGGCTTTACTGATTTATTCAGCATAATAAATCCTCAACGCTTTTAATAAAGCATTCTGGAAACAAACCAAACCTGTGTTTTTGGAATCTAAATTGAGTTCAAAGTGGCTTGTGTTTGGTGCATTTTATTGCCTGCTCCACTGACTCCACAATAATTTATAATAAGGTATATGCCAGAAAATAAAATAAACAAATGTATTATATCTATTACACATTTTGTATTTTTGTAGGATACTTTTTCACTCACATAACATTTCATCAATTTATCCTTTTAAGGATTTATTGAGTTTGCAGAGCTTCAGAGCAGTAACGTGAACTTGAGTTTCAGTTACACTGGTTTCCTTTGATGAGGAAGAAAGTTCCAGTAGCGACTCCGAGCAGTCCTACAGCCAGACCCAGTCCACAAAACACAGCCGGACCCACACTGGGAACTTCAACATGCACATCTACACACACACAGCTGTGTTAGATCAGTCACTTGTGCATTAGCTATAGTGACATAAAATTGCTTATTATTTCTTTAGTTGTTGAACATGTGATGTACACTGGAACTGTGGATTGTAAATGTTCTGCAAGAAGAACAAGCACGAGTGTCCTGTTTATAATAACACGTGTGCATGCGTAAAAAGCAAAAACAAGTGTCATTAGAGAGGTTAAAGATCCAATTTTTCTGTCAAGAGAAGAAGGGGAGGGTCACGGTGTCTAATGACGCACACAAACAGCGTTCCATTACTGTTAGTGTTTGTGCGCGCATGCGCTGTGTATGTGTGTTAGAGAGGTTAAAGATCAATTTTCTCTCTCTCTGTCTCTCAAACTGCAGTGTTTGTGTGTGTGCCCCCCTCTCATCTTCACACACACGTACACAGCGGAATCACTGCTGTAAAGTAAAAATAAAATCAATTAACCTACACTTTACCTTTTGAAAAAAAATCGCGACAAAGCAGTGTGTCCGTTACACACACACACACACACACACACACACACACACACATACAAACAGTTCAGGCTGGGAGAAAGAGAGAGAAAATTAATCTTTAACCTCTCTAACATACACACATGCACAGAGAATTCGCGCACAAACACTAACGGAAACACTTATCTGTCAAGGTTTAATAATTTTTTTTCTAAATTAAAGTTCGGGTTAATTTGTTTTATTTTTACTGTATAGTTATAGTATTATTTATTTTTCTGTATTAATTTTTTGCGGGTTCTGGAATGAATAATCTAAGTTTTAATTATTTCTTATGGGGAAATTCGCTTTGATTTACGAGTGTTTTAAAATACGAACAGGCTTCCCGAACAAATTATGCTCGTAATCCAAGGTTCCACTGTATTGTCTCTTGCAGGTTTTCATTTTGCTCTCTTACCCCATGTCTTGGTGTCGGGCATCTGCATAGACTTGTGCTCCACCATGCAGGTGTAAACGTCTCCCTCCTTCGGAGTGAAGGGCAGGTGGGAGAACTGGTTATAGGTGTCGTCTTCATTCGGGTAGAACTGGCTGAGTGTAGCGTCATCAGTCACATTTACACCGTTTCTGCTCCAGGTGATGTGGACAGGAGGAGGGAAGAAATGTGCTGAATGACAGATGAGAGTGTTTTTTCTACCGACTCTCACATTATCTCTGGGATAGATGGAGTTTTGGGGAATGTCTACAATAATAATAATAAAAATAATACAGAAGAATATATTAGCTCAGCACTTTGTGAGCGTACACCACCTGCACACCAATTTAAGTAGAGGATTTATTATATCCTGCAACATAAACCCAAAATATTTGAGAAAATATAATAAATGGAAAAAATACATTTGCACTTCACTTAGGCAATATAATACAAAGGTAGATACATTTAATAAATAATTAACATATTTTGAGGTAATAAATGAATGGATGTGTGTTTGGAGAAGTACACTGATGCTCCGCTTCGCTTTACTCACCCAGAGCTTCTGGAGTATTTTTGTAGAATTTTACTGCTAGACCACGGTTTTGTTTGCAGATCTCTTGATTTGAGACACTGTACTCATAAAGATCAGGAATTTTCACAGGGTTTGCAAATTCAGGAAACTTCATCACCTGACCTTTTTTCTTGAAATCTGAGTGAAATAATTCCTCATCATCATGTTCCAGCACAAACTCTTTATCCGAGTCACTGCATCCAGCCACACCAAAGTCTACGTGCTGAACTGGGGGGAAAAACAGAAGATTCCCCCAAAAAATATATATATAAAAATAAAAACCTCAGCAACAACAAGCTGTCAGTGTAATAAATTGAGCATTAAGTATCATATCATACTACAGCTATAACAGCAACAAAAATATTTTGAAATCCCATTTAATGCAGTGCAAAATTATATACATTTACAAATAAAATTGTACGTTTAAAAAATATCTACTTAAAATATGATACTATATACACTAATATATACTAAATATAATAATAGCCTAAATTAAATAAACATTACAAATGTATTACTGATACAAAAAAGCTATAACATGCAAATGAAAACATACTTAATATGAATAAAATAAGTGCTTATAAAATGACAGTTGATCAGTGGGTCGACACTTATTTTATTCTCTTAACAAGAAGCAATGCATCCTGAGAAAGTGTTTGATGTTTTGTTAGACATCAGATTGCAGTTAAGCTTTGCACAAACTGACCTGAGGTAAGTGTTCACTACTGTATGTGATATCTGACATGTACAGTATTCCATGATACAGAATCTCTATTTTAGTTAAAGTCACATATCACCAAATGTATTATAAATATATTATCATTTTTTTGTCAGATTTATAACCAACACAAGAATTGAACAAAACTCACTCTGAGCGCCGGTGTCCTTAATGCATGATAGTGTGAAAAATATTAAAAGTAGCTTCATCTTTAAAGCACCTGGAGACAGCATGAGTTAAGCAGCAGTAATACATGACAGTCGCCTGCACACTACCTCAGGAAAGTGAGAGATGTGACAGCTGCATCAGTGTCAGTGTTCAGTGCCTCTGTGTAAAATCATCCAATCAGATCAGGAACGTCTGTGACACTGCAGTATCCAGGTAGAAAGTCATATGAGCGTGAATCTGGTCATACTGTACATAAATCACTGCAAAGAGTTAAATGTACTAGTGCTGTTACCAACCTCAAACAAGAAAAAATATTAGTCTACTTTCGTGCATAAATATTACATGAAAATATGTGTAAATTTGATAAACGTGCATTACCATTATATATGAGCACATTAAACTGTTTAATCCAAAGAGATGTTTGTGTCTGTATAGTCTAAAGGTTAGAAATTTTCAGCACGAACATTTAAATCAACGCAAGAACTTAATTATATATCAATACACTGATCAAACATGAAGTACAGGTGAATAGAATTTGAAACATGATTGTGAGGTGCATTGCATTCTGGGCAAATCTCTGCATAAGGTTCCTAAAAAAAAAAAAAACAGAGAAAAAACCATGGTATAGCTGACCACTGAGGTTTATTTAATTTTTTATATTATATCTTGTGTATTTGGTCCAAAGTGCAAATGTTTTTAAGATGATTGTATTATACAAAGTATGTGTATTAATTCTAATACTTTTCTCAAACCATGTTTAAATACTGCACTACTGTAAAAGTTGTATACTTAGTAACCTGCTTCTGTAGTTAAATCTAAAACTATAACTTTAAACTATAATAACTTTAATATTAACATTTAATCATTTCTGCTTGAAAAAAAGGGGGGGGGGGGAAATCCCTACATGGCTTGAAAAAAAAAAAAAGAATATAAAAAAATGTTTAAAGAATATACCGTTTAAATATTTTTGTTAGAATTGAAGAACATTTGGTTTAAAATTTAATATTTATTTATTACAGATTATAAATGAACTTATAATACCATATAAGGGATTTGATCTGATTTGATCAAGAACAACAACAACAACAAAAATACATAAAGGCGTTCCCCTTCACAGTTTATGATGGCAGTAATACCTGCTCCAGTGATGTTAATTTTTAAGACACACACACACACATATATATATATATTTTTTTTTAACCCTATTTTTTTTCCACTGTCCTGGAACTGTGCATTGAATTTATAGACACGTATAATTGTAAGCATTTTATTTACATATAAAAAAGATAACTATATATAGATAATTGACAGAAATGTTCATGTTCGCATGTGAGAACATCTCAGCATGTCTCAGGAGGGTATGGTTGAACGCTGATGCTTCAGTATCTCCACTGGATGTAGCTGTTTTTTTCTGTATTTCTGTGTTTATCTGCAGAGAATCAGGACATGATTGAAAATTCCAGCATATGCAAGAGAGAAAGGAGAAAGTATGACCCTTTTACTATCTGAATATCATTTCCATGGCAGTCACAAAGTGCTGTCTTTATTTCTTATGATTTTATCAAGGAAGTTTATTATTTATTTTTTTTGTAAGAAGTTGAGTGTTGAGACTCTTTTCGATTAATTTGGGTAAAAGTGTATTACAAAGCCACATTTAACACACAGTTCATTAGTGACACCTACTGCTAAAACATCTGCCTCTGTTATGGTCCTAGAATGAAGCATCATATGTAGCAAATCAATTATTTAGTAACCATTAGCAAAAAAAAATATATATAAGGGATGTTTTAATAAATTATTTTGTATAATAAACTCAGACAGTACTCTTCACAATCAGCGTACAAATCAAAACCAGTTACTCATGTATTTTAATAAACAATGATGTTTTAATTTAATTTGAGAATATGATTGAGTATACATTGACCACCACGTCATAATTGATAATTTCAGTGTTAACAGACACACCAATGTCTTTACAAGCTTTATTTTTCAAAAGATTAGGATGGCTACTATTTAACAGAGAGAGACAGTTTCATGCAAAACTGATGAGTTGACATGTCTTTTAGTTGTTCATACACTGAAAAAAAATAAGAAGTCAAATTTACTCAATTTTTCTTTTGCAAGTTTTTGCACTCAGGTTTTTCAAGTAAATTTTACCCTTGTGAAAATGAGTAAATTTTACTTAAGGAAGTTGAGTAAAACTAACAAATAAATATTACATATGACATGGCCTCTTTAAATTATGTTAAGTAGTATTTACTTACTGATCTGATGTAATTAATTGATATAATTAAGTAAAACTACTTTCTATTTTAAGTAAATTTTACACGTTTTATTCAGTCAATGTTATTTATTTTAAATAAATAAAATGAATCACTGTTACAATATGATAAAATAGTACTGTGACAACAAATAACTCCTGATTGAAATCTTTTATTAAAATCTTTATTTACAGGAATTAACATGCCCATATATAAACAAGATCAAAGCTTAATATTTAAACAGCTCAAGCAGCAGTAAAGTGCAATGACATTTTTGATTATAAAACGTTTGCTTATTCAAGCCATCTTAACTTACATGTCTATACAAAAACTGGGCAGAATCGTAACTAGAGCAAGTATTAGAACAAATATTAACATACTGCTTTTACAAATAAATCCTGTCTTTCAAGTACATTCAGCACGTCCATGGCCAAGCGCTCTGTAGCAAAGATAATACGGCTGACAGGATCCACATAAGGAACATATTCTGCAATATAGAAAACATAAAAAGTAGTAATTAGTAATCTGGAAAAGACCATTTACAAGTGCATTCAAAATACTTTCACTCATCTAATGTTGAAACAAACAAGGCTAAACATAACAATCTGTGTGTTTTACACTATATTTTGAAGAAAAGGATTTTGATGAGGTCACTGAAAAAAACCTTAACATGGGGGCATTTAATATAGACATGAAATGTTAAGGAAAATGTAGTTTTCCTTAAGTTATTGCATTCAAATCTCGATGAAGTCTGAGGGTTAAAAGCGCGGGGCGTGTCTGCTCGGAACAGCGCCATCACAAATACAACCAACTAAAACTTTTGTCAGTCAGGTAAAACTGCTCTAGTAAAAAAAAAAAAAAAAACCACTTTTAAAATACACACTGTGTATTACAAATTTATTTAAATCTTTGATAGGACATTGCAAATATACTAACAAAAAGTATACTAACATCATGCTGTTATCAATTTTTGGAACGAACTTTTAAACATACATAAAAAATAATTATTACACTTTACAAAAATATGCTACAGGAAAATATACTTTAAGTGAAAAGTCAGTGTAATTTCCACAGCACACTTATTTAAACTCTGTTTTTCCGTTTTATTTTTGGCAGAGTTTTAAAAACATATGCTTGAAATAACCATTGTAACAATGTACAGAATGTATACATCAGAACACAAATTCCAATAAACAACAGTCTCAGTATATTTTTAGTTACATTTGAATGTACTTATTCATATGTACTTATTTATTCTTATATTAAGTGCACTACTCTGTCTCATGCGCACGCTCACAACCTTGTTTTTTTGTGCGTTCCTCCACTTCTGGTTTGAATTCACAGCTGAAAGCGGCATCATTGTGTGCGTTAGTTCATACTAGTGATGGGAAGTTTGGATCATTTTTAGTGACTCGGTTCTTTGAAACTCATTCATCAAAATGAACCAATCTTTTTTTTAGTCATTTAGTTCATTTCATTCTTTTGATCAGAAATAAAATGTACAAACCCCCATTAAACAGACCCCCAACACGTCTACAAGCATACATTTTGGCTTTAGTTCCACTAATGAAAATATTACAATGCAGCTAAGGACATATTATGATAAACATATTGAGCAGCTCACCATCATATCTTCTGCTTCAAATTGTTCGGTTTTTTTTACGGAATTTGAGTTTATGGGAGTCACGTGACAAAAGAATGAACGATTCAGACCAAAAGAATCGAGAGGTAACTACTCATTTCTGTTTCCTGTTCATAACCTATGGAGGTTTTGCGATGCGTTGCGCATGCACGCCCAGTAGAAAATGAGCGAATCACTCTGAGACGACTCGTTCTTCTGAATCACATTAAAGACTCGTTGAAAAAGAACGAATTGTTTATGAACGACCCATCACTCTATCGTTATTTTCTTTTCATCAGCACCAGGTAAATTTAATTTCTTTGTTTGTAATTAAGTACATAGTTTAATCTGTAGAATGTATTGTTTAATGTGTTATTGCTAAATCTTATGTCCTTCACTTCTAGTATAAGTACATAGCTTATATCCGAAGCTCTCGGCCTGTTTTCAGTCTCTGTGTAACAGCTAGAATCGACACACCAGGTTTTAACTAATACGGTACCTGTATATTCTAATACTAATGTCTGTCTTGGTTCGGACAACAGTTTATATTTTTGTTTGTGAGACCATCTGAGGTTTTGTTGAACCCAAATAAACTATAGTACTGTTTTATTTTTGTAAGCTTGTGCAGATTAAATCTGTTAAATTTATGAATAAAATCTGCCTCATAATAACCGATGTATTGTGTTTCAAAAACATGTTATAGTGTAGAAAATGCATTCAGCATTTGTAAATTATCCTGAACTCCTTTAGTATACTGGTAACACATTTGCAATAGTGTCATAGTCACTGACCTGAGGATTTCCTCTTGTAGTAGATGAACCCAGCAGCTGAAAGCACGACCCCCAACACCAGACCTGAAGCCCCGATGGCAATCTTACTCTTATCAGGTTCAGACATAGAGGGATCTGAGATAGAAAGGGCTTTTAGGATATATAACAAAACCAAATCAGCATTTCTAAGATCAGCACTAAGTGTTATGGAGTAAAAACAGCATTTTAATGCAATATACAGATGTTACTCAACCAGAATAATGAATAATGGTTTGACTCTGGCGGTGACAGCATAAGGGGTTTGCGTTTGCTGGCTTTACTGCCAAGTGGCGCTATTACTATAGACTTCATTCATTCTCTCAAGGATTGATGAGCCACAGCTTATATGGTAGCAGATAAATACAAGTGAAACATTAAACAAATTCATATCAATCACAGTACAAATTTAGAATTTAAATTAAATAAAGGTGTTTCTTATTTACAATGAATTTAGTGAGCCTTTAGATTTTATCATGTGTAACACTTGCGTATCCAGAAAACAGATTATTGTCAGATTAATGTGCAAAAACTATATAATAAAACGATATAAACTACATGACCTTAATAAGTCTCTAATTTTATTTACATGCACTCACAATGATTACAAAATGTTATAATTTTGTAAAATACTTAAAGTAAACAGTGTGCGAGATTCTGTATTGGTTTCGGTGAACTTGAGCGCATTAGAAAATGAACCGAAACTCACAAACCTCACAAACGTGAAACATATATAGTTATAGAAAGCGAAATGTCTGCTTCTACACAAACAAATGGAAAACAAATTTCAGATGATCTAAGTCGTATGAAATGTGAATTATAGGCGCATCCACTGCTGCGGAGACGACAAGATGACATGATCACACTCATCACTACAGCTGAAAAACAAAGAAATCATTAATTTATCAATAAATTTCTTTGATACGACATATGACTTTTTCATGACTTACAATTAAAAATTGTGGCAATTTCAGCTGTTTTGCAAAATGTCACCTGGCGGTCATTTCACAAATGACGTTTTGCTGCGGTGGTGAGCGTGACGTTAATAGGCGTTCTGGTTGACTACCTATTGTATAGATGCATGGAATTAAGAACTTATTCACTTTTAATTATTAAATAATTGTATTTAATTATATAGTGATGTATAAATCTTTCCACCTGTTCTTTATTTTTCTACCCATCCTGAGGCATCTGGACATTGTGCCAGCTCCAGCTGGATTCTGCTTCATGATGGTGACTCATCCCTGTGCTGAACTGGACTTCACGATAACTTGGACAACTTTTGTAGCCTAACACACATGATGCCATTATATAATTCCTGTTATCCGTTATCACCCAGATGAGGATGGGTTCCTTGTTGAGTCTGGTTCCTCTCAAGGTTTCTTCCTATTCTTCCTATCTCAGGGAGTTTCCCCTTGCTACCATCACCGACACCCTTGGCATCTAAACACATTTTTTTCTCACACATACACACTTCCATAAATTTCCTTTTCATTTTGTGAAGCTGCTTGGAGACAATGATCATTGTTAAAAGTGCTATATAAATAAAATTTAACTCAATTGAATTAATGGTGATTGAAAGGGACCTTGACTTATCATTAGGTTTTTATTATAGCTATTATCAGAGTGAAACAGTCTCAGTTGTGGATTCATATTTAATGAAAACAGTTCAAGTTTCTAGACATTTAGATCAGATTGTGGTGATCAGACTCACCCCACTTATAGCTCATGGGTTTACTGAAGCTGGCGTGTTCCACCACACAGGAGATCTCCTCTCCAGACTCAGGCGTGTACTCCAGATGTGAGTGGACCTGATAGTACCAGTCTCCATCAGCCATCTCCTCTGTGGACGTCACACCTCCCTTAATTTCTCTCCTGTTGCTCAGCCAGGTCATTTTAATAATAAATATAATGACCATTGTTAAACGGGCTATAGAAATAAAATTGAATTGAATTGAATTAAATAATAATAAATAATAATAAATATAATAAAATAAGATGCTGGAAAAAAAGCATAATGTGTGATGTCACTCAAAATGGTATCACACAATATGATGTCACACTGGAAAGTATTAACCACTTTTTAGCATACGTTTAGTCATTGTCACAGCAGACACGTTTGAAAAAAGCATTGCGTCATCAATGTCTTAAGACCACATAGCTCGGTGATCGCGTGAACCCCCTAGGAAGAGTGTATTAAATTCCTTTGGGTTTGTTTGCAAATGACCCAAAATAACTGACTTCCTGCTGAGTAGAATCCATGACATGCAATGCAAAAGTTGTTCAGCTCAATGAGTTCTAAATGTGCACTGGATTTCATATGCATATCTGCAAGTGTGTATGAGCTTTGCAGCAAAATCTCATGTGCGGGCCCTGTTCCATGCCCGGGGCCCAGCCACTCACGTATCCTAATGGCAGCAGATTCCAACCTTTCTGCTGATTTTCATGACTTTTTGAACATGGTTATTATTTGTAATAAAAAAAGAAAATAATAACATAACCAATAATAATAACAATGATAATATAAAAAAAAAGCCTGAAGCGCCTCCTGTGGGTTTATGTGAGGAGACAATTTCTTAAAAATTTGTCGATATTGAAGATTTAATTTAGTTTCTTCATTCAAGCCCTTTTGGTTCTGTTGGACACGGGCATGCAGTAGCACGTCACAACCCTACCAAACAATGCAAAAATAAGCAATTACTTACATCTGAAAAAAGTCGTTTACATAAATCCTGCAAGTGAATGCATGTGAAGATGAGAATCTGACATATGTGTTTTTTTTTTTTTTTTACATTAATTTAATAACATTTATTTATCAATAAACTTTTGGGAAAGAAAACTGTCTAACGTTTATGTACATATTTTCTTCTGGGTTGCTACAATATAATTTCATTTACAAAAACACTTGCAAAGAGAAAAAAGTAATTAACATCGCCAACAATGCCGTCAACCCCTAAGGGTTATAACCTCCCAAAAGCCCCGGATGCTGGAAAAAAGATAATATTAATCCTTAAAAAAACATGAAGGCCCTTCACACACACTTAACATCACATTCAGACACCAGCATTATATGACACTAGAACTTTCAGACATCAGAACTATCATAGCAATAACAATGATGTAATAGTTATGACGTCATCATGACTTCATAGTGCTCAAATGGGAGGGTTGCATCAAGAAGGGGATCCGGCGTAAAAGAAACCTGTGCCAAGTTGTTGTGCGGATCAGTTGGTCCGCTGTGGTGACCCCTCAGCCAAAAAGACTAACAACAAACCTAAAACAAATATTCTGAAATAATATAAAAATAAATCTCACCTGTTTTATTGAAGAAGCTGCTGTAGTAAATCCTAGCACTATCCTAACAATAATTTTCCACATTGGATTTTTCTTCCTGCAATTCTGCTGTGTCTTTGTTCAGTCTGTCTGCGTTTTTGATGCCCATCTCAGTGTATCCCACATACTTCCCGAGAGTGCTGTTATACTACATGTACTTTATCTTATTGAAGATATAAGGTCTAATGAACTCCATGTCACTCAGATCATCTTTGCTCCAGAAGCACCGTGAAGACATTGACAGGGAATTGCGTGTTTAAACCGGCTATAAACATACATTAAAATATACAAATCCTAAGTTATATTTTTTCCTGAAAAATGTAACAAACAATTTGTATTGTGTTTATCATTCTAAATCCCTCCCCCAACCAACACCCCCCCAACCCGAATCTGATTTATGTGGCAGTCAATCATTTACATGGTGGACTACAGTTTTATAGAGTTATAAAGGATTCAAAAATATTTTAAGCATGCTTACATATGTAACTACTAGCTGAAGTACCCATTGTTGAAAAGTTTGTAGAATGAATTAAAAGGTTAAATCTAATAATAATCTGCTGATCTTTAATGTAATCAGTGATATTATTATTATTATTATTATATTATATTATATATTATTATTATTATTATTATTATTAGTCCACGTATTATTAGGTTGAAGTCCACGTCCATGTCTGTGTGTCTCTCTGTACAGCAGAACTCTCTGTCTCACTTATTAATAGACAGAAATCACATTCTGTAAGGTTGAGTATCTGACGCCTTGTTGTACTTCTTTGGTGCTCAGACAAACACACTCGCTGTTCGGTAATCGGAGAGAGAATCACAGATGAGAAATGGAAAAAGTAGATGAAGATGAAGTTTTGTCTTAAAACGACTCTGGCGTGTTAAAATTCACTTCTACCAACTTCAGCGTTGTTATTTCAGCCAAAGTGAAAGTATGAACTAATCCCAGTCAAAATATCCACTTTATCTTTTCTCATTAATATCTATTGGTGCAGGTGTTTGTTTACATTGAGACAGTAGCGCATTAGTAGATTATTTTAAAGTAGATTATTAAATCCCTCACATAACTGTTCATAACATCACTTTTACTCAAACATTTAGATTTCAAAATAAAATAAAATAAAATAAAATTTTTATTTGTCACATACACAGTCATACACAGTACGATATGCCTGATTGAAAGCCTGTGACCTTAAAATAAATAAATAAATAAATAAATAGATACAAGAAATAAAGGAATAAAGTGGAATAAATAAAATAGGAGTAAGTTTTGCTATAGAAACAAATTTCTAAAATATATAGGAAATATATAATATAAAATCTAAAAACTTAGCTGTACAAATGTGGCAATAAATTTAAATGGAAATAAAATGGAAATTCACTTATGGTGCAGGTTAAACCTCAGGCAGATATGGCAAAAGGTTGCCTAAACAGTTTTGCATGATGAAGTTATGTTTTACGGGCTAACTGCTAAGGCTTTTCTGTTCATCCCTCGGTTGCTGGTGACAATATTGGGGGTGAAAAAAAGCACTAGATGCTGTGACATAATCTGGCACATAGTTGCTCATCAATGCCGGCCCGTTCAACAGGCAATACAGGCGGTCACCTACGGCCCTGATTTTACGACAAGGAAAATGATGATAAATACAAAAACAACAGTATAAATAAAAGCATGAAATATTTTCAAATATACACAGAAGCACCACATGCTAATTTGCATAACACCGTCTGATAACACTACCATGATCATAGTATTTGTATACATGGACTCCATTTATCTCTTTAAATTGCTCATGTTTGATCAAAATGTCCAAGTTACATTTAGATCTACCCTCACTATTAATTAGTGTTTCAGCGCATATTATGCCGTTCCATGACAGAAAAGCTACTGTCAAAAATAAAGTTCCTGATATTTGAATCTTTACGGTAATATAGATTTAACTGATTTTGTGCATTGCCCCTCACAGCGTCGTCTGTCTCGGTGCTGATTTTACACGGTGCAGGCGTACAGGCTAAATGTGTAGTTAATGTCTGTACAAGGTAGCAGTATGTAAACGTGCTAAATTAAAGAGTTACCTCAAATGTGCGTGTCTTTGCGTGTGCGCTCGTGAGAGTGAGTGCTCTCTGTCATTGGGTGTTGCTATGTTACCTGGATGCTAGCTGACAGCGACGGGAGATTTAGTCCACCATGTAAACAAAACAAAAAAAAAAAAACGTCTACAGAAAATATAACTCCTGGCCACATACTGTCACGGTTACTGCTTGCCGGACGAAAGAGAGACATGATAGCAGAGGTGGAAGTGATCAAAGGATTTTAATGATAACAAAAACAGGGAACAAACAGAACAGAACATGAACTTAAACCAGGATAAACTAAACATGGAGCTACACCGAACTAGACCTTACAAACAGACTGAAAGACAGACAGGCTAGGAGACAGACAGACAGACTAGGAGACAGACAAACCAGGAGAATACAGAGCCTAGGAGAACACGGAGCTAGGAACATAGAGCCAGGAACATAAAACCAAGGAGAACACAGAACCAGGAAGAACAGAGAACCAGGAAGAACACAGAACCAGGAAGAACACAGAACCAAGGGGAACACAGAACCAAGGGGAACACTGACAACAAGGAGAACACTGAGAACAAGGAGAACACAGAGCTAGAATGAACATACCAGCAAACAGTAACCCTACACGAACAGATGCAAGACAAGGACAACACAGAACTCAGGAACATTTATAATCACACTAATTAGCAAACTCAATTCAGGTGAGCGCCACATCACCTGACTGAGGTGCATTCTGGGGATTAGAGTCCTTCACCCAAAGAACACAAAGAAAACAGAAAAAACAAAGGAACTCTCTGGGCGCTTTGTCGCCCTCTAGGGGTAATCCCTGACATTACCCCCCCCCAAAAGGCGCACCACCGGGGCGCCAAAGGAGGACCCGGACACCCTCCCCAAGGTCCCAGTACCGTCCTCCCTACAGCGAGGCTGCAAGGGATCTCCCCTTGGAGTGGAAAGGAGATTATTCCAAGTTTGGTGCCGAGGTCGGACGGCAGAGCGGTCACGGAATCCTTGAAGAGGGGCGATGGAGTCAAGAGCACGGCGTCCTGGAACCCGTGCGGAGGCGGGAGCACGGCGTCCTGGAACCCGTGCGGAGGCGGGAGCACGGCGTCCTGGAACCCGTGCGGAGGCAGGAGCACGGCGTCCTGGAACCCGTGCGGAGGCAGGAGCACGGCGTCCTGGAACCCGTGCGGAGGCAGGAGCACGGCGTCCTGGAACCCGTGCGGAGGCAGGAGCACGGCGTCCACGAACCCGTGCGGAGGAAGAGGCGGCTCGTCGTCCTCGGCGGCGCATGACGGCGGCGGCGGAGGAAGAGGCGGCTCGTCGTCCTCGGCGGCGCATGACGGCGGCGGCGGAGGAAGCTCGCTATCCACCTCGATACAGGACGGCAGCAGCGGAGGCAGCTCGCTGTCCATCTCGGGGAACACTGGAGGGTCTGGGCCTCCACTGAGGCTGGCTGGAGGGTCAGGACCTCCACTGAGGCTGGCTGGAGGGTCAGGGCCTCCACTGAGGCTGGCTGGAGGGTCAGGGCCTCCACTGAGGCTGGCTGGAGGGTCAGGGCCTCCACTGAGGCTGGCTGGAGGGTCAGGGCCTCCACTGAGGCTGGCTGGAGGGTCAGGGCCTCCACTGAGGCTGGCTGGCGGGTCAGGGCCTCCACTGAGGCTGGCTGGAGGGTCAGGGCCCCCACTGAGGCTGGCTGGAGGGTCAGGGCCTCCACTGAGGCTGGCTGGAGGGTCAGGCCTCCACTGAGGCGGGCTGGAGGGTCAGGGCCTCCACTGAGGCTGGCTGGAGGGTCAGGGCCTCCACTGAGGCTGGCTGGAGGGTCAGGGCCTCCACTGAGGCTGGCTGGAGGGTCAGGGCCCCCACTGAGGCTGGCTGGAGGGTCAGGGCCTCCACTGAGGCTGGCTGGAGGGTCAGGGCCTACACTGAGGCTGGCTGGAGGGTCAGGGCCTCCACTGAGGCTGGCTGGAGGGTCAGGGCCTCCACTGAGGCTGGCTGGAGGGTCAGGGCCTCCACTGAGGCTGGCTGGAGGGTCAGGGCCTCCACTGAGGCTGGCTGGAGGGTCAGGGCCTCCACTGAGGCTGGCTGGCGGGTCAGGGCCTCCACTGAGGCTGGCTGGAGGGTCAGGGCCTCCCCTGAGGCTGGCTGGAGGGTCAGGGCCTCCACTGAGGCTGGCTGGAGGGTCAGGGCCTCCACTGAGGCTGGCTGGAGGGTCAGGGCCTCCACTGAGGCTGGCTGGAGGGTCAGGGCCTCCACTGAGCCTGGCTGGAGGGTCAGGGCCTCCACTGAGGCTGGCTGGAGGGTCAGGGCCTCCACTGAGGCTGGCTGGAGGGTCAGGGCCTCCACTGAGGCTGGCTGGAGGGTCAGGGCCTCCACTGAGGCTGGCTGGAGGGTCAGGGCCTCCACGGAGGCTGGCTGGAGGGTCAGGGCCGCCACTGAGGCTGGCTGGAGGGTCAGGGCCTCCACTGAGGCTGGCTGGAGGGTCAGGGCCTCCACTGAGGCTGGCTGGAGGGTCCAGGGGCCCCACTGAGGCTGCTGGAGGGTCAGGGCCTCCACTGAGGCCTGGCTGGAGGTCGGGCCTCCACTGAGGCTGGCTGGAGAGTCTGGGCCTCCACTGAGGCGGACAGGGGAGTCAGGGCCTCCACTGAGGCGGACAGGGGAGTCAGGGCCTCCACTGATGCGGACAGGGGAGTCAGGGCCTCCACTGAGGCGGACAGGGGAGTCAGGGCCTCCACTGAGGCGGACAGGGGAGTCAGGGCCTCCACTGAGGCGGACAGGGGAGTCAGGGCCTCCACTGAGGCGGACAGGGGAGTCACACTGAGGCGGCAGGGGGTCAGGGCCTCCACTGAGGCTGGCTGGAGGGTCAGGGCCTCCACTGAGGCTGGCTGGAGGGTCAGGGCCTCCACTGAGGCTGGCTGGAGGGTCAGGGCCTCCACTGAGGCTGGCTGGAGGGTCAGGGCCTCCACTGAGGCTGGCTGGAGACTGGGTACTGGCCTTGATGTCAGCTGTCTCTTGGTTGGCCTCGGCCAGCTGTTCCTGCACCACTGCCCCCAGCTCCAGCAGGGTTTGCATTTGCCCCCGATCTCCCGTCGAGCGACAAATGTTTAACTGCTGGATGAGCAACCCGGCTAGTTGGTGGAGCCCCAGCCTCCGCTGTTGAAGCTCTACGTGATCTGCCCTTTGAACGCCAGCAGACACATGTTCGCCCTCTCCAGCTTCTTGCTGAGGTGCTCCACCGGCAGTCGCTCTGGCGCGCCCCCAGTTGTTCCGCCGGAGGGCAAGCCGACTCCCCTCGAATGTCGCTTGCCCTGGTGTCACTGTCATAGCCCCCGCCCAAAAATTTCCCAAGGGAGGCACCTCTGCTATATTACTTTTTTGGTCTTGCATTCTGTCACGGTTACTGCTTGCCGGACGAAAGAGAGACATGATAGCAGAGGTGGAAGTGATCAAAGGATTTTAATGATAACAAAAACAGGGAACAAACAGAACAGAACATGAACTTAAACCAGGATAAACTAAACATGGAGCTACACTGAACTAGACATTACAAACAGACTGAAAGACAGACAGGCTAGGAGACAGACAGACAGACTAGGAGATAGACAAACCAGGAGAACACAGAGCCTAGGAGAACACGGAGCTAGGAACACAGAGCCAGGAAAACAGAACCAGGAGAACACAGAACCAGGAAGAACACAGAACCAGGAAGAACACAGAACCAAGGAAACACTGAGACACAGAGCTAGAATGAACATACCAGACAAACAGTAACCCTAGACGAACAGATGCAAGACAAGGACAACACAGAACTCAGGAACATTTATAATCACACTAATTGGCCAACTCAGTTCAGGTGAGTGCCACATCACCTGACTGAGGTGCATTCTGGGGATTAGAGTCCACAAAGAACACAAAGAAAACAGAAAAAACAAAGGAACTCTGGGCACTTTGTCGCCCTCTAGGGGTAATCCCTGACACAGCGGTGAATTTAAAACATGATTAAGCAGCAATTTAATGACCTTGATTTAGTATCTTGTCGTGTTCTTAAATTCATTTCCAAGACTTGAAAAGAATTTGTGCGAAATACATGCAGGTGATTTGCATAATCTGAAAGGAGAGCACAAAAAAATGGCTTAAGAATGTTTTTGCCACATCATAAAATAGACGTAAATTTCCGTCCCAAGAAAATTATTTAGTTTAGTGATTTTCATTTTGAATAGACCGAATACTTTGTTATATCCCTACAAGCATGACGGTTTTAGACTCTGTACACCAGGTTTTCTTTATATTTCTTTATCTTACATTATGCATTGTTGTAAAGTGCAATAACATAAAGCCACTGAAACAACTCAACCCATTTATCACATCTGGGCACCTTAGTGCTGCCATCTGGACCGAGCAAGTCAGTGAGGGTGAAGCCAATGAGGTTTTCTCCCAGCGTTGTGCTCAACACGTCCCCCAGCCTTCCCTCCTTTTCCCCTTTAAGGTTACAGCCCGATCGCCTGGGCAATGTTGAGATTTTCCCTGATTGGGTCAGTTTTACTCAGAAGCGTCTAAAGCCCAGGGCATGAAACCTCCCAGGACTGATAAAAAGATCTGTATTCATGAAGTGAGACCTGAGCAGATGTCTCCGCTACATGCAATCTGCGTCAATTCACGGATTATTTTATAGCACTTATCCTGGTATAGGAGGATGAAGAAAAAGACTCTCAAGACTGCTGCTACAAGCAGATTTATAGACTACATGCATATAGCAAATCATATTCTCTGTGTGTGCGAGCAGGTCTGTGTGCGCACGTGTTCCTGCATACCTGATAAACCTTTTCAGCAGAAAGGCTTTTTGTCAGTGTTACACAAGTCAGGAACAAACCCACAGGATGCAAACTGGGATAATTAATCGCCATGTTCTCTGATAACCTCAACTGCCATTAGCTGCTGACATAAAACAATTACAAACAAAGAAATAGATTTCGGTAAAAATCTAGAAAATTATCTTTATTTTTAAATATGATATATAGATGAATAAATAGATATTTAAGTTCTTGAGCAAGTTTTTTGAGGAAGTCAGAAACATCATGAGAAACATCATGAGTCCTGACCTCAACCCGATAGAACATCATTGGGACGAATTAGAGAATCGGAGACTGTGAGCCACGCCTTCTCGTCCAACATCAGTGTCTGACCTCACTAATGAGCATCAGGAAGAATGATTCCCATAAACATGCCCATAAACACACGCCTAAAGCTTGTGGAAAGCCTTCCCAGAAGAGTTGAAGCTGTTATAGCTGCAAAGGGGGTGGAGCCAACATCATATTAAACCCTATGGATGAAGAATAAAATGTTACTCAAGTTCATATGCATGTTAAGGCAGGCGAGGCTGGCCATCACTTCATATGAAATATATACAGTATACTGTATATACACTGTATACTGTATGTATATGTATATACACTATTGCACTATATATATATATATATATATATATATATATATATACCAAAAGTTTGAACCACCTTTCTCATTCAAAGTTTTTCTTTATTTGTTCTTTATATATATATAATATATATATTATATATATATATATAGTCATGTATTGCATTCCAGCACAAAAATGGCCTACTATAAACAACAAATAATAAATATGAACGTTAACGCAATATATGGATTTATTTGATATTTCTATTCATTTACATTTCAGAGATCCAACCCTCCCCTCCATCTACCGATATGCGAAGAATGAGTATAACAAAAAAATTATGATGAACTGAATTGTATTTAAATTGTATTTAAATTTAACCAACTATACAAACATGACATGTAGGCAAAGCACTTGTACTGATACATACAGTAAGCGCCCATGTTGACAAAATAGTAGTAGTAATAACAATAATAATAATAATAAATAAATAAATAAATAAATAATAATGCACGGTGTGATGTCTGTAGCATCCCCATCTAGACTAAATAGTTTTTTCAGTTAATTAAAAATCTAAATCTGTCATGTCTGAGCTAGTCAGCTAATTAGGTCTCTTAGGTAGCTAGCTACAGTAGGTCTGTTAATTTATGTTGTTAATTTGTCTTGCATATACTGTATGTAGCACCTTGATCCTGGAGAAACGTTGTTCCGTTTCACTGTGTACTTTACTGTACTGTATATGGTTGGAATGACAATAAAAGCCTACTTGACTTGACATCGGCAGCATTTCTATCTAAGTAATTGTATAGTTTTTTAAAATCAGTGATGACCAATGCTATTTTGCTTAAGTTTTAGGAGTTTTTTTTTTAAAAGAGAACCCCCTTCACTGTGTAAAACTGTGGTACTCTGCAGATCACTACTAGATAATCGATTGTGGATGACATCGTTCTCCTGAACAGATTTTTAAAAGTGTGGGCAAGTACAGTATAAACATATAAAACAGCTGTTAGGTTTTACTGAGCATGCTGGAGAATATGAGTTCTTTTGGTAACTTCATCACACTCGCACACATGCAAAACCCAGGCGTCTACATTATTGTTTTTTTTTTTCCCATCTGAAAACTGTTCTTTCTTTACAGGAAATATTTTACAAATATTCTTCTGTAATCTTATTCATTCATTCATTCATTCATTCATTTTAACGTATCTTTGTAGGGAATGGTCTTGTATATAATAATACAGACATAATAAACTTATACAGTATAACAAAATCTGTACTACAGATAATATGGCGCCTACGACTTTTGCACAGTACTGTATATACAGTATATATGGCCAGTGGTGACCATTGTATTTATTCCCATTTTAGACACATACATACACAACACTTAAGTGAATGAAAAATTATTGACCAAATTAAATTCTTTTTTTCACACAAACTCGATTTTAATATTTCAAACCCTGACACACACCGCTGAGATTTTGCACAATGCTTTTCACCACTACTTTCATGCCCTATTTAGTCACCTGGCATATCCATATTAAACCACTCCTGAATGGGGAATTGAGCAGAGAGTGAATTAGCAGGTTGATTAGAAGTATGATTAAAAGGAACTTGTTCCTGCCACGTTCATTTCAACGCCATCCTGACAGGAAAATGTAATCCCGAAAAAAAGACGTGAAAATGTTTTACAGACATCATCCGGTGATAGTAATCCTCTCTGGATACGGCTTAATGCATAATACAATAAGCCATAATTATAAAGTGACAGCTATTCAAACATGCCAGACTTCAGCTGCAGGGGTAAAAAAGATTTACAAACTGCAGTTGATTGAGGACGCGTTCTGAACAAACACACAAAAACAAAAGAAGACGAGTCATGAAGTGGGAAAAGTGGCAGGAAACCGGCCACATGGAGAAAGTTCAACTGCAGCTAGACCAATCCTGACTGTACTATCTACAGTATGTGGGAGGGGCTTATTGACAATCATGATCATCTTCATGATCATGCATGCCGAGGATGGCAGCTAGCCTGAGCAAATGGTGCAGTTCAATGGCTTTATACGTCTCAGAGGAAGCACGTGTTAACCTTCACCCTCCCCAGCTGTGATCTGATAGATACAGTGTGACAGTAAACATATGGTCAAGAGGCAGCCTGGATGATTTCATGATCAACAACACAGGATGAGCTGGTTAAGCTGGTTAATTGTCTCGGCCAGCTGGGTTGCTCTTATTAAATTTCTTGATCAATACGTGTTTAAGATTTTCTAATAGTCTTATTGCAACAGCGTAGGAACAATATAATTCATGGCTGATTTCTCATCTACAAGCACTCACTCCATTGGTGCTTTGTTCGCCTATTGCTGGTTAGACAAAGCAGGATTATTATTATTAAATTTTTTACCAGAAACAAAAGTTCAAGTATCCGGTCACAGGTCGTGATAGCTGTAGCCTGGTCTTTGTCAACCCTGATCCAGGAGAACATCCGGCCCTGGCCTGGACATTTTATCATCTCACAGCACGCATTATTCAAATAATCAGCTAATTAACCACCTTTTTTCAATTGAAGTTCATGTCTTATGTGTAGTCCTTCAGAACCAGGGTTGAGAAAGTGGGAACGAATGGTAGGTCACATGACTGATATATTTTATTCATAGTTAAATATTGTTACAGCTTTTCCTTCTCTGATGTGGGTATTAGGCAACGATGTTTTTAAATACATGCCCTCTTCAACCCATCCGCAGGTGTGTGATGCAAGACCAAAAAAAAAAAAAAAAAGTGCAAAGCTAAAGCAAATAATGACTCATGATTGAGTGTAACGCAGGGTATGAATTATTTACGCATTGATTTCTGCCACTGAACAATGCACGTTTAACAATTTATTTTTTTCCCCAAGCAGCAGCAGAATCACACAACTCAATCTACTAAACCAACTGAATCTTCATTCCATTCATTCATTTATCTCCGATAGCAATGACTTGAAGCATTTCAGGCATGATAAATTAAATCACAATAACAGGATTTGAAAGAAAAAAGAAAGAAAGAAATGAATCAGCATCATACAGTGTTGGGTTGGCATACCTCTACCATGTTTCAGCAACAACAACAACAATGACAGTATTTATAATATGTTCAGTACTTTCCAAATTCATAACCAGTATGAATTCACAATTACTGTATACAACTAAATGGTTAATAACCTTTTTACAGTTCACCCACTCGCTCATCCTCTATACTGCTTTATCCTGTATACAGGGTCATGGGGTGTCTGGAGACAATCCATCGCAGGGCACACACACATCTACACACTCATTCACACACTACAGCCAATTAGGGAATGCCAGTTAGCCTACTGTAATCTGCATGTTTTTAGGAAACCACCAATCCCGGGGAGAACATGCAAACTTTATGCACACAGACCCCAGGGCGGGAATCGAACCCGGACCCTGGAGGTGCATTGCAAAAGTGCTAACCACTACGCAACGGTGCCAAAGATATGGTTTTTATACACAATATATATAGTAATAATAATACAGTATAACTTTGTGCATCTCAAGGACATGCCATGCTCATATAACATGATATGCATCTATATGAGTGCTGAAATTTATAGCGTAACTAGAATAAACATGTTGGAATATCCAGTATACACAAGTTACTGTAATGTGCAAAGATGATTAGTGCAATTTAGACAGAGAGTGACTAGATGCACAAGTAATGTGGTGTACAAGATACGTATGACAGCTGCAAGTGAAAGAAATAAGATACATAAAATACATTAATTAATGAATAAAATGATCCAGCAGGCAGATGAGAAAAGTGTGGTGACCCACTTACTGGATGTTGGAGCTGTTCCAGTACACAGCATGGCGGTTGTTCCCGTGCGTCAGGCGCAAGTTGGAGACGGCGAACATGACGAGACAGAGCGCTGGGAAAGCCATAACAATATCCTCGGTGTTTCTCTCTCTCTCTATCTTCCTGACTATCTGTTCTTTCTTTTCTCTCTTTCTTTTTTTTTTTACAACATTCCTACAAGTCGGAGAATAGCTTGAAGCAGCTTGCCCTCTCGTTCTTCAGTGCAGCTCATCAGTGCAGGCATCCCCCCTTTCTCTCTCTGTCTCTCTGTCTCGGCTACTTTCGGACACTGGCATTCCTTAAACAAAGCCCTCACATGTAACGCGGTAGCTTACAACCTCACAGCTACAGAAACCTCAGGAGTGTGAAAGCGCGGCGCAGTGATACATTGTTGCCGAGTTTTGTTCCGCGCATCAAAGGGACGAAACAACGGCTCGCGCAGCGTTCGACGCTTTGAAGTTGCGCTGGATCACAATCCGAACTGTCCACCTGTACTGCTGTAGCACCTGTAGTGGAGGGGAAGAGTAGAGAAGATACAGCGTGCGTGCTCTTTCTGTTTGCTTCCTCAGGATCTCTCTCTCTCTCTCTACGCACCCCGGCACGTTTCTCTCTCTCTCTCTCTCTCTCTCTCCCTCTCTCTCTCTCCTACTCTTCTGATCACAGACCCGGAGAACCCCCTGTACTGTATATCACAGTGATTCAGCTCTTCACGGAGTGTGAGTGTTATTGCAAGAGGATAACCACTACATTGTCCATCCACCCACTGTCTGTCATATCTATATGACTTTTCTTATGTAGGGAGGGATGAGGGAATGAGGGTTTAGTTCCTATCCAAGGGTATTTAGGGCATGGGCTGGTGTACCTCATTGATTAGAACCTCCAGTCGGCCACCACTGCACATCTTTGGATTGTGGGAGGAAACCAGAGTACCCAGAGGAAACCCATAAGGAGAAGATGCAAACTATACACACACACACACACACACACACACACACACACACATGCAGACCGAAGGGCCAGTAAATCACAGTGCCACAGAATAAATAAATAAACAAATAAATAAATAATATATATGCACATATGCTAAATTGTGTTAAAATATTAAAAATAAAATAGTAATATTAAATTTTATTTGAATAGCGCTTTTAATGATGGTCATTGTCACACAGCAGCTTTGTGGAATCAAACGACAAGTATGAAATGTGTATGAAATGTGTGAGAAAATATGGATGAATCAAAATCATCAGATTGTCCCTTTTCTTCTCTATTGAATGATTTTCAAGAGAGGGAGAGAGAGGGAGAGAGAGAGAGAATAGTATATTGTGTTATGCCTACACTTAGGCATTTGGTAGACGTTCGTGTCCAGAGCAACTTTCTGTCATTAGAAGTTTCTGAGGTTTCAGTCATTAGATATATCCTTATACTGGTTACTAGGTTACTAATTAGGTTCCATTAGTCAAACACCAGTCCAAAATAATTCAGCCCTGCAATTATGTTCAATATTAAACGTAGTCCATGAAGGTATTTCATCAAATCCTTACTTGTAATTTATATAATTATTTATGTTGTTGAACATTCCATCACTTTATGCAAGTTTTAAATAGTCATTCTCTGATCAGCATAAATGTTTTATTGTTTTTTTTTTTTCCCCTAAAAAGTGCAGTCACTGACTGCTACAAAGCACTGACAGTTGAGGCTCATTCCATACCAAAAAAAAAAAAAAGGAAGAGGAAGAAAACTTCACCATGTCTGCAAATATGTGATTTTCTTTGTTCCAAAACAACACATTATTAAACCCATTTATTAAAATAAGATTATGTGGAGCACCATACAATTCACTGTGAATGAGTTACTATAGAAACAATGCCATGCCAGAGGAAGCGCGTTAATATAAACCAATCATTTGAATTACATTGCTAAAGCCATTCTGTCATGGGAAATTAATCAACACCTTCTATCTTTTCACATTTGAGAATTTCACAGTTCTGTTTAAAATGTACACTGAGACAGCACTGGAGGATTTCACCAGGAATAAATGCTTTATGTATAGAATAGCTAGAAATCAAAAGATTGCTTTACATGGCATTTCATAAAATAAGAATGAATACATGAAGCCTGATATGATTGCTCATCCACAACATCCACATCTCTACTAAAGGCTAAAGTAAGATATCTAATACAGATATAGGCTTTAAGTTAAACATTAAAAGAAATAAAACAAGGCTGCAAAGTGCGACCATATACCGTACTGTATAACAGTGTGAGAAATATAGTGGGGAGAGGTGCTAGCAGAGCCACTAATTATATTTATTTTCCCTCAAAATCTTTGTTTTCTGCAAAGAGAGCAAAATATTTAACATTGCAGTTTTGAGCTTAACAAGGTTTTTTTTTTTTGGAGGGGGGGGGGGTAAAATAAAGTAAGAAGAATCATTGCAAACTGAAAATATACAATACTGTATTCCTTTGAGTGACGAGGGTGTTAAAAAGCACAAATGGCATGATATTTTGTTAAAAATGTGTGGGTTACTTAAGTATGATTTAGCAAAAAGCTATAACTCCACATCCTACAGTTGGATGAACAAGTAATAAAATGGCCTGCAGTTGTGGTGATTTAAGTAAGCAAATTTAGTAGTACATAGTAGTAGAAGTAGTAATATTAGTAAGCAAAAAACAAATGGCAATAAATTACATCAGGGACAAACGTGTTGAGTTTTAATGAACTTAATTTTTTTTTTTATTACAAAGATTGTTGAAGATCATAAGAAACAAAGCAAAAAAAAAACTTCAGTTTACAGCGTCACCAACTACATTATCAGTTTTAGTTTCACTTTGATTCATTGTTAAATAGTACAGGTATGCATTTTTTCTCAGAGGTACATTATTCATTTGTGCATATACTGTATCAAGTTTTGTGATGTTTTAACAATACGAAGTTTTGTATTTATACCACAGGGCTTGCACCGCAGCATCCCACATAGTTCTGTTTATTACTGTATATAACATGGTGTTCGCACAGCATCCAAATCGGATAATGTATTTTTTCACAGAACATTTTTAAGAGGTTAAGCAACACATACATTTCATTTTTTTACTGCTGGAGTGAGTGCAATGGCAGTGACAGAATGTAAGTGTTAGGACGTACAAGTGGACGGAGGTATAAAAATGCAACAGGGGCAAAATGCACAGTTAAAGATGGTTTATGTTTTATTCCCAAGGTGCAAACATGTGGCTTCCCAAAAGTGTACAAAATACAAAAATACCTGGCTGGAACTCAGAAATAGAAGAAAATGTCAAAAAAACAAACAAACAAACAAAATAAATCAATACTATTTACAGTTATTAAATAAAGTAAAGTTGGCTATGCCAATCAACAGGCCCAAACTTGTCGTAGAGTTAACCACGCCAAACACACACTCCGACTCTCTCCCCCAAAATGGCTTCCTGAAGCCATTTTCTCACCCTGGGCATCTACCAGTTACAAAAGGGGGGAAATTACATATCTTTCAAATTAAACATGTTATAGACAACCTTGTGTGGCAGAGAACAATAATGTGCTGTGTAAAGTCCCACAATGGCATTTATCTCATTTCGCTGTCTAACCGTTCATATAGAGTAAATTAAAGGTAGTTCTATTTGTTGTGCAAACTAAGAAAGAATGTTTTATTATTTTTTTTTTGTTTTAAGTTCTTTACTAGATATTTGTTGTTTTGGTAATTTATTCATATCTATTATTGACTAACAAATACATTAAAAAAACAATAACTAAGCAATAATAAGTTGTATTTGTAGAGGAAATTGAATTAATATGTTAATGCATATGTTTAAAGACAGCTTGGCCTGTTAAAGCTCTCCCATATAGACAGGTACAGTATTGTGGGGGCCCTTGGACTTTTACTGATGCCCTATACAAAGACTATGACATGAATCCACAAGTGCTTCAGGCAGAATAATGCAAGCTGCAAAAACAACACAAAACATTGGCTTTGTAGATAAAACAGCAAGTAGTCACTGAGTTGATAGAGGTGATGTCAAGCCTTATGTATAATAACTTAGCAGAGAAAATTAACGAATCTTGAACCCACAAAAGAATTCTCAAGAATCTTACTTGAACCTGGCCATCAGGTGAAATGCGATGCAATTCAAAATAACAGTGAGTCGCAATCTATTTGAATCACCGCTGAGAGAAAGACATTTTACCTTCACTAAATGTCTGAGAGCATTCGATAGCCCATTTGCTGAACAAATTCCCGCAGTCAAGGACGAATAAGAAGATAAGATAAGAAACAGGGAGAAGCCCCTACTGGAAGAATTTCATATCCTTCAACGTCAGGATGCCCAAATATTTCTCTGTTGCCTCTGAAAGCCATGAAACTAAAAGTACACAGTTTTACTTCTTTACTTAAACCTACAGTCTAACTGATCTGCGCTTACTGTATGCTCATTTCGGAACCCATAGCTGGATAAAAAGCAGAAATGGTAATTTAGAGAAAGCAGCGTACACAGTGGAAGGGAAATACAAGAGACATTCCAATGTCCAACTTACTTACAATGTAAAAGGGCCCATGAGTGGTGAGCTGTGGTGCACTGGGCATTCTGGTGGCTTTTTTTTTTTTTTTTTCAGAATTTGTGCTGCATTGGCTTTTCTGTGACATTGGAATGCATTGGCAGGTCTTTGGTCTCCCCAAGTCTTGGTTACCTATGATCCTGTCACCAGTTTCCTGGTATATAATTGATATTGTTAATATGTTAATGTTATGTGGTGGTAGGGCTGCAGATGATCTGTTTATGTAATTGCATGATTTGCCTTCCTTCCGTAAAACGCTCAAGTGTGTGTCAAGTGTGTGTCAAGTGTATGTTTGAAATTAGAAGCAGAGTTGGTTTTGGTCAAAATCATATAAATCCTATGAATTAAGAATTGGATGTTGTTGCATGTGAAGGCAGGCAGGTGAATACTTTGGGCAATATAGTGTCATTTCAGATCCCTGTCGATATCTGGGACTTTTAAGCTCTGGAAACATTGTAAGTCTTATTTGATTTTTAGCTGGATATCATTTTGGAGATTTATTATTTCCATCTCCAATTCAACAGGACTAACTATGAACAGTTCGGCCATCTGCTCTGTAGTCTCACTCACATCTACCTCCATGTACTGTAGGGCTTGGCAAGTGAATTCCATTCATGGCTCAAGCTTATCAAAATCATTCAATCTGTGCTCAAACTCCTGTCCAAGTTTAGATAGTAGGTCACAATATGTCTGTATATACAAAACACCAGCTGGCTCTGCATGGTTCACCAATACCATTACAACTGAACTGCAGACTTTCATTTTTTTGTAGATGAGATCACAAATGGTTTGTCTTTGTTGTCACTCCATTTATTTGAATTCTCTGTTACATGGGCAATACCAGAGAACCATGTATGCAAACAAAAGACTCAATAGCATCACTTGTGTAATGCTTAGAACAAAACTTTCTGATGAAAATGACTTTCTGATGAGAATGAGACAAATACACTTTGATGTCTGGATTATTAATTGGGAAGAGTGAAACAAAAACAAGCTGGGCTGATTGTATTTCATCATTGCAGAGCTGCACTTTATCTGAATTTCCAGCAGTATAAAGTTACACATTACTGTATGTGGGCGATTGATTGCAGGAGATTGGACAGGATTCACATTTATGCTTTTTACTCATCATACTGTAATTTGCTGACATTACTGTGATACAGAAAATAAATAACAAGACAATAACAAGTTTTTCAGCATGTGGCACGGTGACATTGTGGTTAGTACTGTCCCCTTGCACCTCAAGGTTCCGGGTTCGATTCCCATCTCATCTTCCTCCATCTCATCTTCCTCCATCTCATCTTCCTCCATCTCATCTGTGTGTTTCCTCACAAAGTCCAAAGACATGCAGATTAGGCTGATTGGTGTTACCAAAATGCCAACCAATCCTTGGTGTACCCCACCTCCTGGGTAGGTTCCAGGCCCCAACAATCCTGTATGGATAAAGACTGACTGAGTGAGTATTCTTCAGCAATACAGTATACAGCACAAACAATAACAAATCCTGGATTTTAAATTTAGACATGGGAAGCATTCCTTATGCAGATCTGTACATGCTTTTTAGTATGGGGAAATAATATGCTGTTATTCCACACTTCCTGCCGTACGTGGTTGTCAGGCACAAAACAATGCAGCGCTAAGAGAATCTTTTGGATTGTCTTATCCATCCTCTGTAGGCGTCGGCTGTGATGTCCTCACATGCTGCATCCATGGCAGCCAGGTATTTCAGCACACTGGTTCATCATTAGCTGATCTAATGCTTTAGGCAGTCCTTTCCTTTGTTGAGGTCTAGATTCATCTGTGAGCAGCCCAACAATGCAAGTCACGTTAACAGAAATGTCTAGAACATTTTGTACAAAGTTTAATATACATTTTGTTCAACATGCCTTAACAACTGATAAGCCACACAGTTAAATCTCCAGCGTTAATTCAACACTGGGAATTTTGCTTTGTAGGAAACAGCAAACAGTAGAATGGATGTACAACAATGTGATTAAAAGATAAACAAATTGCTTTTATGATGTATCTTTTATATATGATATATTCTTTTATGAAATTGCTTTTAGTGATTAGATGATGTGAACTTTATACAAATGGTTTTGTAGAATTCTGATTTGAGGATTGAGCAAAGGTGACTGAGAAAACCTGTAATAACATTGCATTTTCTAACCTGTGTATTATTAGATAGATTACATAGAACTTCCATCATACTGTATAAGTCCATGTGCATGAGCGGAAACGACAGAAACAGTAACGCACTAGAGTATACACACCATTGCATTAAACATACATTGTCTATTAAAAGATAAGGTATTTTATATTCCAGGGGAGAACAAATGTCTCAACAAGGATAGACAGAGTTCACTGACCTTATAAGAACATTTGTCTGGTCCCTGTGAGGAAAAACACTTTTTTTTAAACAAAAGAATAGCAGCTTTTTATTAAAAACAGAATTTAAAGAGCCACCGGGTTTCTTTTTGGTCACTTAAAGGGAAACTACAGTACTATTCACTTTTTTAACCAATTAGATGGCTCTCCAGTGTTCATGTACAGTATGAGGGTGAGTCAAAAATGATCTGTATGATCTGGCTGTAGAATTTATTTTAATTAAATTTTTGAAATGAGAAATGCATAATATTTCGACATCATCTCCAGAAGTATGTGTGCGTACTGTATATGCATCATCACGCAAGATCACAATG
>QNUK01000059.1:85000-327500 GCA_013621035.1 Clarias magur
TTAAATTGATTCACTATGCTCCCCTTTGTAAATGGAAATAAATCAAAGACAGGTGCAAATGCGAACAGCCAAAAATTCAGCTTTGGTGCTGTTTTTATTATTTATTTATTTTTTATGTTATGCATATAATACAGAACATGTGTGTGTGTCAAAGAAGCTCCTTCTGAAGTTTATGACGCATGGAAGTGACCGATCTTGCTTCCCTAAAAATTTCAAGCTGCTACTTAATGTTGAGCGACTTTGGAGAGATGATTTTATACATGCCCTAAAAATGGCACATCAGCATTATACCGGCACATCGCTTCAAACATAAACATTTAAAACGCAATTATTCGTATTTCTTTGAGTATTGATACTGAAATTTGTGTAAGCTTCTAGACCATAGCATACTGTATGACCTGTAAAAATGTGTTGCTTAAATTAAAGCATTCCTGCAAAATTAAGATTTTTTTTTCTCCAGAAAATCTGTAGTGTCCGTAACCATGTCAATGTTCATGTTCCAATATTCAATCTGAGACGGCAGATTGAATGCTTCACATCGAGCAGAACCACGTCACACAAGTTCCATTCTGATTAAATGCTTTGAGAGTATAAACACACATCTCATCAGATCGGCGTCCGTGTAATCAGCAGATTGAACTGGAATGTCTGATCGGGAATGATTTCCATCAGATTAAGGAAATCTTGTCCAAGCTAATGTGTAAGCGGCGATCGAGTTAATGAGAGGGACACGAGGAGCAGACCAGAATGGGGACGGGAGATAAAGACACTGTTTCTGGTGTGAGAAATAAAGGCTGTGATTGCAGCCTCGGGGACAAAGTCGATATCAGTCAAGGCAATCCTGTAGCACTTTTTTAAAGTGACCTCTACTTGACACTGCAAAACACATTACAGTCAAGGCAGCTGTGCTTTCCACTCGGGATAAAAAGCTCGAGGTGTGCATGCGGACTGAAGGCTGCAGGAGCGAACATTTACATCCATTCATAACGTCTGGACGTCTACGCTGCTAGCTGTGATTACGCGTTACTCACCACACAATACTCTGCTGTAACTCATATCCTGTGCTGTATTCATTGCATTCTATAATACATTTAATGCACACATTGTACTGTACTGTATTGTATTGTCTATTTCACACTGCCACTTTATCTCCCTCAATTACTGCGCTACGATTTGTCTTTTGTGCGCGCTCGCACGCCGCAACTTCGTCTGACTTCATCTTTTGTTAAATCATTATTCCGGCTACCGTTGCCGGGGTTTAAATGAATAATTTATTCATACTTTGGGGGGGAAAAAATTAAGGCAGTTAGATGATATCAACGGGCGGACAAAAATAAAAGAATTTGGATCGTCAAAATTTCTTTTCGGAGCATGCGTTACAGTTCAGTGCAATTAATCTGCATGCTCAACTCATCTTGCAAGATACAACTTGTGGAAAGGTCATCGGGTGATGTGAAACAACTGTTGTGTCCGTAACCATGTCAAATTCATGTTCCAATATCTTAACAATTCGGCATTTTAGAATAATACACTTTTTTCAGGTTTATGTCGTTTCATGTAAAATCAAAACAGGCCAAGTGTAATCTAAATGACAATTAAAAGTTACAGACTGTTAGGAACCTCCACTAGAGGTCACTGTTCATGTCTGTCTGTCTTTGTGTAGTTCCTGTTGGTTGACTCAGTTTCCCAGAAGGCACCTCAGTCAGGTGATGAGGCTCACCTGAACTGAGGTGGCTCATTAAAACTTTCTATAAATAGCAGTTTGTTCTGGGAAACTGGGTCGAGCATTGTCTGAGTGTTTGTGATTGTCTGATTGGTGATTGTTTGTTTGTCTGTTTGGATTACCATCATGTGGGCATTCCTTTTTGTTACTTTGAGTTTATATTTGGTTTATGTTTTGTAACCTTAGTTTTCAGAGGGCTCTAGTTTTGTTTTCTTGATGTTCCTTGTGTCTGTGGATTCATGGAGCTGCTTTGTTCACTGTGTAGTTAGGCTGTGTCTCGTCCTGTGTAAGTACTGTTTTGCCTTCTGGTCTTTTCCCTTGTATGTGTAGCCACATGAGGGCTTAGCCATTAGCAGGGTTAGCCGCTAGTAGGCCTTGATGGCTAGTAGGGTTAGCCCCTAGTAGGGTTAGCCTCCAGTAGGCTAATCTGTAGTGGGAGTGACTGCTAGTGGTTCTGGTCACTAGTAGGTTAGCCGCTAGTTTGGTATAGCCTCATGTGTGCCCTGCCTTTTGTCTTCTGGTCCCCTAGGTCAGTACTAACACCATTAGCCACTAACCCGGTTAGGTCAGCCTCCAGTGTCCCCAGTACAACATGTAGCTACTAACCTCACTAACTCAGTTAGTCTAGTTCCTGTCAGTCTCTGTGCCCCTAGCCCTGTCTCCTGTCTAGCCCTGTCTCCTGTCTAGCCCTGTCTCCTGTCTAGCCCTGTCTCCTGTCTAGCCCTGTCTCCTGTCTAGCCCTGTCTCCAGTTCCCCTCTGTGTCTTAGTTAGCTCCAGCTCCATGTTTCCTCATCCCTGGTTCCTTCTGTCAGCCCCCTGTCTCAGCTCCTAGTTCCCCTCTGTGTCTTAGTTAGCTCCAGCTCCATGTTTCCTCATCCCTGGTTCCTTCTGTCAGCCCCCTGTCTCAGCTCCTAGTTAGCTCCTGGTTCCCTGTGTCAGCTCTTGGTCCCCTGAGTTCAGATCCCTTCCTGTTCCTGTGTTTTTCCTGAGCCCTAGTTTTAGTTTTAGTTTGTTGTTTTGGGGCAAACTTTACAAGATGGGTGGTGACCATGGTGGCCATTTGGAAGTTGGCCATCTTGGATCCAACTTTTGTTTTTTCAATAATTTGCCTCCTCCCATATACTAATGTGCCACAAACAGGACGTTAATATCACCAACCATTCCCATTTTATTAAGGTGTATCCATATAAATGGCCCACCCTGTACATTAGGTGAGACTTTTTAGCACCATTATCATGTTTTGGCCAAGCGTGATAGATGGTGATGCCTTGACACTTGGTGCATTTACATGGAGGCTAATATTTAAGTATTAATAAAAATAACAGCTCAATTGGAATGAAAATGCGTGATGTAAACTCAGTTAGAGCAGTCTGACCCGATCCGGTCTGATCGTTTTGTCGTTTTCCCAAAACATGCTTTGGACATCACAGGGTCAAGGGACAGATATGAAGCCCTCCAAACCTGAGCCAACACCTGATTGTTTAGTTGATTTAGGGCTTAATTTCATGAGATTACTCATGCAGCATGATCAGGCAGGACTCAAGGGCATAAATCAGCGTGCTGTTTATTTGGTCAATTGCAATAATCTGTGGTCATAGTCCATACGTCTAATCGCAGACAGACAGGGTTGTCACAGGAATATTCGTTATTGTAATTAGAAACAGATAAACAAACACAACGGGGCCCAAAGCTCTGATGGTGCACTAAGCAAAATGTGTTCATCAGCTTCAGTCAAGGTCCTGTGCAGGACATCCATAAAGAATATAAATCTGTAATAATACAATCAATTGTAATAAAGAGGAATGGTGCACATATTTTTAAATGCAAATCCGACAGACTTTTTTTTTCCATCATAGGGGTGATAGTCAGGTGTCCACATACTTTTTGATACACAGTGTATAAAATTACAGAAAGTAAGAGATAGAAGATTAGGAATGAAAGAATGAAATCCAGATGATGTGACTTTTTTTTTATTTTACAAAATCTAATAATGACAAAATGTAGGAAATTCTTTGGAATTCTTTATCCGCTATCCTAAAGATGAACTGTTATTATTTTAGTTTATTTGTATTGACAAATTATTCATTTACAGCATTACCTTGACATACAAATTTAAACCGTTCCGGAGGCAAGTTATTTGTAAGATGAAATTCCGTATTACAAAACGCATTTTCCCATAGGAAATAATGTAAATGCATATAATCTGTTCCAGCCACCCAAAAATACTGTATTAAAAATATTACCATTTTCCAACACTATAATCAATATAAAAACAATCAAAACATTTAATAAACGCATGTAAATGAAGTAAAATATGAAATAAATACTCATTAAAACTCACTTTTGCTGCTTTTAAAACCTAATTGAAAGCGGCTCCCTTTTCTTCTTCCTACTGTCCTTGCTAACATGGTTACCCATGGTGCTATGTCTTCACTAAATCTTGTACAAAAAAATTAGCAAAATTTTTGTTCTTAAGGTAAAGATAATTAAAAGAATTTAAAAAATCATAATAATAAAAAAATATTCAAGAATTTCAGTATATACAGTAGGCATTTTTTTTACAAGTATATATTTCTGTAAATTATTTAGTTTTTTTTTTTTTTTAAACCATTTTGGAGGTTTGGGTATATTACGTGAGTGCGTGCACACGTTTAAGAAAGCTGCTCCATCATTCGAGAGCAAATGTGAAACACTGTAAAAGCCTGTTGTTTGTGAATCTAATCAGGAGCTGAAGAGCCGGGGTATTTTGCATTTGCTGACTCTTTCATACCCCACTGAGGCTTTGGCGCTGTACAAGAAAGAAAACGCAATATTAACAGCCAGGTCGATAACTGGCCCCAAAGCAGCCTCTCTACCGTGTGAGCAACAGCCAGCCAAATTGATTAAGGAAGCAATTAAGTAAGGAGCTCGATGAATCCACTGACCGGTTTCCATTTACTGTCCAGTTCGTTTCACGCTTTCTTTATGACTTTATCTTTCCTCGCACCTTCTTCAGTAAGTCTCGCACGGTGAATCTGCTCTCTTCGGCCTGTTTTATGCCGAGAAGATAACGTTGTTTTAAAATAGACGGGAAATTTTTCGTAAAATTTATCCCTGACCGAAAGCGAAGCTGCTGAATCTGCTTAGTTTACTCGCGGATTTAGACTGAGATTAGTTTCGTGATTGACTGACAGCACCTCTGATTAATAAGGCTCTAGAAATAAATAAATTATATTCCTAATAAATACTCAGGGATTCTTGCTGAACAGTACACTCATGGGACAGATGCTTTAGTTAATAAAGAGGAATATAGAGAGCAGTTCAGGATTAATATTATTTACATTTATAAAAAAAAATTAAATAACAAAAAAAAACACAAAATTTAAATAGTTATGAAAAATAAAAAAAAACTCTTATGAAAATAGTTCAGGTGGTGTTGGGGTTCGCACAATAGCCTCACACCTCTGGGGTCTCGCCTCGGGTCCGTGCATGGCGGGTTTCCTCCGGCTACTCTGGTTTCCTCCGAAAGTCCAAAGACACCCTGTATAGGATGTACCTTACCTAGTGTCCCGTGTCCCATGTCCCCTGGGATAGGCTCCTGGTCTCCCATGACCCTGTACAAGTGATATAAAGAATGAGTGAGTGAGTAGCAAAAAAGTTTACACTATGAAGTGTCTTTACTGTTTAGAAGTTTCAATCCTGTTATAGGGGACTGTTATATTATGGAAGGGACGTTCAAGTCAAAAAAGGATTTTTGATTGTACAGAAAGACAGAACACAGTTATTATTTCTTGATATAATCTCCTGCTACACTAATGCACTTGTCCCAGCGTGTCACTAGTGCTTGGACACCGCCAAGGTAGAAAGTTCTCTCAGTACTCCGGAGCCATGATCCTTGTCTCAAACCCCGGCCTCCCAGGAACAAGTGGCCCTGGAGAATAATTGTGCCTCCAGTACCCAGAAAAGAGGCGTCTCTTAAAGATGCGTTTCATCTGCAAATTAATAACAAGACTTTTGTTGGTTTTCAAAAAATCAGACGTTCCACTTGCAGAAAGCTCACGGGAATGACTACACAGGGCTCTGAGCCACCTCGGCTGGGATCGTTATTCACAGACATACGACTTTCTTTAAAACGTTTGCACAATTTAAATATTTTACTGCAGCTAAAAGTCTCATCAATGTATACAAGTCTTTTGTAAATGTCAATTTCTTTTACGCCGTCATCCACAAGAAATTTCATCCCCCTGAAGTCCTGGTTTGACTTGAACATCCCTTGTACAAACAACCCAACTATATTTCCATATATCATACTACTTTTATGCCATATTATCATTATAATAATGAGTCAACATATTAATAGACTGAACTGGGACACTGCATTTGCAATAAATGTTGCAGCAGAAGAAAAATGTGCACCTCAGGTATTCACCTACACACAGCCAGACAATCATTCTGAAGCTTCTAATACGCCCCAGTCTGCTCCTAAAGCCCCCTCGCTGCATGGAGCTTCAAAAGCTATTTTTTACTTTTGCTGTAAATGCTATACTCCGTGTCCAATGTTAAATAATTGTGCTATTGACCTTTATCTTCAAGATAAAGGAATGAGGATAGGAAGGGAGTTCGAATAAAAGCTCAGATGGAAGTCGTTCCAGTGACGCAAGGGGTCAGCAGGGCCCTGGGGGAAATAGATGAAATGTCACTATGGCTGTCAGAGCAAGTGTACACCTGTGTGTGAGCGTGTGTGTGTGTGTGTGTTACTACTTTTTTTTATATATCTATGACCCTGTAGTCCTAAGAACAGATTTCCTCTCCTAAGTGTGCAGCTGCAGCTCCACTTCCTGTAAAACACACCTAATTATCTAAACTCCTGGGCTGTGAACATCTTAGTTTTGAATCGTCCCTGATGAAATGTTTTAAAGCGCAGGAGGGAGGATGGAGCAACGGGCAGCGGGCATCAATTATTCAGGAGGAAGGAGGCATGAGTGTGTGGTTTTAGATTAGATATCTGTGAGGTTGGAAGAAATAGCACTGTACAAATATAGAAGGAAGAAAAAGAAGGAGGGAAGAAAGAAAGAAAAGCGACAGATTAAATGAACGAAGAGAGAAAATGAGGAAGGAAAGAGAGGGACAAATAGAAGGAATGAATCAATTAACAAAGGAAGAAAGAAAGAAAGAAAGGATAAAAAGAAGGATGGAAGAAAGAAAGAATTAGTGAAAATGGAGGAAGGAAAGAAAAACAAACAGAATAAAGAAAGCAAGGAAGGAATGAAAAAAAGAAAGGATAGAAGGAATGAATGAGGTAAAACAAAACAAGAAAGAAGGTAAGAATGGATGAAAAGGAGGATGAAAGAAAATAATTAATAAATGCATTATTTAAAAATGAAGGGAGGAAGGAACAAAGAACAAACAGAATGAAGAAAGAAAGAAAGAAAGAAAGAAAGTAAGAAAATATGTAGGAAGGGAGGATGGACAGATGAACAAACAGAAGACTGGAAGAAAAGAAGGAAGGAAAAAGAAAGGATATAAGTAAGGAATGATGGAAAACAAGAAAGAAAGAAGGAAAGAAAGAAAGAAAGAAAGAAAGAATTTAATCAGCACTCCGTGTGTGTGATCTTTCAAACCAGTGTCGATTTCTTTGATTGTGTTTAATAAAAAGCATTAAATTTTTTTTTTTGCATTTCTAAGTGAAAGAGACAGGACTTGAAGGAGGCTGATTGCACTGGACACAAGACGGGACTACTGATAAT
Organism: Clarias magur; assembly: GCA_013621035.1. Lineage (NCBI taxonomy): Eukaryota > Metazoa > Chordata > Actinopteri > Siluriformes > Clariidae > Clarias > Clarias magur. The sequence goes on from QNUK01000059.1 coordinate 92,451, forward strand.
TTCATTAGAGAATAAATGAGAGAGAGAGAGAGAGAGAGAGAGAGATTTCTGTTTAAATGATGAATTGCTTCAATAATAATGATGCACAGCATTCCTCCTTTGATAGTCAGGATGTCAAAGTGGATAGCAGCATATGGATTACACAACACAACTCTGTGTGTATTAATCAACACAAAATGACACACTACCTGGAATCCTGAAGAGAAACCCAGAAACCAGAATTTCAGGATCAAATGATTTTAATCATATTCAACACTAGCCGAAGTACCTGCCGTTGACGGGAAAAGAGTGTGTAGAAATAGTTAACAGGTTAAAGCTGAAAATGATCTGATTGGCTTCATAAAGTAATCAGTGATATTATTATTTCAGGTTGAAGGCTACGTACATGTCTGTTTGTCTTTCAGTTTTGCAATACTCTCTGTTCAACCTATTAATACCGTACAAAGAAATAAAATTTTCGAAGGTTGAGTAACTTACGCCTTGTTTACGCTAAGTTGTACGTCTTTATGGGGAAAATTGCTTTGTCATATGAGTGCTTTGAATTACAAGCATGTTTCCAGAACAATTATGCCCGCAATCCAAGGTTTAACTGTACAGCAAAAGTTTAATTAAATTTTGTGCAACGGTCGATTTAAGACGCGCCCACAGTTTGATGCATGCACAGTACGCTGTCAAAACTGTCACTGTCAGTTTCTAAACTGCCATAAAACCTCTACTTAACATTTTAATTTCATTATGGCACAGGTTTAACGTCAGGCAAATGCCAGTGTACTGAAAAAAAGTTTATTAGACAAACAGACAGACATGCAGATATACAGACATACTGTACAGACAATTTTTCTGAGCTATCTTAAATAACTTAAAGATATAATTGAAAGAGCGAGTTCTGTGCAATGTTCAGACTTTTATTTATACTGATGGACCACTGTTTGTTTAATGCTGTGCTTTACATAAGGGTTATTGAGTGTTTGTTTGTTTGTCTGTTTGTTTGTTTGTTTGTTTGTTTGTTTTAATGTTGTTCTTCACATTGCCTGACCTGTTGCCTGTTTTTAGGCTATGATTCTTTATGCTGTTTTTAGACTAGTTTTTCTCTTTCATCATTTCATCATTTAACAATGTGTGTGTGTCTGTGTGTGTGTTTTTTTTAATCTGCAACTGCATCTGTCTCCACTCTTGCACACATAACACAGTGGTTGAGGAATGGGGGGGGGGGGCATGGTGAGAAAGAGGGTGTGTGATGAGTGCTTCATCTGGCTGCTGCTCTGTTTTTCCTTTGTAGTGAAGCATCAGTGTTTTGATTCTGATCCATTATGAAATGTCTGCTGGACATGAAGAGATCCCTGCAGAAACATGAGCTTCTGAGGGAGGAAAAGAGAGAATGATTGTCTTGAGAGTCATCAGACGAGCAGTAGTATGAAACCCAAGAGAGCAGGTATAGCAGTAGAACAGGGCTCAGCACAGAGCTTTGCGGGACACACTTGGAGAGTCTGTATGTATACTGTGTGCGCAGTATATACTGTAGTACATTTCCTCCATGTCACCAAATATGAATGTCTTTCTAGGTAACAGGCAAATATGGCCATCCTGTTTCATCAATTCCACAACTCACAATTTAAAACAAACAATGCACAAGATACACTACATCGTGAACATCTCAACATCACATACAGTACTTGTGAATAAGTAAAAATTACATACTGTATGAGAAGTTATGAGAAATATGATTTTCAGAAGAAGCAAAACGTATTTCAAACTGTTACAAATATTTTGTGTGCATTGCTCCAATATTTTGTTTGCAAGTTACAAGGGTGTTAAGAAGCATCATTTTACATCAAAATTGTTTTGGTTATATCAGTGTGAATTTTAGCTGATTTTGCAAAACATTATAAATCCACCTGCTACAGTTTTGTCCCAAAAGACACAATCAACAGTGCATTTATGACAATGTAAATATGTAATTTAGTTTAGATGACCAAAATATATCAGATGCATGCTTTGATTGTGTTCTTGCCACTGGCAACACACTCAGATAAGTGTAAAATTTTGTTGCACTCAAAATATTTTAATTAAGATACCTTTTAAAATCCTGAGCAACATTAAAACAATGTAAAAACTTCAGTTTATAATACATTATTAGCCTCTTTCTCCTACTGTTAGGCATGGGTAGCTCTGTGGTTCAGGCATAAGGTCCCAGGTTCAAACCCCATCCACAAGTTATCTCTGTTGGGCCCCTTGAACAAGGTTCTTAACCCTCAATTGCTCAGATGTATAATGAGATAAAATATAAGTCACTCTGTATAACAAATGCTTCACACAACTGCATCAACCAACTGCATACAGTACACATCCGTGGTCCTGTTAAGTTATAATAGAGTTCAGAACAACTTATACCAGACATGACCAGTTGTACCAGACATAACATCTTTTCATACACAGCACGTGTATGTCTCTTTTAAAGCCTCTGCTTCGGCATGTCGCCTTCGTCTTATTAATTTTCTTTCATTAAATATCCCTCTCGTAAATATTGAGGAGCATCATGGCCCATAAATAATGCGTCACCAGTGTTTAGTAACAGTTCAAAGCTCCTTAGGGGAAAATACGTAGTGATTTTTTACCAAAAATTGTTTGTTATAAGCAACCATGTGTACCTGCGGATGATAATATGCCCAAGTGGTGTTTATTTCATTTTGTTGTGAAACTGGCGTTTTTGTGTAGGGCAAAAAGTAGGAATATTGTGCATATTAGTGAGGGGAAGTTTGGATCATCATCTTTGGATCATCATCTTTGAATCTCATTCGTCAAAATGAACAAATCTTCGAATCTTGTCTACACACACACATTTTTGTCTACAGTTCCAGTAATAAAATTATTACAAAAGCTAAGGACATATTATGGTTGGAGATCTCGTCACATGGATGTCCCGTGTGTCTCTTGCGTTTGGTGTCTGGGGACGGTTTCACTCTACCATGAAGACGGTTCTGGCCTCGACTGATGTTGACAGCTGTTTCTCTGAGGACTTGGCTGCAGTTCCTTGATAATTCAGGACTGGAATTTCCTACAAGTCTACCTGGGCCTCCAATAACTACCTGGACTCCATATTAACATCAATTAACAGTATACAACTATTACTGTATACTGAACTGCCTGCCACCCAACACACAGTATGAATGCAGATCAATTCCTGCTTTCTGTTTCACCCAAATGAGGATGGGTTCCCTGTTGAGTCTGGTTCCTCTCAAGGTTTCTTTCTACTGCCATCTCAGGGAGTTTTTCCTTGCCACTGTCGCCCTCGGCTTGCTCATCACGGACAATCTGATCATTATGATTCATACACATTCACATTCCATACAAACTTAAATAATTCTTTTGATTGTGTAAAGCTGCTTTGTGACAATGACAGTTGTTAAAAGCGCTATACAAATAAAATTGAATTGTCTATTCTAGTCTGAATCGTTCGTTCATTTACGCTATTGGCATCTGTGAGAGTCATGTGAAAATAGAACGAACGATTTGAACCAAGATTTGAGATGTAACTACTCAGTTCTGTTTCCTGTACATAACCTACGGTGGTTTTGCAATGCTTAGCGCTTTCTTTCTTCTGAGTCACGAATTGGTGACTGCCTTCTGTAAGAATACTGTCGGTTATGTGCAGTAAAAGTATGTGAAATTGGTTTATTGGTTTGTCATTCTGCTTCTTCTGTTTTAATAGTGAGGATAAATTATAAACCAATGCAAGTTCACTACAAGTCCTTCAAATGACCAATCCTCATCAGAACGCATGGACTTGACTTTGTCTTGAATTTTTTTTCCTTTCTTTTTAAACTGCATTTACTTGCATGTCTTGGGTCATTGTTTTGTTGCACCATCAAGCATTCATTAAGGTGATGGAGCACTACCCACTAATTCCACTGTAACAGTTCTTAAATCAATTTTGAATTCATCATTCTCTCAATGATTGCACTCTCCCTACGCCCTGAGGCAACAAAGCTCCCTAAATCACAATGCCCCCTTTATCATGTCCTCTGAAAAGTGTTTCATTGGGACTTGGCTCACAGGGCATGGTTAATATCTACAGTACTGTAAATACCTCTGTAAAGAAGAGCAGACTCTGTCATTAACCTGATTTTTGTGTATGTGTGTGTGTTCTATAAAACAGTGTCTGACTCCATTACACCTCTGCAGAAGTTCTAAGCCCGTAACATTGTAAAAGCTAGACTATGAATTTAAATGTGAATATGAAACAGTGTAACACTGTTTGTGTGTTTCGGTTGTAGAAGTGGAAAGCTTTTGTAATTATGACACGGAGTAAGATCAGACCACATGTTGTGAGTAATGCAGGTAAATTTGTTCTAGAAAGTGGGAAAGCAAGTAAGGATGGATATGGTAGAAAAAGAGTATGTCAGTATGCTGGTAAATGCACATATACTTTACATGTGCATATACATTTAATCCATCCATCGATGAACCTTTGTACCTTTGAACCTCTGGAGATCATGGGGGTCACATACTGTATGTTGGTTATTTCAAATAGTGTTTTGATTCATAGATAGGATTATACATTGCAATTTTTCACTTTGGTATATTCACTATGGTTCGCTTCTTACAGTTCCTACCTCCCTAACCCTAAATCCTAAACCTTAACCTTAACCCTAATCCTTTTGTTTTGTTTCGTTTTAATTCAATTCTTTTATTAAAAGAAGTCATATTCCTTAAATTCAAGGAATGAAAAAAGCATGTGATTTGAAACATATTAAACCATCAGTTCATTAAAACACTCTAAATAAGCTACAGTCTTAAACAGTTTGTTTAACCTCATGACCTTAGCTTTGATTACGTGGTGTCCAGTTCATGTGTGATTGCGGTGATTCCTCATGTTCCCAGAACCACTCGTTCACAATGTGAGTCCTGGAATATGACCGTACCATCAGGGAAGATAAACTCCATAGATGTGATAACCTGGTCATTCAGTACATTCAGGTCATCAGCTGACTTCATTTTATGGCCTCATAACGTTGCTGAGCGATGACCGACTGAAGCAACCGCAGATCATAACACTGTCTCCAGAGGCTACAGTGGACACATGCGCTTCCCTTCTTACTGTGATACACCCATCACTCTGGAATAAGATCAATCTGGACCAACTTTTATACTCACTGAAGCCTTTTTTTCTGAATATGATTTATATCTCATTAATAAGTATTTTTCTGTTATAGACAAACAGATGTTTAGTCCCAATCCTGTGAGTTTTCGCCACACTGTGTGTGTGCGTGTGTGTGTGTGTGTGTGTGTGTGTGTGTGTGTGTGTGTGTGTGTGTGTGTGTGTGTGTGTGTGTGTGTGTGTGTGTGTGTGTAAATGTGCTTTTCTCTTTCCTTGCGTCCTTGATGCCAAATGAAGATTTATGTGCTTTTTCATTGTGATCATATGCTTACTCCACCAAAAACTTAACAACCATACAGTTACATAGACTGGCAAGAGGGATTTATTGGCTTTAGTTTTGCTGTCATTGCTATTGCTTACACAGCTCATTAGCAAAGCTCTGAGTGCATAAAGCAAGCACTATGGGAAAGTGATGTCTAATCAGGATGGGAGACTGTTCTAAGCAGCTGCTCTGAGCTAGATGAAAGAATCGGATAGTAACGATGCAAGAGCTCGTGCCAAAATTGTGTCAGCAACTAAAGATGAACTATTCTTTTTTTTTTTTTCTTTTGGCAAATTAGTCCTATGGCTGAAAACACTTCTCCCCCAACCACCAGTCTCACTGAGGATTCGGTGTTTGTTTGGGTTTAATGGGTTTCTGAGCACCGGGGTGACATGGGCAAAGTACCGCCACTGAGACCACTTCTCTCCACTTTAACCAAGCAGATGAAAGACACTAAGAGTGAGTAAGTGAACAAGAGGGAGAAAGAATAAGAGAGTAGAAGGAGGGGTACATTTTAAAAAGCCTCATTTGTAATGCATATGTAGGTAAAAAAAAAAATTGTCCACGCTCTGGATTAGCATAGGAGCCTGTCATCTCAAATGGACGCAAATTGAAAAGCACAAAACTCTAACTGCAGCAACAAAACGTTGATGTGCTGAAAGCCCTTAGAGAAAGCAGAAGAGCTCTTCTTGATTTAGTATAGTAGTCTGAGGCACAATCTCATGAGGCTTAGCACGGTGACTTATCACGAGGAGTGCTAGACGGCAGCGTAAGAGAATGATGCCCTCCAGACAGCAGTGCTGCTCCACATTATTGATTGGCGCATGAAGGAGTACTTGTGCAACAAGGGCTAATGGTCTGTTCTGATAATTGTGCAGTGCATCATGTCCAGCAATACAGATACGTAAATAGATCATTATAATGATATTACTTTATCTTAAACTTATTTACTTTTTTACATTTTTGATACAAATGAACTCGTATCTCTATAGCAAAATAGGCACAAGGTGCGTTCAAGTCAAACCGGGACTCAGAATACACAGAATAACAGAACACTGTTACAGTATGAGAGGAAATACTGCCTTTATTTCTCTATATAATCCCCTGCTACACTGATGCCTTTATACCAGCGTTTCACTAGTGCTAGGATACCATCAAAATAGGGAGAACGTCACTGATGGACATATAAGCTTGTTGTCTCATCATTATTGTGCTTGAAGTCTTCTGTAAATATCAAACGCTTTTATGCCCTCATTCACCAGAAATTTTTATCACAAGTCCCGGTTAGCCTTGAAAGTCCCCTGTAAGATCCCTTTATTAAAAGAAAAGGGCTTGAAAGACTACCGAGCCCCTAAAATAAAAATAAGTCCGTAGCCACGGCTTACTAAGGTGCTGGAACGGGATACTATTTTGTTGACACAACTTAATAACATGTGGGAACAAAATAGTACTGTATAACACATGGCCTATTATACTTTGATATTGTATAAATTTATATAGAAGATGCTTTACTTCACTTAAAGTGATATTAATGGTTCGTCTTCACCGGCGGTGTATTGCAAAAGTGACTCGTTACAGTAATATATTGCTCTCATCCCTCTCACTCATCATCTATACAGCTTTATCCTGTATACAGTCATGATGGGCCTGGAGCCTATCCCAGGAGACTTAGAGCATGAGGCAGGGTATACCCTGGACAGGGTGCCAATCCATCGCAGGGCACAAATATTCACACAGGCACTCATATTCACACACTATTGGCAATTTTGGAACGCCAGTTAACCTAAACTGCATGTCTTTGGACTGTGAGAGGAAACCAGAAAACCCAGAGGAAACCCACAAAGCACAGGCCAGATGGGAATGGAACCCAGAACCTGGAGGTGCAAACCGACAGTTCTAACACCACCTACTGTATTTTGCTTTTATTTACAATTAGTCATACAACCCTTTATTTTTCAATATAGTATCTTGTGGCCACAACTTGCACTATTTCATTCCCACATCTTAGTAAATTGTGGCCACAACATAAAAGTACTATCTTGATCCCATGCCTTTTTTGTCACCAGTGGGGCTCAGTATAAAACTGTATTAGATTTAGACAGACACCCTCATCCAGTGCAACATTATTATCTCATTACACATCTGAGGGTTGAAGGTTTACAGCCTTGTTCAAGGGCCCAAACAGGATTTGAACCTGGGACTTTCCGAGCCATCGTCCAATGCCTTAAACTGAGCTATCCCTGATTGTACCATAAGCATGTTATTTTGATTAAGTTGAGTTAGATCCGGCATCGACTCACGTTTTCTGTTTACATGAAGTAGAGATGTAACAAAAATACGAATTAAACAATTAATAATAAGCAGAGTATATGTTACAAACAAGCACAAATAGGGCAACAGATGCAGAATGGGAAGGTTTTACTGTCCTGTGGGCGCGAGCATGCAAGCAGGCAAATATACAGTTTGTAGGAAAAACGAAATTGAATATAAATACATTAATTTATTCAATATGCACCACTGCATGTATCAAATATTTGTTATTATAATGAATAACCAATAAACAGCAAACCAAATGTATTATTTATATTGGCAGACATATTCTACTGTACAAAATTTTATCCTACTAAAGTTTAATCAGATGGGATGGCATGGTTCTAGCTGTTGCTATATATGCTAACTGTGGTACAACAGTTTAAGGCAATCTTTTGTAAGCTGAAAATCAAAAGTTATAAATATATACTGTATAACCCAAATATATACAGAATGTTTAGCATTATGAATCATATAGCCGAGTCAGTTATAAAGCTCGGCACATGCATATTGAAAAGTCATTTATATTTTGCCATATTAATGCCTTACCTACTATAAACCTACTAAAGTTAAACACTTTATCCCATATTTACAAAGTAATACTAACCCTGACTTTCTTTATTTTTTATCAGTGCCTAATGAGTATGTCAGAGAAACCTGCCACTCTAAAAAAAGGAGTGCTGTGAACTCAATTACCAGCGGGGAACAACTCTCAGTTCGTATTTGTCACGGTAAAACCATTAAGAAAGGGTGAGTTTTTTAGGCCACAAAAACGGTTATTACCATTTCGCCCAAATGGGCAGTGATGTCAGGATTCCAGAAATAGAGAAAGTTCTGCAGCATGTCTTCATCTCGCTGATAAACTTTCACACCACTGGTGAGGTTGGATTCTTAAAGATGGCCTGGCTCTATCTCCTGTGACATTATAAGGGTCATTGAGCTCTCAGAACAGAGAGTCCTAATAGGTCTAAAGCTGTCTGTGGGGCTCTTATGTTGAAATATGGATGCCACTAGAGAAAGCAGGGAAATCAGTTAGACGTTCTGGTGCTTTCGGGAGGGTTCATAGACACTCGGCGCAGACACATTTCTCAGAGCAGCTGTCTTTATGGAGGAAGATGGGAACATGGCTCGTATGCTGTTTCTTTTCTTTACGAGCCAAGCTGGTCGCTCTTGGAAGAGTAGCTACTGAAAGACGTGAGAAATCTCGGATAAACCGGTTAAGCTGAGAGATAAATCAGGCATTGATAAGATTTAAATATACTTGTTAGGAAACTACTAATAGCTACATAGCTAAAAGTACAGTTGATAAATAATTCCACATACACTGTCACGGACTAACCGGAGATGAAGCAGAAGACTTAGCAGTTAGCCCTGTAGCGTGGATGGTAAACCCAAACGCGGAAGTAGCGCGAGTAGGCAGGATAACCACGCAAGTTATTCTTAGAACTCTCCCGAAGCGAGAGCAAGAGTTTACACAAATAAACCCGCGTTCTAAGTACACACACCCAATCAGAAGCGATAACCCAAGAAAGTGAGTACTCACGTTTGGACGAGCGAGGCGACGGCGAAAGCACGGGCATAACTCAATGACTGAGCGATGTGATGCGTCATCTTGTTTCCTTTTATGCTTCCTGAAACCCGACCGTATTACTTCCGGGTCCTAGTGCCGGTCGTGTTATGAGTGTGCATGACAGTACCCCCCCGTCCAGGACCGACTCTCGACGGTCCTGGGGTGGAGGATACCCGACGACGGTAGTCCCGGATGAGTTCGGGGTCTAAGACGAACCGAGCCGGAATCCAAGATCTCTCCTCGGGACCGTAACCTTCCCAATCCACCAGGTACTGGAGCCCTCTGCCCCGAGGACGTGAGTCAAGGATCCGGCGAACGGTGTAGGCGGGACCCCCCTCAATCATACGGGGAGGAGGAGCAGGGTGGGTGGGTGGAACCATAGGTGAGGTGGTGAAGGGTTTGAGCTGGGAGGTGTGGAATACCGGATGGATCCGGAGCGCCGCAGGCAGCTGGAGCCGGTAGGTGACAGGGTTAATCCGGAGATTGATGCGGTATGGTCCGATGAATCTGGGTGATAGTTTCCTTGACTCAGTCTGCAGGTGAAGGTTTTTTGTTGAGAGCCATACCTTATCACCTACTTGGTACATTCGTCCCGGTGGGTGTCGACGGCGATGTTGCAGGGTGTAGCGGCGATTGGCCTTTTGAATGGCTTGGTTGGCTTGTCTCCAAAGCCGTCGACACCGACGAACCAACTGTTGGGCCGACGGCACTTCCACCTCCGGCTCCTGATGATCGAACATCGGAGGTTGGAAGCCGTAGCATACCTCAAATGGGCTTAGGTTGGTGGCAGAAGATAGGTGGAGGTTGTGTGACAGCTCAGCCCAAATGAGGTAGCGGGCCCAGGAGCACTGGCGATCAGCAATAAAGCATCTCAGGTAGCGCTCCAGTTGTTGTTGGTTCGCTCCGTCTGACCGTTAGTCTGTGGGTGGTAACCGGAGGACAGACTGCAGGTGGAATTGATCAGACGGCAGAAGGCCTTCCAGAACCGGGACGTGAACTGGGGCCCCTGTCCGAGACGATGTCCTTTGGGAACCCATGCAGGCGGACTACGTGCTCTAATATCAGCTCGGCGGTCCTTTTAGCTGACGGGAGTCCGGAGAGGGCCACCAGGTGAACAGCCTTGGAGAACCGGTCGACGATGGTGAGGAGGGTGTCCTTTCCTTCCGAAACCGGCAGGCCCGTGATGAAGTCAACGGCAATGTGTGTCCAGGGTCGGCGGGGAACCGGGAGTGGTTGAAGTTCCCCGGGTGATGGTCTGTTGCTGTCCTTGGACCTGGCACACACTGGGCACGCCTGGACGAACTCATCTACGTCCTTCTTCATACTGGGCCACCAGAAAGCACGTTGTACAAACAGTAGGGTCCGCCGTCTCCCGGGGTGTCCTGAAAGGGGGGAGGAGTGTCCCCACTGAAGCACTTCGGCCCTGATGGCGTTGGGGACGTAGAGTCGGCCAGGCGGCACACCTGCTGGTGCGGTCTCCGTAGCTTGTGCCTGGCGAACCCTCGTCTCCAGGTCCCACCTGAGCGGTGCGAGGATCTTGGTGGCTGGTAGTACAGGCGCGGGGTCCGCCCGGGGGACGTCTTCCTCGTGTTGTCGGGAGAGGGCGTCGGCTTTGGTGTTCTTGGACCCCGGGCGGTATGACAGGTGGAAATTGTAATTTTCAAAGAATAGTGCCCATCGCGCCTGTCTGGGGTTCAACTGTTTTAACGTGCGGATTGTAATGAGGTTTTGGTGGTCGGTCCAGACGATGAACGGCTCTCTGGCGCCCTGGAGCCAGTGTCGCCATTCCTCCAAGGCCCACTTTATGGCCAGCAGCTCGCGGTCCCCTACTCCGTATCGCTGCTGAGTGGCGTCAAATTTCTTGGAGAAAAAACTGCAAGGATGCAGTTTTTGGTCTGGACCTCGCTGGGAGAGAACAGCCCCGGCGCCCACATCCGAAGCGTCCACCTCCACAACGAATGGTTTATCAGCATCCGGGTGAAGGAGGATGGGAGCAGTGGTGAAGCGGCGACAGAGCTCATGGAAGGCGGAGACAGCAGTTGGGGTGAGATTGAAAGGGTGAGATGATGGGCGGGTCAGAGCGGTTAGTGGCGCTGCAACGGTACTGTAGTCCCGGATAAAGCGGCGATAAAAATTGGCAAACCCGAGAAATCTCTGGAGTTGTTTAAGAGTCTTGGGTAGGGGCCAATGACTCACAACTTCCAATTTCTGCGGGTCCATGGCCACACCCTGGGGCGAGATGACAAAACCCAGGAACGTGGTGGAGCGCTCGTGGAAAGCGCACTTCTCCAACTTACAGTACAGCTGGTGGGCGAGCAATCTCTTTAGAACCGCTCTGACATGCTGGATGTGCTCGTTGAGTGTTCGGGAGTAGATGAGGATGTCGTCCAGGTAGACGAACACCCAACGGCCTAACATGTCTCTGAGAACGTCATTTATGAACTGTTGGAAAGCGGCAGGTGCGTTGCAGAGACCAAACGGGATGACCAGGCTTTCGTAATGTCCTGTGGGGGTGATGAAGGCCGTCTTCCACTCATCGCCCTCTCTGATGCGCACCAAGTTGTAGGCGCTCCGGAGGTCCAACTTAGTGAAGATGGTGGCACCAGAGAGGGCGTCCAGGGCAGAGTTGGTAAGAGGCAATGGATGTCGGTTTTTTATGGTAATATTGTTGAGCCCTCGATAATCGACACAGGGACGTAGACTACCATCGCGTTTCTTCACGAAAAAGAACCCCGCAGCGGCAGGTGAGGAGGAGGGCCGGATGGTACCATGGCGAAGTCCACTGGAAACATACTCCTCCATCGCCTGCGTCTCGGTGTTGGACAATGAATAGAGATGGCCGCGGGGTGGTGTCGCACCTGGCTGAAGATCGATCGCCAGGTCGTATGAGCGATGAGGTGGTAGATGAGTCGCACGTCTCTTACAAAAGACTTCAGCCAGGTCCCGGTAGTCTAGCGGGATTTTATCTGTGTCGACATCGGGGGCCTCGGACTCCCTAGAGCACGTCCCAGCCTCGGCCCGTAGGCAAAGCTCAGTGCAGGTCGGCCCCCATTGGAGGATCCGGCTTTGGGTCCAGGATATGAGCGGGTCGTGCTGCAGCAGCCAAGGGTGTCCGAGGATGATAGGTGGTGAGGAGATAGTGGTGGTGTAAAACTGGATCTGTTCTTGATGTTGGTTAATGATGAGGGTGATAGGTTGGGTTTGAGAGGATATGGGGCTGGAGGAGAGAGGCCGACCATCGACTGATGTAATGGTTACAGGCTGGGATAACGCCTCAATCTTTATCCCCAATTTTTTGGCATAGGAAGAGTCAATGAAGTTACCTGCTGCCCCGGAGTCGACGAACGCGGTACTTCCGACCCGTTTGTGGCCAAACTGGAGATATACTTTAACCGTGAGACGGGAATCATTGGTCGTGGTGGTGGAGAGGGACATGGGACCCGGTGAGTTCCTCCCATTTCTCACCGGGGCTGCGCGTTTCCCGGCCGCAGAGGACAGATGGCCCGATGATGTGCTGAAGAACCACAGTACGCGCAGAGCCCCTCTCTGAATCGGCGTTCCCGTTCTGCAGCGGTCAAGGAGGCGCGCCCTAATTGCATGGGTTCCCCGACTCCTGTGTCAACCACGGCGGGAGGTGGAGTACCGACGGTCCTGGTGGATGCTGCAGTGAATGGGGCGTGAACTTCTGGAACTGGTGAGCGGGAGAGGAAGGGCGTGGTGTGTGGTAGTGCAGTCATGGTGGGTGGCAGGGTTCGAGGAGCTGGCTTGGGGCGAACGAGCAGCCGTTGGTCGATCCGGAGGGCGAGCTGAATTAAACCCTCCAAGGTAGCTGGAAGCTCTCGTCCGGCGAGCTCGTCTTTTATCCGCGCAGCCAGTCCCTCGTAGTAGGCCGTCCGGAGTGCGGAGTCTCCCCAGTCGGTCTGTACGGCGAGAGTACGAAACTCCGCGGTGTAACGGCTCACGGACGACCCTCCCTGCTTTAGATGATATAACTTGGAGTCGGTCTCCACCTCAGCAGCTGGATGTTCAAAAGTGAGCTTGAGCTGGCGGGTGAACTCGGTGTAGGAGTAGGCGACATCTGAATCCGAACGAAGAACCGCCGTGGCCCACTCAGCTGCCTGCCCGGATAGCAACGAGACGAGAAGAGCAATGCGCAGTCGGTCTGTGGAGTATCTGGTGGAATTAAACTCAAACACAAGATCCAACGCAGTTAGAAAAACACTGCACTTCCCATCCGTGCCATTCCATTTATCCGGTAAAGATAAGAAAACATCAGAAGGTGGAGAGGGAGTTGGCGGCGCAGCAGCCGCTGCGATGGGCGTGGCCACAGCCGGCTGAGCGGCCGCCCCGCGGAGGACCGCATTCTCCTGTCGCAGCTCCGCCACCTCGCGGCGCAAGGCCGCGACGCCCTGGAGCTCCGTGCGGAGCGATGCGACCTCACCACGGAGCTGATCGATCAGCTTAGCATGCCGGTCAACCACATCGCAGAGGTGAGCAAACTCCGCTGGGTTTACTGCCGGTGGCTCAGTCATTCTGTCACGGACTAACCGGAGATGAAGCAGAAGACTTAGCAGTTAGCCCTGTAGCGTGGATGGTAAACCCAAACGCGGAAGTAGCGCGAGTAGGCAGGATAACCACGCAAGTTATTCTTAGAACTCTCCCGAAGCGAGAGCAAGAGTTTACACAAATAAACCCGCGTTCTAAGTACACACACCCAATCAGAAGCGATAACCCAAGAAAGTGAGTACTCACGTTTGGACGAGCGAGGCGACGGCGAAAGCACGGGCATAACTCAATGACTGAGCGATGTGATGCGTCATCTTGTTTCCTTTTATGCTTCCTGAAACCCGACCGTATTACTTCCGGGTCCTAGTGCCGGTCGTGTTATGAGTGTGCATGACATACACACAGTTCCACATAATGTGGTGTGGCAGGAACATTTAAATATTCAGCTGTTATTGGTCTTTCGGCTGCCCCCATTGATGGGTCGCAAGCACGTACCCATTTTATCCGGGGTTGGGACTGGCACTGCATCCAATAGCAGGCTTTTGGCCATTTGTTGGGAATTGGACCCGGACCCTCCTCTTGGCAGGTGAGAAACCTTCTGTTGAATATACATGTAGCATTCTGATCTGATTGTTAACAAGTTGAATTTAGGATGTTTATTTGTTCTAGCTTCTTCTGTTCTGTTGTTTGTTGGACCATTTTGATTCAGTATGTTTAAATGACATTGTATAAGTCTGACTAAAATCAAACTAAATCAAACTTCTTAACGTTATTCTAGCACTCCCAGATAATGTGTTTGGAGACAAGATACACCCTAAAAAACACTGGGCTAAAAACAACCCTGTTTGGACCCAATATTGGACCAACTACATGCTGGATTAATTAAACCCAGCAAAATGGGTTATTTGTTTAACCCAGCATGATGGGTAAAACATTCAATCCAAATGCTAGGTCATATTTAACTATAATGCTGGGTTAATTCTAGCACATAAATTGGTCAAATGTTCTACCCAGAACTATTCTACTCTACACATTCTATTAACTGGACTGTTGGATTAATTCTACCTCACAAATACAGTAGGTTATTATTATTTTTATGTTTTACATGTCTACACCCTTAAAAATGATGGGTTAAAAACAGCCCAAACTGGGTTTTTTTTTTTAACCCAGCTGCTGGATAAATATTGGACCAACTACATGCTGTAACAGTTGAAGAAGCCACTAACAATCCTAATAACACAATAAACAGGATAGATCGCATGCATCTCATTTGTACATAAAGGAAAGTCCAGCATGTACAAAAAGTTGTCCATGTTTTCACCGCTGGACATGCTACCAATTTGTCTCTAGATAACTTTTTTGTCAATTGTTTTCGTCTGGGTGTAATAGGTCACCCAGGAGTATGAAGCGGAAACGGGGCAGATCGCCACCTATCGCAGAGGAGTCGGACATACTGTACTTCGGTCAATAAATTGATTCCCCTTCCTGCTTGTATAATGCGACAAGGACAGTAGCCCAATTAAAGGGCCTAGTCAAGCTCTAATCGTATGTCCACTTAACTGTGCATGTAGATGTACTGACTGTCTAAAAATGGGCCTGAAACTATAAGAACAGATTATTATGGATCGTCTTTGGTGTTAGCTACTTACACTGTACAGTACATGCCAGCTTCCTACTATTACATTATCATTACATTTACTTTCTTAGTGGAATACTGTACATTGCTTTATCATTATACATTATCAAAAACTCACAACAAGAAATTATCCAGTGTTTGATAGAGTGATCTCTAATTCCGCACTCAGAACAAGCACAGGTTCTGTATTATTGCAACACAATACAATACAATACAAAACCTGGTCAAATTTTATTATGGAATTTTCAGCATGAAAAAATGAGATATACTCAAAGAACATCCTTCTGCTCTACCTTTCTTACTGTTTACTGCTGTTGCGATTTAATGTTTTACAGCATCATTACACCTCTCCCTTCTCTGCCTCAATTTGTCCTTTCTCCTGTGCAGCATCTGTTGAAGCTGGTGAATAAATCAAGGATATGCTAAGCTCTAGATAATGAAGTGATGGGGGGATTCATCGCACTGCAGATGCATCGCCCAAGGCCAAATGGAGGATGAACCATGATATGTTCTGTGATAGGAGCGAACAGAGTGCATCTTATGTGCTAACTTACAAACTGTACACTGTACGCTTTATTAGTAATCTAACCATATTATATACTCTACCGGTATTATGCTTTGACATTTCTGGTTTCACAGTATTCACGAGATTTCAAGTCCTGCATTAATCTGTAGCAGAAATATATTTATATCCTAATATGCAATTCCAAGGCAGGGTCAAAAGTTTAAGCAGTTACTGGCAATCAATAAATTTATTAAAGAAAGCAAACACTTAAAAGCTCCATGGTGTATTAGGTCCCTCAACAATAAGTCAATGAAACTGTTTCCTCAGAGCTGGGTTGATTAGAATGAGAAGTACACACTACAGTTATAGCAATGTGATCCATCCATCCATCCATCCATCCATCAACATAGGAGCCATTGACGGTTGGTGATTACCATTGTATTTATTCTCATTTTTACACACTATGGGCAATTTGGGAACACTAATTAGCAAATCTGCATGTTTTTGGACAGGTTTTCAACAGATATAGTTGTTGGTCTTTTGGCTGCTCCCATCAGGGGTCACCATAGTGGACCATCAGATCTTCACACAACTTTAAATCATTAACTGAATCAGAAACAACTGTGTAAGAGATTTGAAACTCGGTGAGGAACAGCTAAACTCAGCTGTCACCATGGCAAGGTAATTATACTGCATCAGCCAGGTCTCTCTCAGCCAAAGCAGACTGGTGTTTCAAGATGTGCCGTAGATGCAGTAGTCAGGCAAGGAAACTTAATGTAGCACGTGAAAGACACATCATGCTTACTTTCCTTCAACATCGGATGTCAGCAGTGCCATTAGCAAAGAACTGGCAGAAAACAGTGAGACAGAAATCGAACAGAAGTCTGTCCAGAAATGGTCTTCATGGAAAAATTGTTGCCCAAAACTCATACCTTCCATGAGGAAACAAGCCTCAACTATGCACAAAAAACATGAACGGGGTTGCATAAAAATGGTGGTGCTCTGGAATGATGAGTCAAAATGTATGATGTTTGCTGAAGGGCTCGAGATGATACAACCCGAATTCCCGAAGTTGGGACATTTTTTTTTATTTGATGCCTGCTACAAGTCTCAAGATAGTTGGTACAGGGCCATGTTTACCATCACCTCTTAATTTCAATAAAGTTTGAAGGTGTCTGGTCATGAGTTTCTGGAGTTTTGGTGTTAGAATTAGGTCCCATTCTTGGCTGATGCAGGTATCCAGCTGCTGAAGAGTTTGTGGTTGTCTTTGACATATTTTCTGTTTAACGATATGCCAAATATTCTCTATAGGTGAAAGATCTTGCCTGCAGGCAGACCAATTCAGCACTTGGACTCAGCCCTTGGACTATGAAGACAAGCTGGTGTAATAGCTGCAGGATGTGGTTTTGCACTGTCCTGCTGAAATACACAAGGTCTTCCCTCAAACAGAGGATATCAAAAAACCTTTATATATCTTTTAGCATCCATGGTGCCCTGAAACACACCTTAAAAGCTGTGCTTCTATGACATACTGTACAGTATTTTAATGTTCCCATAACTCCTGGTTCTATGTTCCCATAACTCCAGGTGTGAGGTTACTTTTACTGAGACATGCATACCAGTTAAAACACCTACCCTTAGGTGTGTCTCAAGCCAGAGGTATCAGAGTTTCCTCATACAGTACTTCGACCATTTGCTCTTTTGTACCTCCACCATAAAGCAGGCCAGGCAGACCACACACAAGCCTCTTGAGCATGGCAAATCTCAGTCACAGTGTGATTTAGCAAGAAGAGCCTCCAACAGTGGGGCAAGCCACTCAATTTACGAGGATTCTCTAGAGGTAGCTTTGTTAGTTCCTTTCATGTGACAGATATCGCAATGCTCAGTAACAAAATGAGAGCATGGTGGTATCTGAGAATGCATGAACAACATAGCAACAGTCATGAATATCAATTACCAGGACAGCAAAAGGTCATGGAATGCTCTGCACTTCACTTAGAAGCACTTCAGTTTATATGTAATGCAACTCAATTCAATTCCATTTTATTTATGTAGTGCTTTTTACAAAGCACATGTTATGAGCAAGCCATAGGCTATAGTGGCAAGGAAAAGCTCCTTGAGGAAATAGCTTTGAGAAGTATACAGACAATTATTAATAATTTCTCTTTAACCAAACAGTATCTTGATGTCAGGGATAAACCCCATAGAACATTCGACTGGAGACTTTAGAGTTGACATGGGTTGGTACAGTCTTTTGTTTCACAGGTGTTCATATTTAATCTCTTGATTAAATATCAATATTATTGAAGCTCATGGGTTCATGGTCTTGCATTCATTATGTTTCATGTTATTATCCCCTGTTAGTTTCCTGTTTCCGACACTACTGTTTAGATTTTTTTTTATATCTTAGGATTGCATTTTGGCACAAACACGTTGGACAATGGATGAATTCTTTTAGTGCCAGTATCACAGTATAATTATTTAATTGAAACCCCTGTCCAAGCTGCATGATGCAATATATCACCAGAGGAGGTATTGAATCATGCTTGCCATTTTTTAAAATAAAACTTATTATATGATGCAACATTGCATAACATACAGTAAGCTTTCTGATAAAATTAACACATTTTCTAAATACAGTTTCATACATTTAATGTAACAGACTTGCCCAGTTTAATGGAGAATTTCATGTTTGCTTTGTTATAACTTGCTGTCCATGGTGGAATTGCAGACACTGTAACACACAGGTGGAAACCAGTTGCACAGCATCCATGTCTTTTGCCGCACTGACTTATACAGGTCGAGGCTCCTTATGACTGTGTGTGCTGCCATCTGTTTGTGTGATACGAGCACAAACACTCAGAAGGCATGCATCAAATGGAAAACGTTTC
This sequence comes from Clarias magur, assembly GCA_013621035.1. Classification (NCBI taxonomy): domain Eukaryota; kingdom Metazoa; phylum Chordata; class Actinopteri; order Siluriformes; family Clariidae; genus Clarias; species Clarias magur. Next base: position 111,289 of record QNUK01000059.1, read on the forward strand.
GCGAAGCACAGGTAGAGATCTTTGCTAATGCCATTCCACTGACTGTTGTGTCAAGGACCTGTTTATGCTGAGGTTATTTTCAAACCTTGTGGGTTCAGGGGTAGCTCAGTGGTTAATTACATATGGTTCAGAAGGTCCCAGGTTCAAACCCTATAACCACCAAGTTGCCACTGTTGGGCCCTTGAGCAAGGCTCTTAACCCTCAACTGCTCAGGTGTATAAGGAGATAAAAATGGAAGTCGCTCTGGATAAGGGCATTTGACTAGATGTAGATATTTTTCATGGGCATTACTGAGAGGTGTTCTGCTACTGTACATGCACCTGTCAACCAACCTATACCTTCTGTACCCAAGCGCTCTAAGGTCATCATTGGCCCACCTGGTATATAATCCAGAAAATTCACATTATATACTGTACATGTTATAAATTAATTTCTATAATGAGAAAAATAAATATTTGCAAAACATGACTTTTAAGACATTTCTTGTAATTGGTTACCAGGTTTTGCACACATCTTTGGAGGGATTCTGGTCCACAATTCTATACAGATCTTCTGTACATCATTAATGTTTCTTGCCTGTTGCTTAGGAACTCAAAAGTTCAGCTCCTTCCATAAATTTTCTATAGGATTAAGGTCTGGAGACTGGGTAGGCCACTCCATGACCTTAACATGCTTTTTCTTGAGTCATGACCCATCTTCAGAAAGTTCTCTTAAATTATTTTACAATACATGGCTCGGTACATTGGCCTGTACCTTTAGCAGAGAAACAGTCCCAAACCATAATGTTCCCTCCGTGCTTGACTGAAGGGATGGTGTTCTTAGTGTCATAGTCAGCATTTTTTTTTTGTCAAGTTGATGCCATAGAGTTAAATTTTGGTCTCATCTGACCACAGCATTTTTTCCCAATCCTGGCAGGGAAAACTTGCAGCATTGAAGGATTTCAATCCATGGTGGCTTATTGTGTTACCAATGGCTTGTTTTTTATGACTGTGGTCCTAACTACCTTGGAATCATGCACAAACTTCTCCCGTGTAGCTCTTGACTGATCCCTCACTTTTCTCATGATTTTATCCCTAAGAGGTAAAATCCTGCATGGAGCTCTTGCCCGAGGGCGATTGATGGTTATTTTGTATTTTTAGCCCATTCCAGCATTGTGCAGGTCTACAGTCTTGTCCCTGTCGTCCTTTGAAAGCTCTTTGGTCTTTCCCATGGTGGTGAGGTTTGAATGGAAGAAAAAGATTTGATTCGGTGAACCGGTGTCTTTTATACACATAACAAATTGTTGTTAGGAGCACATTTTTAAATTAATCTGTGTATCACATGAGCACATAGCCCGTCTGCTGGAGCTAGAATTGTTGTTGGTTGGTAGGGGATCAAATACTCATTTTATTCACCGAAATGCAACTCAGTTTATAACATTTATATAGCGTGTTTTTGTTCTTGATTTTTTTAATTGATATTCTGTCTCTATTCTTTACAATAAAGCAATAATAAAATTTATAGACTCTTCATTTCTTTGTGAGTGAGGATCTACAGGGGATCAAATAATTATTCAGGATAAATATTATGTGCTTATGATATATATTGCTGCATGAATAGTCCTAGTTTATATGTTGGGAAAAAGAATCAACTGTTCTGGCAAGGAATATTGTAGTCATGTACAAAAAAATAAAATACTAACTACATGAGCTGGTTAAAAAAAATACACACATACAAATATCTCAAATATAATTGATTAATTTTGAACTGGAGCAAGGTAGAAATATCTGAGCTAGAATCCACATACCAGGCTGACAAAGCTGTCTTTGGGATAAAACAAAATATTAATGTGAACCCCACTACTATACTCAGAAGGCTTTAAAACACTGAAAAAACAACACTGCAAAAAAATTATAATAATAATAACAATAATAATAATAATAATAATAATAATAATAATAATAATAATAATCAATATATATATTTTTTTTATTCATAAATTTTTAAACTCACACCATGCACTTCATGCACCACTCCTCACTCTGGTTTGAGCTCTAAACAACTGTTTTTCTGCAATAGGAACTGACTGTGAGAATGAACGAAAAATAAACTGGAGGAAAAACCTGCTCATCACGACCACAGACTGATTCCAACAAGAAGATGTCCCAAAACACACAGCCATGATTACTTCAGGATAAAGCTAAGAATGCCTAGGGGATCAGCATGATTCGACCTGATCATGATTGAAGACAGAGACCTGAATGTATGTAGCTCTAAAACAGTGTTGACAGAGTGTGAGGGGTTGCAGGAACTAGACCAAATCTGGTGTCAGAAGCTTGTAACGTCATACCAAGAAGACTACAGTTGCCGACGTCCTGTTCACGTGTAAATATTTTTACATTCATGCACACATCTTTAAAAACATAAATAATAATAATAATTCATTATTGAATATACGCTGTGTACTTAGAACTCTGTGTATGAGAGTCCGCAGGACAACTCAGAAGGCTGGCGGAAATTGGGCAGAACTCTGACACTCAACAAAAAATGGATAAATCAGCAGAATTCAAGTTTGTGGCACAACTAGGTACACACACCCCAACCACACAACTCAGGGCAAGAATCTGTTCATCCTGCTTCTGACCCCACTCAGCTCATTACAAATTTCATATGGGAACACAGACTTTGTCTCATTCCAGCTAGGGCCTGATGTTCTCCCTGTGAGAGAATGGAAAAACAGTGGAGAAGCAGGGTGGAAAGCATGGGTAGGCTTTTGTGGTACCTTGGTTCCTGCTGGAACTGAACGATAACAGGGAAAATAGTAAAAAGATGGAGGACCAGACCAGAGACATCTGTATCAGGGAACACCAACACCAGCACAGCATTGTCCAGAAGCCCTTATTTGCTGCGACCAGTGACCAGAAGCAGCTTCTGTGCTCCTCAAGGGTTGATGTACTTCATAGCTACCCCCACAGCTGGAGTACCCCAGTTGTTGTTACGGGTGGCATGGTGGGCAAGGGAAGAATGCAGAGCCCATTCCTCTTCTAGCTATTCCCTTGCAGCTACTTCTGTACATGTTTAAAAAGCTCCAACAAGATCTAGATGGTCTGTAGGAGCCACCTTGGTTAATGGACACAGCTAGAGATGGGGTTAATACAGTAACGTTGGAAGGCTGACTCTTGGAGTGCCAACACCTGCTCAAACCTCATGGCTTAAAGTGGTGGACAGCCTGTTGTTGGGTTTGGTGGAGGCCAGCAGCTTTTCATTAAATTTTCAAAGGTTTAAGAAAAAAAGGACAACACATCAGAATAGGTGTCTTCTATGGACTCAAGGATTTTGATCCATCTTCATGCTGCTTGGTGCGTCTGTGCGTGCGTGCGTGCGTGCGTGCGTGTATGTGTGTGTGTGTGTGTGTGTGTGTGTGTGGTACATATAGATAAAACCAACATGCATTAGCTGCTGGTTCAACCCACCTGACTGTTTGACAAAAAAAATGGTGGTAGTTATGCCACTTTTTTTGCAAAGTTATTCTGATTGATCACCTTTTATTCTGTGATGAAAATTTGCTTTTATAATGGAAAAAGCCCCTCCCAAAACTGTAAAGCCCTCATCATCAGCACACAAAGGCTCACTGAATGATGAGTATGACCTTCGCCGTTACCCATTTGAACTCTCTTATAGGACATTTTGAACTAAAGAGTTAATCACTCTTTAATCAAGAGTTCCATCACTATCAACAAGACACCTGAGAACTGAGGAATAGTTTTTTTTTTTTTTTTTGTTTTTTAAGAACGGGGTTCATTCCTCCGGCCACTAATCCTGTGCTTGTGCATATTTATGAACCAGAGGTGGCACAAAGTAGTTCTCAATAAATAGAATTAGGTACAATCAATATTTCCTAAAATATAGTAAAATATGTTGAACAGTGATTTATATAATAGATTAATTCATGCACATTTTATATTAATTTAGATGAAAGTAAGAGACAAAAAGAAGAAGGACAAACTGATACACGAACTGTCTCAGACACTTTTCTCCACAGATGAGTGCATATTATGAAGTGGTACAAAGAAACTGATGGAAATTTAATTATTGAATATATTACAAGACCGATGCATGGCACAGTTGCTCGAGATATATTGACAGACAGGCAGGAGATGGATCGTGCAGGATGAGACAGAGAAAGATTACTCTTATCATCCATTAGAGAACAACAGTGTTCTGCATCTATTAAATTGGGAAAGATGCAATTAAAGAGGCAGAGAATAGGGCAATGAAGCAAGTCAGTAAAAATCTGCAGTGCGACTTGAGAGTGCAGAGAAATAAAAAGATTAATAGCTAACCAATGCATGTCTGATGGCTAAGGAAACATAAATCAGAAAAGAACAATTATCAGCACACATTTAAGAATGAGACTTTTTGGAATCCATAATTAGTGTCAGTATATGAATGAAAACTTTATTAAGTCATAAACTTATGAACTTAATACGGAAGCGCATTGCATTCACAAAAGAAAAAAAATCACAGAAATGATCTCATAATTATGACTTAATATCTCATAATTATGACATCGGGGAGCAGTCTGTGGCAGGGGGACATTTTAATGCATGACATCAGCAACGAAAGTTACTGCATCCTTTTGCTTGAAAGTGCCTCATTGCACACTCATGGAGATGTAGCTGCTATCCTATTGTTTAGTCTGATGATTGTACACTAGTTAAATCTACTATTTCCATCCAAATTACTCAATGACCTTAATATCTCCCAGTGTCTCAATCCAAGAAAGAAATAAACGCAAGTTTAATTCGCCAATATTTGCTCTATTGTCTAAAAAAAATCACAGGGATTATCTCATAATTATGATGTATTTACTCATAATTATTACTTAATAACTTATAATTATGACTTAATATAAGATATAAGATCCTGGTCTCATGATTATGACAAAAGGTAGGGTTATGTGATCGGCACAAGACGGGGACAATAGTGCAGAATTTAATTCGCATTTATTTATTTCTTGGATTGAGACACTGGGAGATATTAATGTCATTGAGTAATTTGGATGGTAATAGCAGGTTTAACTAATGTACTGTTCCGTGGCGCGGTATGGAGAGAGCTTTAGAGGGGGCAACGAAATAGGTGTATGTGAACGTGCTTATGATACGCATGGGAAGACCTTGCTGTTTGGAGATGGCGTGGGATTATTAATTAGGAACTTAAATGAAACCAAAGAAAACCGAAAACACAATATAACGGCTACGTGAGAACGGACCGGGCTCTGGAAATTAAAGCACTAATAAACTTAAGCTGAGCCCGCACGCTGGGCTCTCTCTTTCGCCGGCGTCTTAGGACTCGCAACTTTCTGCGCGCTTTGCCTTGCTTTTCTTTTCTTTTCTTTTCTTTCTTTGGACTTTGGCCCTGGTACCTTACCTACCTAAATGATCTCTACGGCGGTATCAGGACCCTTAAATAAACACGCTGCCAAGTGCGGCTCGTTCAGGCTGATTGCTTTGTCTGGCAACCGCGTGTATAAATGGCGGCGCCTTTGCCTGTTCAGAACAAAGGCAGTTTATGTGCGGCTCTGCCCCTCGCGCGACCCGCGTCATTACATGTACAATCATCAAGCTAAACCTTAGGATAGCTGCTACATCTCCATGAGTGTGCAATGAGGCACTTTCAAGCAAAAGGATGCAGGATGTCATGCACTAAAATGTCCCCCTGCAAGAGACTGCTCCCCCTTATCTCATAATTATGAGATAAGGATCTCATAATTATGAGATACTAAGTCATAATTATTAGATAATAAGTCATAATTATGAGATCATTCCTGTTTTATTTTTTTCTTTTGTGAATGCAATGTGCTTCCGTAACGTACAAATCCTGGTGAAGGATGTTTAGCAAAATATATTCTCAAATAATATAACATTCAAAATATGTTGATATAATACAGTACATAGGCTGCTTACAAATTTTGACCCTGTTTTTGAATACCCCTCCTGGCTACCTTCACTTTATTAAATACAGCATTTACCTGCGCATGCATTTGTTTTACCTCCCTCCATAACCAATTGTTGTACACTTGCACGTATACATGTAAAGCCTGGTTTACACATTTAGTTTCGGCATGAACATCTGTCGTCAGCTGCACCTGTTTCTCACTGGTTGATGCCTTACGTTAGATATTTTTAGGCTTGAATGATTCATAGGTTCTTGTGTGGCTTAACAAACAAGAAAACATTCCTCTGAAACTGGTCATGTACTGGCCAAAAAGGTCCTTGAGGAAGCCTGGAGAACTATTCTCATTTTGGAAGCAAAATAAGAAGAAATTAGACAGGGGGACTTGATACTGTGGCACAGTACTGTACATGACTATACATGTTGAGAATATTTCACGTACAGCATGAATTCAGCAGGAGGAAATAAAGGATGTCGCCCATGCTGGCATTTGACTCAGTTGAGGCTCCCCAGTCCTTTTCTCTCATGGACACTTTGGCTGTTCTCAACATTTTGACTTCTTTAGTAGGAGAACCACTGCAGGACTCTAAAGAATGCAAAGCCCACAGAGGATGCTCCAATATTAAAAATTTTGAGGCAAGGAGCTATAATTTGTGATTCAGGTGGAGCTCTTTATGAGACCAACTTAGAAATCAGAACGTCATAAGAAAGCTGATAGCACCGAGTTCCAGGGTAAGGCGAACTACACAGATCACAAAAGTGTCCAGGATGAGGAGGATCACGATGCTATGCATCAGTGTAGTGGGTAATGGTACAGAGTGGGTAAGATGTCCATTGTGCAGGGGCTCCCCATAATGCTCTTCAGGAAAAGACAGACAGCACATCTCTGCTCCAAACCATGCTCCCTTTTCTGCTCACCCCCCTGTGGAGGTCAGCTTGTTGATCTTCATAGCCAAACAAAATGGCTAAGTTAAAAACAAACATCTCCTATTCCTCTCTGCTCTCTGCACTGGCTTCCTGTAGCTGCTGCATCAAATTCAAAACCCTGATGCTTGCCTACAAGGCTAAAAACAGCCCAGCACCCATTTACATCTCAGCTTTAGTCACACCTCTCACTGCACCACATTCCCTCTGATCCTCCAGCACTGCTCAACTGGTCCCCCCCATCTCTCAGGTATCAAGGAACAGACTCTTTTCTGTTGTGGCACCTAAGTGGTGGAATGAACTTCCTCTAGATGTCTGTACAGCTTAGTCTTTGGTAATCTGTAAGGTTTTTATGCCAGATGCCCTGACTGACATAACCCTCCCACTTTATCCAGGCTTGGGACCGGCACTGCATTGGGGTTTGGGTATAAAGTGGCAATGGCAATTCCACATGGCAGGCAAGAAACCTACCACCGAGCCACCAACAGACAACGAGTAAAGTGACGTTGTCTGTCAAACCCGTCGAAGAGCTTTTTTATAATAATGGTGTGTTTATACTCTATCCTACTAAAACAGAGACAGATGCTATATTTATAGGTATTACACACTGCACATTGAGTGAGTGTTTGCCTGCAGTATTGTTACTGTTCTTGTATGTGACGAGGTGAAAAACAATGGTAAAATCGGAGAGATGCCTACAGTATGTAAGGAAGAAGAGAGAGGTGGTTAAGCTGAGCCCTGGTCCACCTGAGATATGCTCTGTTCTTCCAGAGAGTTGTGCTCGCTCCAGACCATACAGTAGCTTCGATGATGTCACTCCTCCTTCTGGCATTGCTGAGGCTGATGCAACCTCCCAGCTTCATTGTATGGGTCACTCCCCTCTGGTACAGCCTCGTCTGACACCACATGTCTGAATGACTTTCTGGGTCCAGTGGTTAAAGGCACTTCAGGATATATTCCTGTCATTCCTGTATTTATGGTCATTCCTGTACTGTGTCCTTCTCCTGTATCATGGGTCATCTACCTCATGTGCCTTAATCATTCCCAGGTGTTTTTAGTTTTCCCTTTGATTTATGCATATAATTGACTTGCGTCAGTACCCATCGTTGATGATAAAGAGTTTGTAGAAATAGTTAAAAGGTAAAAGCTAAGAAGAAGCTGGTCAGCTTTATTGTAATCAGTGATATTGATATTATTTCAGGATGAAGCTCATGTACATGTACATGTCTGTCTTCCTGTACGGCAGAACTCTCTGTCTTATTAATACAAAGAAATAAAATATTGTAAGATTGAGTATCTTATGCCTTGTTTGCACTAAGATGGACTTCTTTCATCGTCAGCCAAATACAAATACACTCCCTGTTCAGTAATCTGAGAGTGAATCACAGATGAGAAATCAAAAAAGTAGATCGAATAAAGATGAAGTTTTGTCTTAAAACGAATCCAGCGCCTTATAAATTCACTTATACCACTTCGTTATGCTTCAGTTTAGCTTTTCTAATTAATATCTATAAGCATTAGTATTTATTTAAGTATATTATTAAATCTGGCACATGTTCATTTCATCGCTTTGATTCAACATTTTGATTTCACTTATGGTGCAGGTTAAACTTTTGCAAATATCTATAGTCAGTACTATAAAAGTTTCATTAAATTCTGTCCAGTGGTCTATTTAAGAGGCACCCACTGTTTGAGAAACGTCCGGTTTCTAATCTGGAACAAACCTGCTCATTACTTCACTTCTGTTCAACATTTGAGTACATTGTTCATGGCGCAGATTTAACTATAGGCAAACACAAAAGCACTGCCAAAGTTTCATTAAATTCTATCCAGACAGTTTTGTGTGATGCTGTGACAAACTCTGGCTGGACAGATAGACAGACAGAAAATTGTCTGAGACTGCTTTTCTCCAATGTATGGAAGTGACTAATAAATTAACCTTTCTTTAATTGATAGACAACTCTTTTCTTTCTTTGCTTTTTTGTATTACATTAATTCTCTAAATATGTGTCTACCTTTACTGCAGCATTAGTCTCCTGTTTGTCCCTGTCTTATTATTATTATTATTATTATTATTATTATTATTATTATTATTATTATTAAAGTCCTCAGTCCTGCTTATGCCTGTCTGAATGTCCCCTAGACTCTTAAAATGATTTTGAAATGTGTTTTTTGAACTGGTTGTCTCTACTTTATTAAAAAAGCCTTTTACCTGCACTTGCAGTTGTTTCCACTCCATTTACATGACATAATCGTCAAAGCTGAACTAAACCATCCATCATGCTGTACCACTAGATCTGTCTAGGACACTGTAACAATTGCCCTGGTTTTGACAAAATAGATATTGAAAGTTTTTTTTTCTTTTTTTTTTTTCTGAATAGCAGCAAAGTAAAATGAGCTATAAAACAATAATTTCATAGGTCATATGCAGTATTTTCATGATCAGGAGTCATGCCAGTCACAGTGTAATCGAGCATAAAATATCTGTCACTTCATTCATTCATGCCTGGGTTTATAAGGAACACGACTGGATCTGTGTTTCCCCATTATAACTCTAATAATGATGGCTCCCAGTGATTAATGTGTTAATTAAGCACAGGATTACCCATACAGTATTTAAGCCTTAGAATATCTGGGTCCTTCCACTAACACGAATACACCAGTAACCCTCCCCCAAATGCTTTGTGTCGTGTATATTGTGTCATCCAAAGAATATGGCAATGCATGAGAGGGTAATGAGGAGAATGGGGACTATTTCTGGTGAGCTGATGTTGTTATGAGGCAGGTGACAATTTCATCATGCAGGCTAATCCTGCTGTCACACATGCCACATAATGTGACTTCTGCTCGTGGTTGCCCTCACAGGCGCACAGCCCGCATTGTATCTCATTAACTTACAAGGGCACTCCAGCTGTAAACATAGCAAAAAAAAAGTCTTTATGCAGTAATTTAAATGGCTGTTAGGATTTTATAAGATTTAGACAAATTGTGAAGAAATGTTGGGAGAAGACACAGTGGCAAAGCAATCAATGCTTGAGAGTAATGAATGAAACGGAACCTTCTTAGACATAGTGAGCTTAAAACATGAATGGATTGCAATATTTCCTGATTGTCACAGGTCACAAACTGTAAAAGCAGCAGTCTGTTTATAGCATTGTTGGTGGAAAAAATGGATTCTTAGATCGGAGCATACTGTATAACACCATTTTTCATAATATTTCTTCTCTTTGCTTTGTTTTTGCTTTGTTTTTCGTAAATATACATGCACATTTATTTATTTTTTCCAGATAATAAAAGAACACATTTGCTAAATATAATTTAACGCACTTTAATGTAGTGTCCATAACTTTTTGGGATTCAAACCTTCCATCTGTCATTTAGCTAATTTTGATTTCACATGAAAAGGCATAAACCTGAAATGCATTAATTTAAGCAACAAGCTTTTAGAAGCATCTAGAAGTACCAATTTTAGACTTAATACCCCTGAGGAAGTATAATATGAATCATTTGCATTTAAAATGATTATTGTTTTGAAGCAATAATACCAATAACGCTGAAAAATGGCCATTTTGAGGGAACATATTAAATCATCTCTGTAAAATGGCTAAACTTAAAATTTTGGGGAAGATTCAGAAGTAGCTTCTTTGGCATGCTCATTTTCTATATTATATTTATAACATGGAAAATAAATAAATAAATAAATAAATGCACCAATACTGTGTTTTGTCTTTCTGGCAAATGAATAATTAAGGAAGATGGGATTCACGGCTCCAGGGGCCCTGGAGAGATCAAATTAATACCTGTGTATGTCTGTGTATGTTCTCTCTGTGCTTGAACAGGTTTCCTCTATGTTCTTCAGGCTGGCAATATTAAATTGATAATTGATTTGTGTTCATGGGGCATTCCCAATACTGTTAATAAATGTGTCTACTTACTTTGTCATTCTTCCAAATCAAGAATGTTTTTGATACAATATTTCATCTGCAGCCACCTTGTTTTCTTGGTTTAGAGACACAAGTTCTGTTGCTTGTAAAATATACAAAATCACTGAAAAAATCACTGGCACTCTCTCAGTAATGAGACAAACTGCATAATGTTTTTTATATATAGTTTCTGATTTGTGTGCAGAAATTAATGAAGTGTAACAAACACAGAAGACTTAATATATAATATCATACATACAGTACATACATACAATAGAAGCATAAATAAAACATTTAACTAAACAAAAAGAATATTTAAAGGGGGAAACAGAGAACAGTATAACCAGAAAAAAATCCTGTTAGATCCTCTTTCTGTGCAATTTTAAAAATTCTTGGATGGTAAAACCTGCACCTTGGGTGAAGGTAACTTCTGTATCGATTTCTCAATATTTACCGCTGCTTCACAGAGCAGACAGGTGGCCTGTTTTTTTGTTTTGTTTTTTTGTCCTCTTGGCTATATAAAGTTAAATCATACCTGTGCGAGTTCATAAATTCTAAGTGAGTTGTCTAAATGAAACTTTGTTTTTTTTTTTTTCAACGTTTTCCAATTTCTTACTTTTTCGTATTTCACAGCGAAACAGCATGTTGTTTGTTATAGCAGGCCCCAAAGGAACTGGGCGGTTAAACGAGACCAATGCTGTGGACAGGAGCACCTTCAGCAAGCACGTACACAGCCTTGCTGTAATTGGGGCAACAAGAACCATTAAGTCATTATGTCATTTTTAACCATCATGCAGTTCCCAGCAGCTTGTTCACAAATGAGCCTGGGCTCTGTTTTTCTATATGTACTGTAATGTAGTCAGAAAAAGTCAATTGGGTTATACTCAGAGCACAGAGTGGTCAAGAAAGCATGGCAAGAATCAAAATACAAGAAGATCAAACATAGTTCAAAGGCTCAGAACTTACTCAATATGGATACTGGCAAGACCTTGCAAAAGGAGTGAAAAAGTGGGTGTGTTCAGTACTGTATGTGTTTGTGTCCTTATATAAATAGATAAAGACACAACACTGACTTGGTGAATTATACATAACATACAGTACGTAATACATAACATGGAATTATATTTCAGAAGTAGGTGATTTATTTATTTACTGTATCTATATTTACATAATCCAAAAATGACCTTTGCATTATGCTGTAACAAGTAGGCTTTAATGGGGACCTATTATTTTAGCCAACAAATTCAAAATCAAAACAACAAAACCCAAAACAAAACATCAAATTCAAAAACCAAATAACAAAACCTAAAACAAAATAACAAAAACAATAAACCAAATCAGAAAACACAACAACATACAGTATCCAGGAACAAAATAGCAAATGAGAAAACGCAATGACAATTCAGTCAAACCGGAAGAGGTAGGTATGGTTCTCAAATTAAATTCTTAGCGCTGATTGGAAGAGATTTCTGTCACTCAAAACATACAAGCAGTACTATCAAGTGAAGTCAAACTTATTTTAAAAGCACATTTAACGCAACTTAGTTCACCAAAGTAAAATCTTAAAATACTGAGATGAATCTTTAAATGAAAATACATCTAAATGTCCGTGAGGCTGCAGTACTTCCTGTATATTTTGAGTGTCAGCTCAATCAGCACCAATCAGCGGTGAGAATAAACAGGTTAAAAAGTAGGTGTGGCTTGCAAATGACATTTTTACCACTGATAGGACTCTCTGAACTGCCGCTCAAGATTAGTGGCCAGAATTTAATTCGCAAACCACACATAAGCATTTTGATTCTCACCGCTGACCAGCTGTCACTCAAAATATACAGGAAGTATAGCAGTCACGTAAATTTAGAGGTATTTTCATTTAAGGATTATTTTTAGTATTTTAGGATTATACAGCACTTTGGTCAACTAAGTTGTGTTAAATGTGTTTTAAAAATAAATTTGACTTCACTTGACAGTACGTCTTGTATGTTTTGAGTGACAGATATCTCTTCCAATCAGCGATAAGAATTTCATTTGCAAACTATACTTACCTTTTCCGGTTTGACTGAATTGTCATTGTGTTTTCTCATTTGGTATTTTGTTTCTGGATATGTCATTGTGTTTTCTGATTTGTTGTATTGTTTTGGTTTTGTTGTTTTGTTTTAATTTTGTTATATTGTTTTTAAATTTGTTATTTAGTTTTTCACTTCCCAACCACCATACATTTATATGGGGTTCAATGTATAAAAATGAATGGACAAAACACATTCTCTGCTTTTTGTCTTTTGTATTGATCAGGACTTAACTTTTCATTTAGATTTACCCCCTATTATGACATCATGTATGAACAGACCCCATCCCCAGTATGTTGCTCAGCTCTGCTGTTCTCTGGCGGAGCCGGGTTCAATAGCTCATTTGCATAGAGACTGAAACTGAGCATTTGGAAGAGGAGTGAAATGAAGGAATGAAATAAAATATTTTTCTAATACATACATTGGGGGAGCGCAGGTGACTCAGTGGTAGGCGTTTTGCCTGCTATAAGGAAGGCACGGGTTCAATTCCAAGCCAGTGCCCAAACACCAGCCATTGGGTCCCAAGCCTGGATAAAACGGGAGGTTTGTGTCAAGAAGGGCATCCAGTGTATAAACCTGTGCCAAACTTGTACTGTATGTTCGGACCAGATAGTCTACTGTGGCGAACCCTTCCTGGGAACAGCCGAAAGACCAACAACTTTAGGGGAGCTCTGAGACATTTGCTAAGTAATACAGTAATAAAATACGGAACCTTCAATATAGATTTAAGTGGTGTCATCAAGGGATTGCTAGTTTAAATTATATAATAAAATCTGGACCTGTTATAAACCTACAGTACTAGCCAAGCCTGACAAATACAGTCAATTAATGTGTATTATATTAACATAATAATACTGAATATAAATTTATATTCATTCATTTTTATCAGTGTCGAACCAGATAAGCCATTAATGTGATTTGTATAACAGGGTTAAAAAGGGTTAGTGATATCTAGGTATTTCAATAGCCATAAAATTACATAGCAAAACCCAGTATTGTGTACAAAGCAAACCCCTTGTGATAGAGTGAATCCTCGAGACATGGCTTCACAAGACTTCTGGGGTGTGCAGCTACAGTTGGGTGGGTGTCTAGCAGCAGGATGTTGGCAGAGGATCCTTGGGATTAGATTTGTTTGTTTGCGCCTCCCAAGGGAATTGCTTGATCAGATTGAGTTCTGGGGAGTTTGAAGACCAGGTTGTTGGTGTTGGGCCCTTTGCCTGCTGGGCCCCATGTGCAGCAGGTTGTGGTGCACTGGGCCTTCCTATCATGGCCAACAGTTTTTTCATGATTGATTTGTGTGATCCTGGATTTTTTTTGTGGGATTGGGCTGGACTATTGGCACCAGCATGCATGGGTGAGCATTGGGTGCTCTTTAACCAGTTTAATGGTATATAATTGATAATCAATGTTAATGTGTTACGTGATGTCAAAGTTATGGCTGATTGGTGCTTACTGTATGATCAGAAAGTAATCAATAATTCGTGTGTAAGTGTGTAATTAGACCAGTTGAGATGGCACCTACTGGAAGTGGAGGTGATCTGATGTCATGACTCACTCACTCATCATCTATACCGCTTAATCATGTATTCAGGGTCACGGGGATCCTGGAGCCTATGCCAGGAGACTTAGGACACATGGCAGGGTACACCCTGGACAGGGTGCCAATCCATTGCAGGGCACAGACACATACACTCACACACTATGGGCAATTTGGGAACACCAACTAGCTTAACCTACATGTCTTTGGACTGTGGGAGAAAACCCACCAAGCACAGGGAGAACATGCAAAGTCCATGCACACAGAGACGGGAATCAAGCCTGGCCGGGGATCAAACCCAGACCCTGGCGGTGCAAGGCGACAGTGCTAACCACTACACCACCGCCTTGATGTCATGACTGTTTGCACCAATCTTTCAGCTGTAATTGCAATTGCATGTACTGTATATCTGTGCATATTTTAAGTTTTCTCAAGTCGGTTTAAAATCTTAGCATCCCTTACTATAAACATTTGACTAAGAAACTACAGGTTGCACAACCATTACACCTTTGGAGATTAAGTGCACAGTGTATAGAAACTGTGGTTCAGTTATTTTTGGCATTCACTATTACAAGTGAACATTTTATTCAGTGTTGTTTATTTGTTTGAGTGTAAATTATGGCCATTAAAAGTGCACATATGTGTTAATACATGTGGGCTACTAGACTCATTCTTCATATTGTTAGACAGCTGGTTATGCATGCAGTGCGTTAGATAAATGCATTTATTATCTTGGATGGATTGAGAGCTGCAAAAGGATTTGCAGGTCGTGTTTCACTTCTGCACAAGCACATCTGTAAAGCATGTTTTTGTTTTGTGTCTGAACATCTCGGTTTTAATGAGTGACAGCAGCTGATCTTTAAGAACAACATACCGGGTACTGATGTTATTTTCACTCACCAACTCACAGAGTTGTCTGTGGACATTTTTTTCTCACCTAGCATGCTGTTATTTGCTGCTAGTAATGAGCTCCTCATGCTGAGTTTTATGTGTAAGATGTTTTATCAGGTATTATAGGAAGATGCTGTAATTACTTGTCTTGATACAGTGTTTTCACAGGGCACAGTTTGCAGTCTGCTTCACTTTGATCATTAAACCTGAAATACTTCCAGATGACTGTCATTTCACGTCATTTGTTCATTTGCACAACTAACCTTACGTCAAATAATATCACAGGGGAGCGAATGTTGGTATTGGGTCATCTTTAGTGATTACAAGTTCAGGTAATGCAATGAATTGGAACCCCATCCAGGGTGTAGCCCACCTCATGCCTCAAGTCTCCTGGGATAAGTTCCAGGACACCACAACTAATAAAGCTGGTCAGGTATTGGGCCAGGTGGCATAGCATGGTGGTTAGGTGCCTTGCACCTCCATGGTCCGGGTATGCATATTCTTCCCATGCTTTCTGGGTTTCCTCCGGGTACTCCAGATCATAAGCTTTTGGTGAGTAGTGTGTAAATAAGTGTGTGAGGTTATGTGTGTTCCCTGCAATGGATTGGCACCCTATCCAGGGTGTACACCGCCTCATGCTCTATTGTCTTCTGGGCCACCACAACTCCATATACAGGATAAAGCCGGTAATTTTGAAAACAATGATGATGATCCAAGTACAAAGGTCTTGAGTTAAAACTATAATCTCAAAAATATGTAAATTAATTTCAGACTTTTGGAAAAGACTTGCACTGGAAAAGACTTCCATGTCAGAAAGGCAGGTCCGGTCCTCGGTGCAGATGTACGGTACAGGGTATTATTAAACATGGAAAATAAAGTGTCAAGTAATAAGTACACTCCATGGACCAAGTAGGGAACGAACAGGATGAGAAAACTAGAAACAAGAATAAAAACCAGACAGACAATCTATAAACGTGTATTTGATAATGACTGGTTTGAGTAACATGAAGCGTATACTTTACACCAAACAAAGAGACACATGGTCTGACATGGGACAAACTGAAAACAGGTGAAATTAACCATGAGATTTTGCTGAGGGAACCAGTGACAAGATATGGGAGAAGATAAATAGGAGCAATAGTAGTGTGAGGGAATTAGCAAATGTGCAAATTAGTAAAAATTAGCAACTGGTTTATTTATGATTTATTTTTCTCTACCACTTATCCTGCTACAGAGTTACAGGGAGCCTATCCCAGGAGATTTTGGGCACCCTGGACAAGGTGCCAAACCAATTGGAGGGCACACACACTGTGGGCAATTTGGCAGCTCCAAATAGCTGAATCTGCAAGTCTTTGGACTGTGGGAGGAAACCAGAGTACCCAGAGGAAACCTACCAAAACACAAGGCAAACATGCAAACCGTGTGCACACAGACCCAAAGCAGGAATCGAACCCTCGAACACTGGACGTGTGAGGCCAGGGTTCACAAGTTTCTTATTTATTGTATTATATAGTGTATTTCCTGAACTTGAACCAAGCACTCAACCTTATACATTTGTTTATGTTTTGCTTTTTATACTTAGGTCATAACCAATCATAAATGTTCACTAGTCCACCAAGTTCTGCTGTATGACATCAAATAAATCCTTGCAGTTGTAGCTCAATGAATGGTACTATGCAGACATAGATTTCAGTCCTCTCATTCAGGTTCAGTAATTATTTTAACTAATAAAGGAGGAGGAAGTCTTAACTGATGCATGCCAAACAACATCAGGTTCTCATGAGTTTTCAGCAATAACAAGTAATCCTCATGATGCAAGACCAAGCTGCTCACCTCCTCTTCTTCCTCTTCCATGATCCATTGCTTAAGCTCTCTTTCACTGGGCATCATGATCTTCCAGGATAATGCCAAAGCATACCTTGAAATTTTGTAAGGTATCGTCCTGATATGTGGACCGAGAAAAACTGCACATTCATGAGCTGGCAGCGATAGAGGTCAGCCATTAACATATTCCCAGCAACTCCTGGATTCCTGCAAACACCGTTTATGTTACTGGCCAAACCATTGGAGCAGGGCAAGTGATCTTCTTGCCAGCATTCACAACTCCCCGTACCCTAGCACCACAGAAGAAGACACTGCTGCTGCCTGTCACTCCCTGGGGTTTGTCATTCCTGCCACTCTGGACAAGCTTACCTTCCACAAATGTGCCTAAAAGGATACACCTGCCTTCCTTTCTAACACCTCTAGTGGTATTACACTGGAACATGATGTCACAATTGAAGTTTGTGTTCAAGCATGTGGCAGTGATTGACAGAGAATAGACCTCAGGGAAATGCTTTTTCACATGACTCTCCGTGGTGGGTCGTTTTGGGGAAAACAAAGCAGAATTCTAGTTATTGGCATGCTTTTAATGTCCAGGCTGTCACGGCTGGTCCGTGTGAGGCAGGCTTGGAGGACCCAAAAGCAGACACAATAGGTTGGATTCAATATAACAGTTTATTTCAAAATGAGGAGGTGAAACAGAGAGAGAGAGAGAGATGATCAAAAGAAACCAGTACTTGGGGTGCTTTCTGAAAAGAGCTGTGGCGTTGCTTGGTTGTGGAGGTGGATGAGAGACAGAGCACTGAACGCACAGGTTGAGCAAGCACGGCAGAGGAGTGAGCGTGGCTGTGTGGAGAGGTGAGGGCTGTGGTGCACGTGTAAAATCCG
This sequence comes from Clarias magur, assembly GCA_013621035.1. NCBI lineage: Eukaryota > Metazoa > Chordata > Actinopteri > Siluriformes > Clariidae > Clarias > Clarias magur. The sequence continues at coordinate 129,273 of QNUK01000059.1, forward strand.
ATGTGCAGTTTGAGGGAGAGATTGGAGTTTCAGCAATCCTGAGGATAAAGGCAGGGCCGGAGTCAAAAACAGAAGCAAAGGTTCAAAGCCGGGTTATCAATAAATGCAGTGAACAGTTCCAACTCGTGAAGCTAAGGGTGTAACCAGAAGAGAAAAAAAGGTCAATAACATGAAAGGTAAAAAGGTATTTCTTCACAAAACACTAGACACAAAAAACACTAGGCTTGTGGCACGCAATAATTCGGCACTGGATGGTTGTTTGTGGCTGGTTTAAATAGGGAGAAAGTGACGAATGAGATGCAGAGCAGGTGTGCTCATGCCGGTGAATGAGGCGGCAAAACAGAAGCCGTGGGATGGAATGTGGAGAGGAGTTGCAGGTGATCATGGCTTGGTTAGAGCGGAGGGCGTGACATGGCGTACTGTTACACAGGCATCTGCAAGGGGGTATACAAATGGTGTGCAGCGCAATTGTCAGCTGGTGAATCTACTGACTGCCTCAGAAGTACCACTGGACCCTTTCCCTCTTATCAAGATCCCTTTTAATCATATTCTTGAGAATACTGTATGTTTCAACAGCTCATGTACAAAAATCCGAAGACAAAACTGAAACAAATTATTGGAAGCCCTTTTATTTGCTGTTCATGTAAAGTTCCTCAGGCCTCCACAAAGTTTTTCATTAAAGAAACATGGTTCAACACCCTGCAAAACTGGATTCAACACATACGCATTAGGTCACTTATCATGGGAAACTCTCCTCTTGGCCCAGAAGTATGAGGCTCTATAATAGATGCACCCAACTGAGACAATTTGCAACAGGAGATAAAGTCCTCATTTTACATCCCACCTCCAGCATGAAATTACCCGGCAAGTGGTAAGGATACTGCGAGTGGGAAAGGGGTAAATGCTGGCAGATATACCACTTTAGCCTTCTAAAGGAATGCGGGAGATAGTCCCTGTTGCTTTGGTGCAGGATGAAGGGGCACTGAGAGATGAGCTGGGGCTGCATTGTCCAAAATGAAAAGATAACATGGGTATAGACAAGAATAAACCTTCATCGGTCATCTCACTATGAGTCCACCAAGTTGTGGTATCCCATACCTTTGTTTGAGAAAGTTGAATTGGGTATGGTCTCCTGTGAATTCTGGTCCTTGTTCAATCGCTCAATCCAAGGCAATGTAAGTTTTAGTAATCCTGATACAGTATCTTCGCTTGCTGAATGAAACAAGGTAGTGCATTATATAATTATTTTTTTAAATCTGGAAAGAATTCTGTTATTCGCTAACAGCTTTACTTTAAGTTTTTATATTTTTTTAACCAACATTGAGCCAACATTGAGCACAAGCAGCTATATCTTTAGTCTAAACACATCTCCATTATTTCACATATTTGGCACCAAAAGCAATGGAATACAAGAGTGTGCGTGTGTGTGTGTGTGTGTGTGTGTGTGTGTGTGTGTGTGTGTGTGTGTGTGTGTGTGTGTGTGTGTGTGTGTGTGTGTGTGTGTGTGTACTGTAAATCCTTGAAGGCTTCTACACATGCCTTATTTATTAACAGCCCTGAATATTTCACAGCAAATGGAAGCTCAATTAAGGGGAATGAATTTGCATTAAAGTCAAAACACTGTGCATTCCATTTTAATTGAATGCTTTATTTATTTTCTGCATATAATGTTTGGATGATAAAGTGCCTGACTAATTATTTGTGGGAAATCCACCTCAGCAGAACTTCAAGCTGACATTGGTTACACTTGTGAGGCAAACATGTGTAATGTGATGTTTTTGACACTTTTGCAAATTAGTTATATATTCCACTATTTGAAATTCAGGTGTTATCAGGATTTCTCAAGAAAACTTTCTCCAAGCACTAGTGATACACTATGTAGAGAAATAAATGTAGTTTCAACTCTCAGAACTGTTCTTTTATTCTGCACTACCGAAAGTCTTGGCTTGACTTGAACACCCTTTATACTAAGCAAATACGAGTTGTTAGCAAAAAGTTTTGAGACTAGTTTGAGACTAGTATGCTTTACCACGTCTTCCATCATGGACAGGAAGTAAGAGCAAACAACTTAGAGGAAATTCTGTGTGAAGCTGGGCAAATCTGCCACAGAGATGTTTGACATGATTCAGCAAGTTTACAGCGATGCTCCAATGAGTCATTTGAGGTGTTTTGAGTGGCACGCAAGCTTCAAGAGTGGCAGAACGTGACGAGAGATCAAGAAGACCTTCAACAAGCTCAACCCTCAAAAATGTCTAAATCATTCAACAACTTTTTATCGTTGTGCTATAGAGAGTGTGCTGACATATGGACTCTTGGTGTGGTTTTCCAGCTGCACTAGGGCGGAACAACAGGCACTACAGCGGGTGGTGAAGACAGCAGGGAAAATCATCGGGACTAGTCTTCCGGAGATAAGTACTGTCTATACCACACGCTGCCTTCGTCGAGTGCACAACATCCTGCGGGATCAGCATCACCCTGCACATCACCTGTTTCAGCTACTACCCTCAGGTAGAAGGTACAGGTCCTTACGGGCCAGAACCACCAGACTGTCCCACAGCCTCTTTCCTACCGCTGTGAGGCTGCTGAATGATTAGATACCTCCCTCTCGGACCTTGCGCCCATTTATTTATTTATTCTTTATTACACATCATTACAATAACTGTGAACTGGACTTTGCATTGATGCAGCACACACTTGCATATTATTACACATCATTACAATAACTGTGAACTGGACTTTGCATTGATGCAGGACACAGAATACATACATACACATAAGATCGGGTTTGACCCCCCCCCTCCTTCTATAATATATATCCTTTATATCTTACCTCACATAGCCGTTATGGTTATTACTTTGCTGCACTATGGTTGCACTTTATTACTTGCCGGGAGATGTTGCCAAATGATATCTCGTTGTTATCTATACTTGTTATGTTTAACAATGACAATAAATTGAATTGAATTGAACTTGTGTATGATGATCGTCAGAGAACAATTCTCAACAATGCTGCCATTGTCCGTGTGTCATACAGAACAGTCCAGGCAATCCTCAAGTGTGATTTGAATATGCACCACCAGCATACCCAGGATACTGACCCAGGAGCAGAAGGAACATCACATCAAAATCTCCTTCATGTCAAGGATCATTACCGGTGATGAAACTTATATGGGTGTATGGGTATGACCCTGAGACAAAGACATTTTGTCTTCACACTGGAAGAGCTCAATATCTGACATTGTGCGTCGAGAATACATCCTCAGGGGCCAGACCATCAATTGCAAATTCTACTGAATTCTACAGATTTTAAGGTGTCTGAGGGAGGACGTACAGCGCAAGTGACGGAATTTGTATTGGCTTCTCCACTATACTGTAGGTATTAAATATGGTATGTGTATGGTATAGAGCATACTGTAGTAGGGTATATTACCTGACTTTATCCTAAGCTGATTGGTTTGAACATTGTTTTATTAAATGAATTCATTGTCTATACCAGCAGAGGCTCTTTTTGAAGCTGATAGCCTCTCTAAGCTATCAGCATCGCCTGCATTCTCTCTGGAGAGAACAAAAATAAAGAAATCAACAACAGCCTAAAGTATGCATTCGACCCAATGCTTTTTTAAATGCAACAATCTCTCAAGATTTTACTTCATATACAGTATGTCTTTTGCTAAAATCATTAATTACCCTTAAACAGATGTTAAGTGACATTTAAGAGTTATCATATTTTAAGTTTAGTGGATTTTTTTTTTCACATAACTAATGTGCCGGGAACGTGCTTGTACATTTGCAGGTTTATTTTCCTTTCATGCAAATCACTTCTGAGTCTAATTCTCTCCCAATGCATTAGTCAGCAATATCTGTTCAGCATCTCATTTATTGAGTAAACAAGTTCTCTAATGGATGAAACGTGATTAGTTGTACATTTTGCCTATCTAGCATTATTGATGAAACGTGAAATGCTAACCTAATCCTATTCTGGACTTAATTAAATAAACTGCTGAGACCACCTGGCCCTCACTCTAAAAGGTGATTTTATCTTTATTGTAACATTAAAAGTAATCAATGAGACTTTACAATTTTTGGACCCTAAACCTGTTTTTCAGACAAGATGCTTTGTGATGTTCATGCTGGGTTATAATCCCACCTCCACTCTACCTATCAATCTATCTATTTATCTATCTATATCATCCATCTGAGAAGTCCAGAAATGAGCCTTCTACTGTACACATGTTTTTGGACTGTATGGGATACAGAGGAAACTCACAGTGAGAATGGACAAAGACAAGAGATGAGATTCACACCCCCAACCCTGAGGATGTGCATCAACTGTCCTAACCAATAAACCACTATGCCAAGACATTCACACTACAGTTCCTCAATCCCTCATAGTTGGAGGTTGAGCCTGTGTCTGAGGCTTATGCCAGCCATTTATAATACCACAGCTCTCTATGTTGGCGCTAACACTCAGTACAAATATCTGGCCCCTGGCAAGACTGGCAGTGGTACTCAATGCGACAGCTACTAAACACTACAAGCTAGTCTACTTGCGTTATGCCTTTTAGCACAGGGACTCGTCATATGCAGAAGATGTAGTGTTATTGTGCATACAAGGAAACACAGAAAGCTGGATTATTTATGCCTTGTGGTTTGTAGTTCATTAGCCCCTGCAGTCTTTGTCTCCTCTGAATAGCCACCAGAAATGCCTATTAGTTCAGACCAAGTTTTTGTGTATTTTATGTTGTTACTGGATGATTTCACAAATACTGTTTTTTTTCTGGAAATTTATGATCTGTCTTGTTGAAGGACCACCTTAATCTTTGATTGTGGTGTTCTTTTTTTGCTGTGTCATTGTTTCTCCAGCCTTAACCAGACTTGCACTGATTTTTGGCCAAGATCTTGTATTGGTGATAGGAGAATCCTGGTCAGTACTCTGTAGTGTCCAGTTCATGTATGAAAATGATTCCTCTTGCTCTTTCACAATTTGAGTCCTGGAATATGCCTGTGACATCAGGGAAGAAAAACTCCATAGATGTGATAACCTGCTTATTCAGTACATTCAGGTGATCACTTGAGTTCATTTTACTGCCAACTAACAGTGCTGAACTTAGACCTGACCAACTGAAGCAACCCCAGATCATAACACTGCCTCCAGATGCTTGTATAGTGAGCACTATAGATGATGGGTGTATCGTGTCATCCACTTCCCTTGAAAGTAATCCATGGATGCTTATATGAGGTGGTATCAGAAAGTTTTGTAACACACCAACAGATGGCAGCACAAGGCTGAACGCTCAGTCCCAGGGAGCACCGACCTTCATAAGTCAGTGTGCCAAAAGACATCATCTTGTGTATATTGGGAGCTGTGTAACTCGTGCTATTCTGATCACAAGCATTATCACAGAGAAATTTTTAATTGCGTCGATGCAGCAACACATTGGAAGATCATTCATACCTTTAACGAGCTCAACCTCCAAAAATGCCAAAACCATTCGGCAACTTGTGCGTGAGAGAACAACATTGCTCTTATTGTTTCCAGGCTGCTGAATTTAAAGTATTAGATAGTGTGTTTGCATCACAATCTGTCAAGAACTACCATATGGCAAAAACAACCAGATCTGTGGCGCGTGAATCTCGGAACTTTTTGATACCACCATGTACATGGCATAAATGTATATGCTGTATAAACAACAAGTGACTTACAGTATACAGAATGAATTATTCAGGTCCTATGTGCTGTCCTTCCAAGTGTTTGAAGCCCAGCAGGAGGGTGACAGGGCCTCACAGCCTCAAGGCCATACCATAGCATCATGCTGTCTTACTTTGCCAAGACTTTTGCAACATGTGTAAATGTAAATGTGTATCTTCTAAGGGTGAAACAAGAGCCATACAGAAGGATGGCAGGAGGTGAGAGAAAGAGTTTAGGGCTGCATTCAAATTATTTTTAGCTCCACACTGAGTGAGAGTTCAATACCTCCAAACAGAAAAAAAAGGCTGGATCAATCCAAGTGTGAGACTTGTGTTAAAAGCTTGAAATAACACTATCAGTGAACAGGATGTGAGGCTGAACCATGCAAGCTGCCCTGAAAAACCGACAAAGAAAAACATCACCATTGTGCCTAGCTGCACAAAGCAAACTGTGAAAATTATGACCAACAGTCAGCATTTTGGTGGTTATGTACATCACCATCATCTTTAGACCCGTCTTTAAGCATGAATAGCTGTTGATGACAGTTATTTAAAAAGTGGAGATGCTGGAATATGTTGTGCACATGGAAAGGAAGTCAGATCACGTTTTTGATATTCATGACAGATAACATCTTTAACACATATAAATAGGTCTTTTATTTTACATCAGATTCTCAAATACTAATTCTCCATGACGATTAAAAAAAATCCAAAGGGTAGCTTCTGGTACATGCATGCAGAGTATTATTGTAACATCTTATTATATGAATAAGAGAATTTATTCATTCTCATTTACAAAAAGATTTCACTGCAAAGGATTTGCATCCAAGTATTAAAAACAATCCTAATATTTATGATCGTGTAAGTTTGTCTAATTGGGACCCAATCACTATGACAACAGCCCTATGATGTCATAGTTTGTGAAGGGCCCTATCGTAACACGGAAAGGATTGACAGATTGATAGCTCTTTCTCGATTCTGTGGGTGGTGGTGCATGGCTGTTCTTAGTTGGTGGAGCGATTTGTCTGGTTAATTCCGATAACAAATAAGACTCTGGCATGCTAAATAGTTATGCGGCCCCTCACGGATGGTGTCCAACTTCTTAGAAGGACAAGTGCCGTTCAGCCACGCGAGATGGAACGATAAGAATGTTTGTTACACTATTGTTATTCTACATGATTTTTTATTTCAGGATTTTTTTGGGGTCTTCATTGAGCTTCATAGAGTCCACCTGTAAGTAATTTAATCTCAGTATAAATACAGCTGTTCTGTGATGCCCTCAGAGGTTTGTTAGAGAACATTATGGAACAAACAGCATCATGAAGCCCAGTGGACACACATTAGACAGGTCAGAGAAAAGTTGTGGCGAGGGTTAAAGGAGAGTTAGGTTAGAAATAATATCCCATAATATGTTTTATCTCATGGAGCACTGTTCGATCTATCATCTGAAAATGGAAAGAGTATGGCACAACTGCAAACCTTCCAAGACATGGCCGTCCACCTATACTGACAGGCTGGGCAAGGAGAGCATTAATCAGTGAAGCAGCCAAGAGGCCCATGGTAACTCTGGAGAAACTGCAGAGATCCACAGCTCAGGTCGGAGAATCTGTCCACAGGACAACCATTAGTCGTGCACTCCACAAATCTAGCCTTTGTGGTAGAGTGGCAAGAAGAAAGCCATTGTTGAAAAAAAGCCATAAGAGGTCCCATTTGCAGTTCGTGACAAGCCATGTGGGGGAAACAGCAGACATGTGGAAAGGTTCAAGGGCACTTTAAAGATTCAGAAACTTCATAGAACTGGTATTTGTGTATAGAAGCAGTGTCCAGGTGAACCAGGTTTGAGCTGAACTAAAACCCATTCTATATGATTGTGTCTTTCTAACATTGTGGAAATAATTTAGAGAAGAACCACATATTGTTCTTACAAACATTTGGCCCTAATTTGAACATAAAAACTCTTAACCCTATCGCATTTAGCAGAATTATCAACCTATACTTTTCCCCATTTTTTGCTTTCTGCTTTGTCTCGACCTACAGTATAATATTGTACTGCAGCAAAGAATTACATCAGGCACCATCTCTCGAACTTAACTGCACTCTCAGTCCAGAACATTATATTAATCACAATCTATGTATTCCCATAAGAGAGGCATGGCAGCACTGCTGGGGCTGAAGCTCACAGGTATTGGAGTAGTGTAGTGCTGTCACTATGAGGAATGGTATCCTGGAAAGAATGCTGTTAAAGGATACACATCCACACACAGATCGCTAATAGGGTGCAACCTACATATGCCTCACAAGAGAACACGTACAGTCTGTATTAAGCTAAATATAATCCTAAACAGTTACAAATACAGATAGAAATAGTATTTGCCTTCACCTACAGTATCTGTGCTGTATTTTTTCCCACTTGGGCATCTGGGCGAGGCTAGATGCTTGCATTGGGACTTGAATCCCTAGAACACAACACAAAATTGTAAAGTTTTAAGAATAATTTGTTATTGTATTTAGTGAAATTATATTTATACAGAAATAAATATTTAGTATAAAGTTCTTTGTTCTCCAAAACTTTGCTGGATCTGGTTGGACATACTGTAGAGTCAGAAAGATGTCTGGTGTCACTCATTCAATCCATGTCCACTTGATAGCTTCCTGAAGACCACAGCCTTGTTCGCCATTGTCAAAAGGTTTTCTGTTGGGTTTAGGTCTGAACCAGGCCATAGATCAAGAATATGAAATCCATCGTCACATAGACAGTTCCCCGGAGGAAACCCACCAAGCACGGGGACAACATGCACACAGAGACGGGATTCAAATCCAACCCCCGGAGGTGCAAGGCGACAGTGCTAATCACTACACCATTAAGGGACACAGGATTGAAAAAAAAAAAGTAAATACAAAGGCAACTTAGCAGGAGAATTTATACATGTAGAGTGAAACCTTGGATTGCGAGTAACACGGTTTGCAAGTGTTCCGCAAGACAAGCAAAAATTTGTAATAACTTTTGACTTGAAAAATGTCATGTAGCACATATGCGCTTCTTGTTTTGATGCCGAGCGTCACATGATCACAACTGAGCTAACTCACTGCAGAATTGTGGGTAACCGTCTCCCCTGCTTGGTCTTAGTGCGCACTCATATAATTAATATCCATGCACGCGTGTACTGTACTGTTTACTATAACACTGTGACCACGTGTGTGCGTAAAACATCTTTTATTTTGTGTTTGTATGCGTGTCTTCAAAGTCTTCAAGCAAAAGCGAGAGGTTAAAGATCCATTTTTTCTCTCTCTGTGTCAGCGTGCACTTTGTGTGTGCACACGCATCATTGGACAGCATTGGTGCACTATACGGCCAAGAGTTTGGAAGAACAATACTGTCTCCACAACATAAGAAGCACAAGTGCTGTTTTTGTGAATTATGAAATGGATATGCTTGTCAATTACCCTCTTTCCTATTTAATTTCACTGCTCTCATCATCATCATCTTCATCATTTTCATGCTCTATACAGTATGTCCCTTATTCACTATGTCTGCAATAACAGGTTAGCATTGTGTGTCCTCTTTCATTCCCTCACTCTCTCTCTCTCTCTCTCTCTCTCTCTCTCTCTCCTTTACTGTACGTGACAGCCAAAATACCATACCATATTTGTATCTCAGTTGACAGGTTTCTATGCTCCTCATGGTGATCCTCAGTCAGGTGCATAAGTATTTAGACAGGGACATTTTTTTTCAGTTCTTCACCACAATAGATTGACAATTGTGATTGAAGTGCAGACTTTCAGCTTTTGTTTAAAATGCATTTACAAAACTCGTAATCATTTAGAAAGTACAACCATTTTACATAGTTCCTCCATTTTCAGAGGCTCAAAATTAAGTTTACAAATTAAAACAATCATAAATATCAGAATTATTTTACTGCTTGGATGCAAATCATTTGCAGTGAAATGCCTTTGCTTTACTACAGCCGGCTGCTTGATTGTGGATCTTTCTGCCTTCAGTTTTGTTTTCAGTTGTGTTGAGGTCAATTGACTGATTCAGCCATTTAAGAAAATGCTATTTCTTTGCCATATGCTTTAGCTTATTATCTATCCATACTGTAAGCAGCTGTCCTATCCGTTTTGCAGTATTTGACTGAATCTGAGCAGGAAGCACTGACACTGACTGTTAGGGATCATCTGCATCACACTTACACACACTTACACACTTCAATAACTTTTATAGACACAGCTGCACCATAGAACATATTTATTCTGAATTGCTGTACCTGTAGATACAGTATAACTAGTGCAATTCAACAAACCTGCATTTCTGATCTACAGCACTGCCCACACTGTTTAACATTACTGCTCAATTCGTTTCAGACCTTAGTACTGGTACAGTACTTATAGAATTGTGCACTAAAGATTATCATATAATTATCCATATAATTTATTTCATTATATTGAAATAAACATCTATCCTGTATCTACAAGTACTGCAAATTTGAATTTGAATTTGAATTTGAACATAACCGAGTGCAAAACTACTGGTCACATAGGCAAAAAGATACCTTAAATACATTTGATCCCCATTACATAGCCAAACACACTGTAAACCCTAATGCTCAAAGGAATTAAACACGTTGCGTACTGTTAACTTAAATAATTGCAATTAGGTCAAATTAATAGACCTTTTTGTGTATTCATAACTTTTTGGCATTTATGAGTTTGTAGAAATTACACGTTTCAAGTTAGCTGAACAAATTTGATATTTTATGTAATCTTAAGTAACAATATGTAATTGCATGTTATGTAAGTACTTAAGTAACAATAAATTAAGTAAAACGTCCAACCAATATAATATCTACAGAGCACTTGTGGCGCAGTGGTAAGTGATTAGCCTGCCATGTGGAAGGCCTGGGTTTGATTCCTGGGCTGGATTGTCTGCAAAAAAATTTTTTGATTTGCACAAGTTCAACAAACTCAAAAATGGATAGTTCTGTTTACTTAAAATTGGAAACATCATTACTTACAAAATTTGATGCAACTGATTACCTCAAATATTTTGAGTTTTCCCAACTTAATCGGGTTTACAGTGCACCCTAAAAGCAGAGTTTGACATCTGAAGTTTGACATACTGTACATGACCTGATGTGTACCTACAGTTCATACAGCTCATACAGAGGCTTACAGCTCATGAAAAAACTAAATCGTTATCTTAGAATATTCTCAGAATATTTTACACACTCAATACTTGTTTGGGGCTCCATTAGTACAAATTACTGCATCAATGTGGCATGGCATTGAGCCACTCCTGGGGCGTTATTGAAGATCAGGTTGCTTTGACAGTAACCTTCAGCTCATCTGTATTGTTGGGTTGGGTGTTTCTCATGTTCCTCTTGAAAAATACCAAATAGATTGTCTATAAGGTTCAAGTAAGGCGAGTTGTCTGGCCAATCAAACACAGTAATATTATGGTCAGCCAGCCAGTTAGTGGTGCTGTAGATTTGTGTCCAGGTGGAAAATCAGCAGATCGAAACATTAAAATATCTTCGTAGATGGCGACATTGACTTTAAAGTCTATAATGCATATTGGACCATCACCAGCACCTCACATCATCACAGACTGCAGTGGCTCTCCTCTCTTCCTCAGAACTCTGGGACCTGGATTTTCAAATGAAATGCAAAATCTACTTTTATCTGAAAAGAGGATATTTTGAACAACTAAGCAATGGCCCAATTGTTTTTGTTCTTAACTCAGATAAGATGCTTCTCATACTGTATGTTGTTGACATGGTGTGTTACTAGGAATGCAACAGTTGTAGCCCATTTCCTGAAGATGTATGTGCGTAGTGGCTCTTAATGCACTGATGGGAGCTTCATTCAATAGGTTGTAAAGCTCTCCCAAGGTCTTGAATCAGCTTTGCTTGATAATCTGTCTAGGGCTGTGGTAATCCCTGTTGCTTGCATAGCTTTTTGCACCAAACCGTTCCATTAACATGCTTAGATTCAGCACCTTCACTGGCATACAGTCCTTGAGGAGGGGCTATCAGCTTCTGGACAACTGTGAAGTCAATTCAATTCAATTTTATTTCTATAGCACTTTTAACAATGGTCATTGTCTCAAAGCAGTTTCACAAAAATGAAAAGAAAATTTATGGAAGGGTGTATGTATGAGAAAAATGTGTCTAGATAATAAGATTGTCCTTGATGAGCAAGCCAAGGGTGACAGCAACAGTGGCAAGGAAAAATTCCCTGAGATGGCAATAGGAAGAAACCTTGAGAGGGACCAGATTCCCATCCTCATTTGGGTGATAATGGATAAAAGAAATTATTTCAAATTCAAATTTTATTTGTCACATACACAGTCATACACGGTACGATATGCAGTGAAATGCTTATACGACCGCTCCGTGACCTTAAATATTTTTTTACAAATGGAACCTATAAAACAAGATTCCAGCAAAGTTACAAAAAAAAAAATATATATATATAAAATCTGAAGTAATATATATAAAATCTGCAGTAAAATGTGATATATTACAACTTAAGTCTGTGAAAACTTGAGGTAGTATTTTAATGAGATGAGGGGGGTGTGAAAAGAAGTCCTTGAAGTGTGCAAATGTGCATATGTGCATATATGTGCAAATGTGCATTGACATAATTGTCCGTTCTGTGTGTGCAAGAAAATGCAGAGGTGTTTTAGTCCAGTGTATTGGTTTGATTGAGAGACCGTATCGCCTGCGGGAAGAAGCTCCTTCTCAGTCTCTCTGTATTGGCCTTGAGGGAGCGGAAGCGCTTCCCAGACCGCAACAGAAAGAACAGTCCATTGCTGGGGTGGCTGAGGTCCTTCATGATCTTCCTGGCCTTGGTCCAGCACCGCTTGCTGTAGACAGAGTGCAGGTCAGGGAGCTCAGTTCGGATGATGCGCTCAGCTGATCGCACCACCCTCTGTAGGGCTCATCTGTCCTGCATGGTGCTGTTCCCGAACCAGGATGCGATGTTTCCCGTCAGGATGCTCTCTATGGTATATATTATATGTTTTTATATATGTTATATATGGTATATATGGTATATATGTTATTATATAACATCATGTGTGTTATGCAGGTGAATGTTCAATATATCAGGAGTTATTTAAATTAACATGAAATCCAGTCCAGCACACGGATGAGTCAGTAGGTGCAGAGGGCAGATCACTGGGAGTACAGGAGCAGCATGTGTAGCTCCAAACCATAATGAAGCAGAATCTGGAGCTGTGGATGCCTTTGGGTCCTCGCAGGATTGGCCTCTGTTTACTGAAGCTGGCACAATCTCCAGAGGCCTCGGGATGGGTAGAGAAATAAAGAGCAGGTGGAAATAATTAGTGTAGTTGCCATTCAGGATAGATGTACTGTAGTATGAGGTAATGGGATGAATTATGTGTATGCTAGATGAAAGAGATGCGTCTTGAGTCTACTTTTAAACTCGGAAACTGTCTGAGCCCCGAACACTGTCAGGAAGGCATTCCAGTTTTGGAGCTAAATATGAAAATGCCCTAACCCCAACAGTCACCAGTCTTCCTCATGTGTGCATTGAACTAGACCAAGAGTTACACAGTTGCACAGTGCTACAATTATAGTAATTAAAAAAAAATTCCTAATAATATTTCATACTTTATTTATAGTCACATAGTCTTATTCTAGGGTTCATGCACAATGTTGACTGTTTGTCAAAACCATTTTGCTTTTATGTCTGCCCAGTCGAGATCATCACAAGTTCCCAATGTTTACAACCATTGGATTTCAGGTCAGATTCTTTGAAATACCGGCTGCAGACTTACATGCCGCCTCTTAAAATGCTCACCCTCATCCTAGGGAATAGCACTAAGCCATTTCCTTCTCACAAGCTCATTGTTTAGAGATGTGTGAAAGCTCAAATCCGGATGTTTGCTTGAATTATTGTGTAGTTAGGGGTGCTGCAGTGAGTGCCTGCTGAATGTTCAGTCATTCTTCACTTCTTACCTGAAGTTTTAAAATGCTACTTTCTGAATTCTTGCTCCCAGCCAGTTAGAGTGATGATTTCAAGCTTTATAAATCTGAGCATGGATTTTTTCAGTTTCTGACTTTGCTTCTTTTGAGACTTAGCTCGTTGTTTTGGTCTAGTTAAATGATTTATGATCGTGCATAGACTTCACCACTTTACTGTCAGTTCTCCAGCAGGAATTTTTTATTTGTCAAAATGTTGTGGCAATGTAAACTTGGGAATGTTACAGAAATGGGACGCCACTGGTATTAGGTTATTTCTGAACATTGAATTGCTTTGATAAAATGTTGTTGGGATAATGTTGAATTGATAACCCCAATACAATGTTGCAAATTGTTGACTTCAAAACAAATTTGACTTACATATTGGGAAATCCCAATATTTGCACTAATGACTTTTGCTGACTTTTTTTCTGCAAGCAGGCTAAAACTTTAGTCTCAATGTTAGGGGTTTTCACGCACTGCTCGCCAATGCTCCACAAGGAAACATTGATGCTATATATATATATATATATGGACAAAATTGTTGGTACCCTTCGGTCAATGAAAGAAAAACTCACAATGGTTACATAAATAACTTTAATCTGACAAAAGTAATAATAAAAAAAAAATCCAAGAATGTTAACCACTGAAAGTCGAACATTGCTTTTCAACCATGCTTCAACAGAATTATTTTAAAAAATAAACTCATGGAACAGGCTTGGACAAAAATGATGGTACCCTTAGAAAATACTGAAAATAATGTGACCAAAGGTACATGTTAATTCAAGGTGTGTCCACTAATTAGCATCATAGGTGTCTACAATCTTGTATTCAGTCAGTGGGCCTATATATAGGGCTCCAGGTACTCACTGTGTTGTTTGGTGACATGGTATGTACCACACTCAACATGGACCAGAGGAAGTGAAGGAAAGAGTTGTCTCAGGAGATTTGAAAGAAAATTATAGGCAATCATGTTAAAGGTAAAGGCTATAAGACCATTTCCAAGCAGCTAGATGTTCCTGTGACTACAGTTGCACATATTATTCAGAAATGTAAGATCCATTGGACTGTAGCCAACCTCCCTGGATGTAGCCGCACGAGGAAAATTCATGACAAATCAAAGAGACAGATAATCCCAATGGTAACAAAAGAGCCCAGAAAGACTTCTAAAGAGATCCAAGGTGAAGTTCATGCTCAAGGAACATCAGTGTCAGATCGCACCATCCGTCGTTGTTTCAGCCAAAGTGGACTACATCGGCGACGACCAAGGAGGACGAAAACAAATCATAAAAAAGCCAGACTGGAATATGCCAAACTACATGTTGACAAGCCACAAAGCTTCTGGGAGAATGTCCTATGGACAGATGAGACAAAAATGGAACTTTTTGCCAAGGCACATCAGCTCTATGTTCACAGACGGAAAAATGAAGCATATCAAGAAAAGAACACTGTCCCTACTGTGAAACATGGAGGAGGCTCTGTTATGTTCTGGGGCTGCTTTGCTGCATCTGGCACAGGGTGTCTTGAATCTGTGCAGGGTAAATGAAATCTCAAGACTATCAAGGGATTCTAGAGAGAAATGTGCTGGCCAGTGGCAGAAAGCTGGGTCTCAGTCGCAGGTCATGGGTCTTGTAACAGGACAATGACCCAAAACACACAGCTAAAAACACCCAAGAATGGCTAAGAGGAAAACATTGAACTATTCTAAAGTGGCCTTCTATGAGCCCTGACCTCAATCCTATTGAGCATCTTTGGGAGGAGCTGAAACATGCTGTCTGGAAAAGGCACCCTTCAAACCGGAAACAACTGGAGCAGCTTGCTCATGAGGAGTGGGCCAAAATACCTGCAGAGAGCTGCAGAAGTCTCATTGACAGTTACAGGAATCGTTTGATTGCAGTGATTGCCTCAAAAGGTTGTGCAACAAACTATTAAGTTAGGGGTACCATCATTTTTGTCCAGGCCTGTTCCATGAGTTCATTTTTTTTATAATTCTGTTGAAGCATGGTTGAAAAGCAATGTCTGACTTTCATTGGTTAACATTCATAGACTTCTTATTTATTATTACTTTTGTCAGATTAAAGTTATTTCTGTGACCATTGTGAGTTTTTCTTTCATTGACCGAAGGGTACCAACAATTTTGTTCACGTGTGTGTGTATATATATATAGTCTTGTCAAATGACGAACTCCACCAAGTCAAATCATACTAGACCACTGTAATCAACCAAACCATCAAATTGGGACACAAAGGCAAAGGGAAATGCAGGTTTAACATTCGAGATCTGATCTGTGAAACTGGTATGTGGAATGCAGTTGTGTACACTACAGTTATTTGCACTTCTAAAAGGAAATTAAACAAAGAGATAACATTACAGTACATCGCATAAGAGATAAATGATGATGCCTGCCCATTATTAAGGAGGATAAATGTTCTAAATAAAGGTTGAAATTATGTTGTGTCAAGGTCATATGTGCAATGTTGTGTTAAGGTGATTTATTCAAAATTATCTCAATTATCTCAAGTCCTTCTAATATGCAAAACAACTCCTTTTGGGTGGGTCAACCTAAAGAAGTGTACACCTTTTGTACGTAACACCACATCTGTTTGCCACCCACTTCTGGACAGCAAAAGGGACATTACTTACCAAATGCCAATGCCAAAACCCACATTCATTACTAGTAATGCAAGAACTAGAAAACACATCTTGTCAACAAAATGACATGTCATTTTGAACAACACTTTGTCATCTTACAAACTGCTTCTAAATTGTTCTAGATTACGGTACCTCAGAACCCACCAAGTTGTTGAGTTCAGGAGAGCCACAAAGCTAACTATTGTAGCTTTTAATACAAGGCTGATTCCTAAATCCCCCTGTAACCTAGTTACCTAGTACCTACAGGTATGTACTAGTTAACATCACTTGCATATCACTTTATGATGTGTAATGCACAGCACATTTCATAGCATCATCTCATTTGCAATAGAAGCATGAAATAGCTAACGTTAATGCTAGCAAATGCCAGCAAATCCAGGAGGAATCACATATTTGTGCACCGTCAAGTTATGAACACCTCAAACACCTTCTTCATCCATTTTCACACACTTGTTTCTCTTTTGAATAAGCAGTGAAGTCCACCACAACATTGCTCATATGAAAATAATCGGCAGAACAGAAGCTATCAGTTGCTAGGTAACTCTTTTATCTGTGTGACAAAGCACCAGGTAAGCCGGTAGGTGGTAAGGTAATCATCAGGTAATCTTTGTTATTTTTTGGCTCCAAAATATCCGGCACACGTAATTATCAGCAAAAATACAGTTCTGTGAAACACAGCTGTGAGTATTTGCCCCCTTCCTATTTTTTTCCATATTTGTCACCCATAATGATTCAGATCATCAAACAAATGTACAAAAATGAATACAAAATATAGTTTTCAAATGATAATTTCATTTATTTAGGGAAAAAATGCTGTCCAAACCTGCCATGCCATTTGCGAAAAAGTAACCAAAATTACCCCAAGAGAACGATGACGACCCGTCCAGGAGCTCATAAAAGAACCCGGAACAATAGCTAAAGAGCTGCATGCTTCACTTGCCACAGTTAAGGTCAGTGTTCATAATTCAACCATAAGAAAGAGACTAGGGCATCTATGGGACAGTTCCATCTCACGCTTGCCAAATTTTTTTTTTTGATTATGCCGAAGACTTTTGAGCAAATATTCTGTGAACTGATTCCAAAAAACTTTTTTGGAAGGTCTGTGTCCTGTTACATTTGGCATAAAACCTAACACAGCATTTAAAAAAAAGAACATCATACTGTACCAACAATCAAACAAGGTGGTGATTTTTGGGGCAGTGGTGGCTCAGTGTGTTAAGGCTTTGAGTTACGAATCGGAAGATTGGTGGTTCGAGCCCCAGCTCCACCAGGTTGCTGCTGTTGGGCCCTTGAGCAAGGCCCTTAACCCTGTCTGCTCCAGGTGCGCCGTAAAAAATGGCTGACCCTGCGCTCTGACCCTGGCCTACTAACAAGAAGCTGGGATATGCAAAGAATAAAGAATTTCTCTGTGCAGTAATGTATGTGTGACTAACACATATGTATGTGTATGTAAGGCTAACTTAACTTAGTGTGATGGTCATCATTTAAAAACTGCAGTTTTATTTTTGTGAAATATAAACATTGGTTTGATCATCTGAATCATTTAATTGTTACAAATATACAACAAAACTAAATAAACTTTTTCGCAGCACTGTGCCTAGACTAACATCAGAAAAACATAAATTAATGGTATTTTCTCCGTCCGCTGTTGTGATTGACGTCATAGTAGTCACGTGACTAAAAGGTCTATATGACATCCATATGTAACATTAGGCTTTTTTTTTTACCTTTTTTATTGTGTGCCTCATTGCTTTAAGGCAATTCGTCTTCAATTTTCCAAGGTTATGAGAATGCCTCTGATGAACAGGCAATTTAAAACATCGTCCTAGAGGTCATACACGGAAGTCTTCTTTCTCTGCACCTGACGAGCTGAGTTACGGCCGAAGAGTTCTATTTTTGCTTCATCTGTGTATTATGAAACCAAAAGAGCAACAAAGAGGGAGAAGTGGGGTATTTATCAGAAAAGAGACACCTGGGCTTCCTGCTGCAGGTGCAACACTAATAAATATTGAGTGCTACAGAGAAGACACTAGATGTCGACCATAATTGCAGCCATCTTCTTTCAGTAATTGGGCAGATAATGAAGACACAGAGGAGCCACCGAAAACCATCTGTGTAGGTACGAGAGAGAGAGAGAGAGAGAGAGAGAGAGAGAGAGAGAGAGAGAGAGAGAGAAACACACAGATGGACAGGCAGACTAAGAGACAGTTGATCTTTAAGTAAATGCTGTTTTTGTTCTTTTCTAAAGGGAAAATATTGATTGGTGCTGGGGTTAGTGAAATGTGTGTGAAAATGTACAAAGTGGTATTTCTGCAAGAAAGAGCGAAAAATGACAAAGCCTTCCCCAATGGACATGGCCCAAATGAACACATATCTGCACTCTTTCTTCCAGGTGTTAAAGGACTGACATCCTCCCTTATCTCCCTGTCAGCAAGATAATTCAATTTAGAGAGCAGCACAGGGCATGGGGCATTGAGGAAAAATAGAGACTTAGGAAAGGAGAAGAAGAAACATAGCTGGAGATCTAGAAGAGTTGTTATTTTTAAGCATCTTCACATGGTGGTGTAGCTTAACGTCATATTCTCTATCCACCGCTTTTCCTTTCCTTTATATTGCCCTATGGGGCGCTATTTATACAGACATACAGTAAAGACGCAGGGGCAGAGAAATAGAGAGGAAAATAGAAGCAAGGATCAAGCCTTCATCCTAGGAGAAAGTCTGAGGTAGGAGAAGACCTCTATGGACAAGAAACCATTAGGTGCCAAAGAAACGAGAGAGCAAGAGAGGCACTAGGATAGGTAGTGGAATACATTACTGTCATCACTGACATCCATTTCTAAGAACTTCAAGGGAAGAATTGCGTGTTGAGAGAATCCCAGTGACTGTCCCAGTGACTTGCTACAACCTGAAACCAGTCAGCCCTGCTATATTTAAGACTAATGTGCATACATTATACATTTATACTACTATATAAAGCTGGAAATTGAGTTATGCAGATTGTTGCATATAATAACATTATAAAAACAATGCAGCTGCGCTCTTAAGATACGACAGCACTATTCATGCAGATCCAGTCTGACTGTCACAGCTAACGCAAACCTCTTTCAAACGCTTGAGTGCTACGGGAGTAAGCAAAGACACTTTTTATATAATTTTATGTAATTGCCCACCATCTAGAAAAGTCTTCTTTTCATTCAACAATGTTAGACGTCTCTATAGAGTGACAGTTATGTCCTTACACATCGCTATAAGTGGCAGATTTTTTCTTTCTTTCTTTCCGGAGTGATGATTTTATTGGATGCACGGACCTCGAAAAGGTTTCACAGAAAACAGTGGGTTCAGTGTTTAAAGCTGCTTTTCTGTAGGACATAAAAGAAGAGGAAGAACAAAAAGCATAGAGAGAGAGAGGGGTGGGGGGGCACGCACATCACTTGGGGATGGGCTGGTGCATTTAGGGAGATTGGATAAAAAGGTTTTTAAAAAGAGAGAGGTAAATTACACAAAAAGGTCAGGGGGAAGGATGACATGAGAAAGGGAGGGAGATATATATTTTTTTTGTATGAGGTAGGGTGAAAAAAAAAGAACAGAAGCATTAATGAAAGGACAGGATTATTATATTCAGTAAAACAGAGATCAATGAGAATGTCGAGACGTGTCCAAAAGGGGCAACGCTATTGACTTAACGTTCTGCTTTAATATCTTGGTAGTCTACATTTTGAGTCGCTATATTTTTATGTGTCAAACTAAACCTAATTGAGCCATCTCTACCATTTGGTTGAGGTGTAATATACTAAAGTAAATAAATAAATAAATCTATACACATAATAGAACTGTAAAGCTAGCATTTCTGTACATTGAAGATTTTTGCAGAGAAAAAATTGGTGAGATGTAAGATGAGTAATAGAACACATCAAGATGGCTTTGGGAATTTTTGTCTGTCAGTTTGTTTGTGCACATGTCACATAAAAACTACTGATCAAATTTTAATATGCCTTTCACTGGTCTATTTGGCCAAGCCTTGGGTAACATATAGGTTTTGTTTTGTTGCAATTGGCCTACAGGAAGAGAAGATATGCTATTTGAAATTCAAATGAAAAGCGGCTTTATATCATTAAAAAAAATCGACCTTGAAAAAAATCATTATTTAATCTCAAAATCAACAGATGGCGCTGTATATTTTTTAATACACCCTTATGAGTGTGCCATCCAAATCTACTTAATAAACGTGATCAGATCGCGCTGTATCTTTTAAAATGCACACATGAACAAAGTCAAGGCACATGTAGTAAATAAATAAATATATAAATGATGCTTTTAAATTGCTTTGCATCTAATGTGCAAAAAATATTTGTGCAGCTGAACCAAACCACAAAAAGGTAGCATATTACAGTATGTGACTGCTATTTTTTTTTCTTGATATTTTTAAATGTATTGAAGTAACATCTCAGTTGTTTGGAAGAAGCATAAAAAACAATGATTCTTGTAATTGCATGTTTCTGTTGACTTGCCTGCTTGTTTTGCTCGTCAGTGTTGTGACAAACACCATCAGTTTGTTAACTGTTTCTTGCATGTCGTTTTATTTTTCTCCTTTAGCTCCCTTTGTCTAAGAACAAATAAGATGCACACACCGAATGTAAACATCATTGCGTTGTTCCCATAGAGCTTTTGTGTGTGACATACAGAGTAGGACCAAATGTAAATCAACTGCCATTTAGTCTGGATAACTGTCTGTGATTTCACTACACTGAACAGTTGCTATACATGAGAATTTCACAACGTACAGTAGGAGTTCAAAAACTAATAATGAAAATAATGGAGATTTGTGGTCATTAGTCAAAGGTGAGCTCCTGTTGGGGAATATGTAGTGGCCGTTATATCTTAGGAAGCATAATCATGAAATAAATGTTTGGTAAATTTAAGGTAGCAATGGAGATGATAATTTAAAGTACATGGGAAGAAGCTGTCATTATGTCTTCATTAGTGTTATTAAGTTTCCAATGGTATTCATGGTATTAAAAAAATTTAATTGCTCCAGCAGACAGCACAGATAGCAGAGTAATGGGTAGGGAAAAAAGTCTGAAACTGATGCTATAGGAGTCTACTCATCATCTGCACTGCTTTATCCTGTCCCTGGAGACTTAGGGCACAAGGCAGGGTACACCCTGGACAAGGTGCCAATCCATCACTGGGCACACACACTCACACTCATTCACATACACTACAGGCAATTTTGGGAACACCAGTTAGCCGAACCTGCATGTCTGTGGACATGAGTACCTGGAGAAAACCTGGAGAAGCTCGGGGAGAACATGCAAACTCCATGGACACAGAGACAGGAATCGAACCTGGCCAGGAATCGAACCCGGAGTCTGGAGGTGCAAGGCGACAGTGGTAATCACTACACCACCATGCTGTCCTTTTTACTAAATACTATTTTAACATTTTATTTGAAATCTTACATGATGAGAGAACTACAAATTCAACCATATCATAAATATGGCAGTGCACAGACCTCAAAAGTGACCAACCGGATCTTAAAAGAAATCAGAAATACCAAAAGTCTGAAGTTCCTTAACATACTGTACATCGCTCTTCATTTTTTCAGGAAGTTCCATGTGGGAGAAATTTAGCCAGTGATTAGCCATTATTTGGCTTGGCTGGGTTCTCAGTTTTAGGAATTATTACCTGACCACAAGACTGCAAGAGCTCTATAGAATTTTTGTATTTACACCTCTAATAGAGCCTTCCGTTCCCACTGTCACTGTTTGTAAACCCCCCCCCCCCCTTGTGAAATCGGATGTTGGAGATGTTTAGGTCAATGAAATTAAGGATGAAATTAAGATTTTTGGGTTAGGGTTAGGGTCATCACTTACAGCTCTGATTGGGTGTACCCCACCTCATGCCCTAAATCTCCCCGGATTATCCTGTATAGAGAATAAACCTTAATAGGCAATGTTTGAAGTGAGTAACAGGTGTTTCTCCAAGATCATAATCTCTTAGAAAAGTCACTTTTCAGGAATTATTGTAGTACACAGTATGCTCTTCTGAATTTTTTATGGTATTTTGGTGAAAGTTGGCGGTTCTTGTACTGTTAAATTTGACTGCAGCCATTGATACTATTTATCATCAAACTCTAATTAATCATCTGCACCAATATGTAGGAACTCAAGTTGTTGCATCTAAGTGATTTCAGTCTTTTTTCGAATAGCAGAAGCTTTTTAGTTAACTTTAAGTGATACTCATCCCTTTCTTCCAGATTACTTGTGGCGTGCATCAGGGGACTATTTTAGGTCCCACTATTTTTTCTCCTTATTTGGCTGCATTAGAAACAATCTTGAGACAATGGTCTTCTATTTCCTTGTTATTCAGATGACTTACAGGCTTACCTCACAATTTTATCGGCTAGCTATATTTATGTTCAGTTGGAGTGTTTGGTAGAGATTAAACCTTAGCTTATGTCAAGTTTTCTTTGGCTCTTTTGCCTCAAATAATATTAATATATGGTATCTAAACTTGGTGAACAATAACTACCTGGACTCCATATTAACATCAATTATCATCTGTTAACAACTGTTATACTGAACTGCCTACCACCTAACACACAGTATGAATGCAGATCAGTTCCTGCTTTCTGCTCACCCAAATGAGGATGGGTTCCTTGTTGAGTCTGGTTCCTCTCAAGGTTTCTTCCTATCCATCTCAGGGAATTGTTCCTTGCCACTGTTGCCCTCGGCCTGCTCATCAGGGACTATCTGACAATTTTGATTCATTCACATTCACATTCCATAGAAACTTAAATTTTTTTGATTGTATAAATCGGCTTTGCGACAATGACAATTGTTAAAAGCGCTATAGAAATAAAAGTGAATTGAATTGAATTGAACTGGCTTTAAATGAACTTGGTTAGGAACATCTTGGGTGTAGATTGTTTGCTAAGCTAAAATGTTTTCTGTCCTTCTCAGACCTCTTCTAGGTTGGACTACTGTAATGCTTTGTATGTTGGTCTTCCCCAATCTTCGTTCAGCTGGTTACAGCTGGGTCAGAATACCTCTGGCTCAGAATGCTTGAACTAATACCCATAAAAGTGAGTCTATATCTGTCCTGTCTTGGCTTCATTACACGTCGCTTCTTGTAAGGGTAAGAATGGATTTTAAGGTTTAAGTTTTTTGTTTTATAAGGTATTACATAATTTAGCCCAAGTACCTTGCTGACTTAATGCAGACACACTCCTCCACTCATTCTGTTAGATCCTCAAATCAATTTCTCTGTACTATACCCAGGTCAAAGTTTGTAAATAGAGGTGATTATGCCTTTTTCCTGTGGCAGCCCTGAGATGGTAGAGCTGGTAGAGCTTATTTTATAAGAGCTGCCCCTAATCTGTAATCTTAATAATTTTTATGGTTTTTGATCATCTTAATATTGATATTCACTGTTTCAATTTACCCTGTAGGTTTTTTATGTTGTGGTATGTGTTTCTATGAGTGCATTGTCCTTGATGTATTTGCTATGACTCACTTTGTTAACATGCTATTATAAATGCCCTTTTTCAGTGTCGAGCTACTGCTGAGCCACACCCCTCCAGAGAACAGCAGAGCTGAGAAACAAGCCAGGAAAGAGGTCTTCTTATACGATGTCACAATAGGGAGACAATCTAACTGAAAAATACAAAAACTAAAAAAGAACAAAAAAAGCAGGCGATTTTTTCCTCACTCACTTTATCTGTGCATGCACACTGGAGACCCACCTGAATATCTAAAAATGACTAAAAAGTGAATACAAGGTCCCCTGTAGAGTGAGCTACTATATAAGGGCTGCTTAGTCAGCTTATCCTTTAAACTTTTTCTTCAGAGAAGGATGCATTAGATTAACAAAACCACAGGCATTCATTTTTAATTGACCAAAACTTAAATTAGCAAATTAGTAAAAATGATCCTACTATATTACTAGTTCATGTCCTTCATTTAGTATCCTGTGGCTATATTAAGATGCTCACCAACTCACTCACTCATTGTCTATACTGCTTTATCCTGTGTACAGGGTCGCAGGGGGCCTGGAACCAATTCCAGGAGACTTTGGACTGTACATAAGGCTAGGTATACCTTTACGCTGAAAATTCATCAGAGGGCACACATACACACTGCAAACAATTTGGGAACGCCAATTAGCCTAAACTGTGTGTCTTTGGACAGTGGGATGAAATTGGAGTACCCGGAGAACATACAAACTCCATGCACATAGACCCCAAGTGTAGCTGCCCTTCGGTATCGATAAAAAAAAACGGGACACAGAGTGCTTCTGACTGGTGCTTATCTCTCTTTTATTTCGCTCGTGCAGAGCGCCATTGAGCTTTAGTTGCGTAGCACCGTGAAACTACACAAAGAAACAATAATCAAATGAATATCATAAATATAGTGCACATTTACAAAGAAACATAAAAAATAATTAACAATAAATGAATAAGAACAGATTGAAACAACTTATTAACAAGTAGAGCTCACGACATATAAAACCAGCTCATATAACTTCGTAATAAAGTACAAAATACAACACATATCAGTTTCACGTCCCTCGCTCCGCTTTACCAAAGGGTACTAAGTGCAAATTAAGCTGAACCAAAGCTGCATTCATAAAGAAACTCAATTTTTCTCCATGTGCTCTCTATATGAATCTTCGCGCTTCTCCCTGATTACCTGACTACTTCTCATTACCGCCCCCACTTCACAGCATAATGCATGTAACACGTACAATGAATTTAAAGAGACACAACCATTTTGCGGTCATTTACATTCCAACCCCCCACCAATCGTGTTATGATGAATCAACAAAACAAACTGCAAATGAATCAGAACATGATTTTGAACCTTATTATGACCACCATTAGTTTGAATAAATGTATGTAATAACTAGAAAGCATTTTAAAAATAATTTTGTCCCAGGTGAGAGAATCAACGAGGGCATTATTTACTCTTCTTCAAGAAGCACCACCAATTTTTGGATGGGCCTTTCAATGATTGTAGGTTTGGAAGGTTGATCATGTTTGCTGGTGAGTTTTCGTTGTCCTAATTTTACCTTAACTCGCCGAACAAATCCATCACTCTCTTTGACAGCTTCAATTACTCTGCCCAACTGCCATTGGCGTCTTGGCAGCATGTCCTCTTTGATGATGATTACGACATCATTTACTCTGACATTCCGCTGTGGAGAATGCCACCTTTGTTGCGTTGAAATGTTAAGAAGATATTCCCTCTTCCAAGGACTCCAGAACTGCTCAACCAAATATTGAACTCTACGCCATCGCTTCGTAGTATACATGTCTTCTTTGACAAATTTTCCTGGAGGAGGAAGTGCAACATCAGACTTCATCAGTATTAAGTGGCTTGAGTGAATTTGGATCATTAATGCCATCTACCGTTAGTGGACGGCTATTAACTATAGCCATTGCCTCATAGAACAGTGTTCTTAGTGAAGCATCGTCAAGTCTTCCTGGACACTGAGCAAGTTTGGCATTGAGTACATTACGCACAGTTCGTATCTGACGCTCCCAGATGCCTCCAGCATGACTTGCAGAAGGAGCATTGAAAACAAACTCTCATTGTTTCTCAGAGAGAAAGACTTCCAAAGCTCTGGTGTCGACCTGTTTCAGTGATTCTTTGAGCTCATTTCGGGCTCCCACAAAGTTAGTACCATGGTCGCAATGAAGCTTGCGTACTGCTCCTCTAAGGCTGATGAAGCACCTTAACACACTAATGAAGGCATCCGTGGATAAATCTTCAATCATTTCGATATGAACTGCCCGAGATGATAGACAAGTAAATATTAGGCCATATCTTTTGTACTCCTTGCGAGCTCTCTTTATGACAAATGGTCCAAAAAAGTCCATGCCGCAGAATGTGAAGGGAGCAGATACTTCAATGCGCTCTACAGGAAGTTCTGCCATTCGTTGTTCCTCTGTCAGCCGTCTAAGTTTCCGGCATTGCACACACTTATGTATCAGCTTGGCGACTGACTTGCTGCCTCCAATGATCCAAAATCCATTCGTTCTAAGCTCCATTTGAGTTTGATTACGGCCCTGATGACAAATCTTGGCATGGTAATATGACAAAATTAGTCTGGTGATGCAACTGTCCTTTGGGATAATCACAGGATGTTTCAGCTCTTGACTGAGTGATGACCTATTCAATCTTCCACCTACATGAAGAAGGCCTTTGTCCAGTATGGAATCTAGATGGTACGTACAACGCACTAGAACTTGGAAGAGTGTTGCCTTTCTCAATCAGTTTTATCTTTTTGGGAAACGCTTCATGCTGAATAAGCTTGATCACCACCTCAGCTGCTTTCTGGCGCTCTTCCACAGTCACATGATCATTGGAATGTTTCTGTTTTGACCCTAGTCTTTTTATTCTTGCAATAACCTTCAGAAGAGTTGACCAAGAAGAAAATCGATTGAGTCGACTGAGAACATCTGTGGTAGCACTGACTGTAGTCGCAAATGCCTGGACTGATTTAACTTCTGGGTCACCAACAAGCAGTTTGGCAGAGTTGTACGGTGTTGGACTTACTTCCAATTCCCACAGAAATTTGGGTCCTGAGAGCCAGATCGATGAAGGGATGTCAGAGGCATGAAGCCCTCTTGGGCATGATCAGCCGGATTTTCCGCTGTATTAATGTAAAACCATTGATTCGGATCAGTGATGTCCCTTATCAGCTGCACACGGTTAGCAACGAATACATGAAACCTTCGTGCTTCGTTGTTTATGTAAGCTAAAATGACCTGTGAATCTGACCAGAAGAATTCTTGATCAATCTTCATTTCAAGCTCCGTTTTCAGAACGACACTCATCTTTGCAGATAAAACAGCTGCTGCAAGTTCCAATCTAGGTATACTTGTGATTTTTGTAGGTGCAACTGTGGCCTTTGCCATCACCAAACAGCAATGCACTTTACTCTTGTCATTTTTGAAACGGAGATACAGTAAGAGCAAGCTCCATATCCAGCATTACTTGCGTCAGAGAAGTGGTGCAGCTCCGTCCTAATGATTTCATTGAAAGTTTTGGGTGATAACATCTTGGTATGGTGACTTCCTTAAGCTTCTGAAGATCATTTTTAAAGTCCTCCCACCTTGAACATAAGTCTGAAAGACGATCGTCCCATCCTATGCCTCCTCGGCACAGTTCTTGTAGGATGCTCTTTCCTTGTAAAATGAATGGTGCAACAAATCCAACAGGGTCATACAGGGAGGCAATGACAGACAAGATACCACGACGAGTTGATGGCTGGTCTTTAAGGTTGATGTTGAAGCTAAAGGTGTCATCCTTTGTTGACCACTGAATACCAAGTACACGTCCTGTTGGTGCTGTCTCAAGGTGCAAGTCAATGGGCTTAGATGTGATATCCCTTTCTGATGGGTCTATACAACAAAGAGCATCTTCCTTATTGGAGTTGAATTTATGAAGTCGCAAGCCTCCACGTTTACACAGCATTTGAGCATCAAGGATCAGTTCTTTGGCTTCATTGACTGAATGAACACTGGTTAACCCGTCGTCGACATAAAAGTTCCTTTCAACAAACTCTGATACTGAAGGGTGGGTGAATTTGTGCTACTGTGCCAGGTACTTCAGAGCGAAATTTGCACACCCAGGAGACGATGTAGCGCCAAAGAGATGGACAGCCATGCGATAATCTTGAGGCTCCTTTTCCAAGTCTCCACCCTCCCACCATAGAAACCTTAGATAGTTGCGATCATTAGAAGGGACAAAGAACTGATGGAACATCTTTTCTATGTCACAAGTGACTGCAACAAGTTCCTTCCTGAAGCGGCATAGTACTCCCACTAATGAGTTAATCAGATCAGGCCCGGTCAAAAGTGTATCGTTTAGAGATATACCACAAAACTTGGCTGAACAGTCGAAAACGACCCTGAGTTTATCTGGTTTCTGAGGGTGGTACACCCCATGGTGTGGGATGTACCATACAGTTTCTCCTTCAGATATCACTGGAGCTGGTTCAGCTTCACCTTTGTTAAGTATCTCATCCGTGAACGCCTTGTAGTAATCACAGTATTGCTTGTTAGATTTGAGCCTTTTCTTTAAATGCTGTAAGCGGGCAATTGCTAATCTTCTGTTATTAGGCAGTGAGGGTCGGCCGCTACGCTTGAAAGGAAGAGGAAGTTCATAATGTCCATTATCCATCTGTTTGATATTAGCACTAAGATGATGAATGAAATGAACATCCTCTTGGGACACACTTTTATCCTCATATCCTTTCTCATTGAAATCTGACTCTAGAATCTTCAAGACATTATTGGGTGATGGGACAGGTATTTCTTTGACTGCAATTCTATGGACATAACTCTGATTTCCCTGCCTGTCTAAGTGTGGATTGGAGAGGCCTATAATACTCCAGCCAAGCTCAGTTCTTTGGGCAAATGGTTCATTTTTACTACCTATTATGACTTCAAGCGGAGCTAGAACGGATGGGCAGTCATAACCGATTAACAGTCCAACTTCACAGTTCTGAAGTGGTGGTAACTGATTGGCCAGATGTTTGAGGTGTGGCCACTGTAGTGCTGTTCTCTTGGTTGGAATATAGGACTTGTCAACAGGAATGAAGTCTCTAGCATATGCTTGCTGTAGTTGAATAGAGCTTGTTGCAAGAAGTCCTCTAACTTGAAGGCCACGAACCCTTTTACTTGCAGTGATGATGTCCACAGCTGTCATGGTGCAGTCTAAGTTGCACTGGTTGAGTGACTGCATTTAATTCTTCGAGAAGATCTTCCAAAATGAATGTTGAGTCACTCTGTGTGTCCAGTAGAGCATAAGTGAGTACTTCTCTTTGTGGCTCTTCCACTGTAGAAACGAGGACTGGCACAATGCTGGAAGTAGCAGAAGAGTTTTGTGAGAGTACATGGGCCGTAGCTTTGTGAACTTCCTGAATTGCTTGGATTTCTGTAGAAGTTTTCTGTAATGCTTTCGAAGGCACCTTTTCTCTATCTTCATGCAAGCAAGTAGGGTGATTTTGGCCACACGTTCCACATTTATGTCGTCTTTTGCAGTCTCTCACAATATGTCCCTTCCTGAGACACCCAAAGCAGAGGTGATTTTTCTGAATGAAAGCCTTCTTGTTTTCGATAGTTCTTTTTGAATTACAGCCATCTCAGGAAAATGTTGCTCTAGCTCAAGCCATAGCAGACTCACCTGCTGGTTGTTTCAACCCCTTTGGAGGCAAAACCCTTCACTTCAGACTTTGTACTGAGAGCTTTAGCTCGCTTGGGAAACTTTTCATCAGAATTTTTCAGATTCATGAAGAGTGGGGAAGTGATGGGGTTACATGCTATTCTTGTTTCCTTTTGCTTCATTCCACTTGCGGACAATCCATTCAGGAAGTTTCTTTAATAACGTGTGGTTTTCTTCACAGTCATTTAATATGGTAAGTCCTTTAACATGAGGAATCGCCTCAACACATCCTTGTAGGAAGTCTGTGAAGTCTCGTAGGGCAAGAGGATCATTTGCTCCGATTTTGGGCCATCTCATTAACTTGTCTCGAAAAGCCTTCTGCAGTACAAATGAATTCCCATACCTGTCTAGTAAAACCTTCCATGCTCCTTGGTATGCGTCCTCTGAATTTCTGGAGAAATATCCTTCCACCGCTTTGCGAGCTTCTCCAGCGAGGTAGTTCTTAAGGTAGAACATCTTTTCACCAGGTGGGAGGGGCTTTCGATCAATAAGGGCCATGAATGACATCTTCCAATCTATAAATTTCAAAGGATCGCCAGCAAAGATAGTGGGTTGTAGTCGATGTGTACTTAGTGAGTCTGCTATGGCTTGAGCTAGAGCAACATTTTCCTGAGATGGCTGTAATTCACGCTCTTCGAAGAATGTCTGCTGAGGTAGAAATGATTCAGCTTCTGGGTCTAACTGAAATGTAGGCTCTGTCCTCTGACAACCAATGTGAGTCCTAGGGTCTATTTCTTCATCACCACATTTAATGATACCTTCAAGATGGTTGTACACTTGGACACGAGCTGCCGCTACTTTTACTTCTTTGTCTACTTGCAACTGCTACAATCGTTTTCTCTCCTCTTCTAGCTTTAGGTGCATTTCCATCTCCTTTTGCTTTATTTCCGCAAGCATTTTAGCTTCACAACACTTCCAATCACTCTCCATCTTATTAAGCTTCGCTTGCTGATCATGGATTCCTTGCATAGCTTTAGCTTGCTCTCGTTTGGCTGCAAGTTCTGCCTCTGCATCAGCTCGTTTACTTGAGATGCTGGAAGAGGTCCTTGATTGTCTGCTTGATCCCAGCGATGACTGTGAAATGATTGTGTTTGTTTGTGTGCATCCAAAGATAGATTCATACTCGTTCTTATTTAGAACTTGTCTCACTCTTTCCTTCACAAGCTCTTCATTGTAATCTTCATTTATTGTTTCAAGCCGTTTACTTACAAGATCACTGATCTCATCAGATAGTGCGGCACAAGCATCCATACGTTTGACAATGTCAGGAGAAGTGGCATGATTACGCAGAATTGGTTCATAATGATGATAAACTGAATTATGTCGGCTTTGAATGTCATCTTGTATTTTTTCAAGATTCTCACGTGAACAGAAAAATTTCAATCTTGATCTAGTCTCCTTTGCGCTCTCCTTCCAACTGTTATAAACTTTATAAAAAGCCTTCTCTTGTTTCTTGGCTTCCTGTTCGCGCATCTCTAGACCCTTTTCTGTAAAGCTTCTTTCGCGTGAGCTTGATCTGATCTGTTGCACAGATGGATTGCTTATTTCTTCTGCTCTTAGCGATATCTCATTTGCTTGCTCAATTGCTTGTGCCACAGCATCCTTTTCCATAGACTCTTCTTCATTCACAACTTCCATAATCAGGGAAGAACTTCAGCAGTAAATGATACCACTTTCACCAGACCTCTAGTAAGTAAACACTCAAAGGATGTTTGCAAACAGGATAAATGCAAAACGATGTACGTATTGGATGTGTATTGTATTGTGTGTATATACAAAGTTCAAAGTCTAGTTTGTGTACAACAATTTTGAAGGTATCATTAAATGTGGTGATGAAGAAATAGACCCTAGGACTCACGTTGGTAAATCACCAGAAAACTTACATTTTATAAACTATAATTAACTTCAGCACTGACTGTACCTCTTTGAGTACACAATAGATTAAACCTTCTTTACACAAAGCTCAAATTTTAGTCAAAATATGATTTTTTTTTTTTGTGAAATAGATGTATAGCATCA
Source organism: Clarias magur (assembly GCA_013621035.1). Taxonomy (NCBI): domain Eukaryota; kingdom Metazoa; phylum Chordata; class Actinopteri; order Siluriformes; family Clariidae; genus Clarias; species Clarias magur. The sequence goes on from QNUK01000059.1 coordinate 160,849, forward strand.
ATTATTCCTTTCAAGTCCTTTGCAATTTTAGCCTTTCATTTTAAATATCCATGAAATGTTTTCTATTCCTTTTGAGTAATTCAACTTACAATATTCAGGTTGACTTGATGCAGCTTATGTAGAAATATGAGCGTTGTAAACTCTCTTGGTACTCAAAGTCTCACTCTGCATCTGCTACGTAAAACGACAGAACACAGACACGAACCCCAGCTGCTTACTCCCGCAGAAATGGCCATACTGTTGCGTCTGCGTTATCGAGTAGAAGATGGTCGCGATGTAATAGGTGAACAGTATGGTTCCTTTAAGCGTTGAGTTTCACTGTAGCTGCCCTTCGGTATCGAAACGGGACACATAGTGCTTCTGACGGGTGCTTATCTCTCTTTTATTTTGCTCGTGCAGAGTGCCATTGAGCTTTAGTTGCGTAGCACTGTGAAACTACACAAAGAAACAATAATCAAATGAATATCATAAATAGAGTGCACGTTTACAAAGAAACATAAAAAATAATTAACAATAAATGAATAAGAACAGATTGAAACAACTTATTAACAAGTAGAGCTCAGGACATACAAAACCAGCTCATATAACTTTGTAATAAAGTACAAAATACAACACATATCAGTTTCACGTCCCTCGCTCCGCTTTACCAAAGGGTACTAAGTGCAAATTAAGCTGAACCAAAGCTGCATTCATCAAGAAACTCAATTTTTCTCCATGTGCTTCGGAGGAATATGAATCTTCGCGCTTCTATCTGATTACCTGACTACTTCTCATTAGCGCCCCCCTTCACAGCGTAATGCACATAACACGTACAATGAATTTAAAGAGACACAACCATTTTGCGGTCATTTACACCAAAGCAGGAATCAACCTTGGACCCTGGAGGTGCAAGGCAACAGTGCTAACCGCTAAGCCATATTGTTAAAACGAACCTAATAATATGATCATCACAATGAGGAACGTTTGAGCGGCAACATGTTGGCACAATATCTACTGTATATATGATAGCCAGGTGTACTGTATTTTTTAGATTTAAATAAAATGTAAAAAAATCTGACAATCACAGAGGGACATCCATCTTATTTGAATAATCTTAACAGACAGAGACCAGAACATTTATTTAAGCACTTGCGAACCTGTGGACAGATCTTTCCATGAATACTCATGCAACTTTTGGACTGAAGTCATCGACTCTGAATAAAACTCCTAACAAAAATGAGAAAATATAACCTTAAATAATCCCTACACAGATTATACAGATCAACACCGTATCTACAGGAAAGAAGTCTCCCAGACATTTAGAGCATAACAATGCTTTTAAAAGATACACCAGCATATGTGAGTCACAGATTGGAGACAAACAGCACACAAAGAAACAGAGAGAGAGAGAGAGAGAGAGAACACACAAACAACACAGAGGTCGTGGAGGAGAGCTGGATCAACAAAATGAGCTGGAACAACAGAAGAGTAGAGCAACCTTTTTTTGCCCCAGTCTGCAGTCATGTGTATCCATTCTCTCTCTTTATTCTTTTCCTCTTTGCCAACCACTTCTCTTCTGTTCCATTCTGAATCTGCCACTCACTCCCTCTCCTATCCATTTCTCTACTTCTCTAAATCTACGGTCCACTCCACTTGCTCAAGGCACTGCGGCCCATACTCTCTCTCTCTCTCACTCCCTTGGCAATATAGACAACGCTTATGGAGGCAGCAACAAAGCAAAATCCTCTATTCCATATTCCTCTATTCATTATTCTACAACATCATGTTTTTTTCTGTCTTACTGTTACTAGTTATGTATTACTTTCATAAATATTCCAAGGACAGTTAAATCCATGCAAGTTTAAAGTTATATTTGAAACTGCTTTTTAAAGACTACATATTAGCTCATAAGACTTAGGGCGTTTTCACATTAGACACGATTGATTCGTACCGCACCATGCTCAGGAAAAATTGCTTCCCTCCTACCCAATCACCCTCTGGCCAGTGTTCACATTGTTTTTTGATCTCTGTTTCCGTATTTGATTAGATTTGTGCCCGGATATGCTGTATCGTTCCTGAAACCACTTTTTCCAGCGGACTAGGGAACGGTTCCTGAGTAGAATTATTGTATTCTCACTAATCAAAATGAAACAGACATTAGGATCGAGTGTTCTTGGAAATGATCCTGGGTCCCTATTGTGAAAATGCCCTTTGACATCTGGGAGTTAATGTTCCAACTCAAACACTGTTCAGATCCTGGCTGTTTGATTTTCTTTTTGCAAACCTGCTGTTAAAGTGTCTGTAGATGTGAACCATTCTCTGAATGCCCCTTTACCAGACAGGTAAATTTAATTTGATTTAAAGCCAATCAGAATGCAGGGAAATCTCCATGTTTGGGGATGCCTTTCAAGCATCAAGCTTTTCCTACCAATTGTAAGACTTTTTTCACCTATATACAATAGATAAAATACAGTGCCCTCCATAATTATTCGCACCCTTGGTTAAGATGTGTTAAAAGCCATATAAATAAATTCAGTTTTTATTGCAGAAGCATATTGTCACACTGAAAATTGTAGAAAAATATAAGGTGAATATAAAGTGAATTTTAAGGGGAAATAAAAATCCCTGACTAACAAATAATTATTTTTCATAAAATAACCTGTTCCACAATTATTGGCACCCTAACAATTCCTATCAGAGATCAGAGTATCTAGGAACATTTCATTAGTAATTTATCACTTCCTGCTTCCCTGGGGTATAAATATGACGTGAAACAGAGGCCATTTCTCTTATCCACTCTTCAACATGGGAAAGACAAATGAACACACCATTCAACTAAGGCAGATGTGTGTCGACCTTCACAAGTCAGGCAATGGGTACCAGAAAATACCCACCCGTCTGCACCTGCCCAGATCTACTGTGAGAGGAATCATTAAGAAGTTTTTTTTTTAAACTGGAATAGTAGTAAACAAGCCTGGACGAGGACGCAAGTTTATTTTGCCTCCACGCACAGTGAGGAGGATGGTAAGAGAAATAAAAAATTCTCCAAAGACCACTGTTAAAGAACTGCAACAAATGAGAGCATCTTGGGGTCACAAAGTCTCCAAAACAACCATCAGACGCTATCAACATGCCAACAAGCTCTTTGGGAGGCATGCAAGGAAAAAACCTTTTCTCAGTCAAATGTTTGGAGTTTGCTAAGCGGTACTGGGTCTTCAACTGGGACCATGTTCTTTGATCAGATGAGACCAAGATAGAGCTTTTTGGCAACAAACACTCTAAGTGGAACACAAAAGATGAGTATGCAGAAAAGCACCTCATGTCCACTGTGAAGTATGGGGGGCGGGGGGGATCAGTGATGCTGTGGGGCTGTTTCTCTTCCAGAGGCCCTGGGAACCTTGTTAGGGTGCATGGCATCATGAATGCTTTGAAATACCAGGACATTTTATAACAAAATCTGGTAGCCTCTGCCCCAAAGCTGAAGATGGGTCATCACTGGTCTTTCAGCAAGATAATGACCCAAAACATATGGCCAAATCTACACAGAAATGGTTCACCACACAGAATCAAGCTCCTCCCATGGACATCTCAGTCCCCAGACCTCAACCTCATTGAAAACCTGTGGAGTGAGCTGAAGAGGAGAGTGCAGAGGAGAAGAGATCACTGTATGATTTAGAGACATTGTGCAAAGAGGAACGGCCGAAGATCCCTCTTTCTGTGTTCTCTAATCTTGTGAAACATTATAGGAGAAGATTAGGTGCTGTTTTGTTGGCAAAAGGGGGTTGTACAAAGTACTAGACATCAGGGGTGCTAATAATTGTGGCACCCATGATTTGATGTAAAATAATTATTTCTTAATGTGGGATTTTTTTCTACTGAATAAATGCACTGGAATTAAAGGTTTAAATTTCCTCTTTGTTTTCATTGTGGTCCTGTTATTTAGAACAAAACTGAATTTAAACCACAACTAAGAGCACACTTAAAGGCTAAGCTAACTGCTAAGTGGTGAAGATACAAGCCTTCTATTATTTCGGTTATTATGATGGATGGGCTAGTGTTCCTGCTCAGTGATCAGAAGATCTACCAGTGCAGTCTACTGTGTAAGTGCACTGTAGTGTAAGTGCAGTGTACTGTGCTTTATAGAAACATGGCTTTCACTATTCTGAAGGACGGACAGGGTCGCTAAGTCATGCAGTAAGCGCAAAGCAGGAGGACTTACTCTGTTTGTTAGAATGACATGTTGTAACTCAGGTTACAGTATGTAACTGTGAAGGCTATTATCTGCTGTCAGAACATAGATCTTCTCCCATACTACATTCTCGGGAAATTCCCACATGGCATCATTGTCTGTGTTTACATTCCACCAAGAACGGATACAGACAAAGGATGTGACGTTTATTCAACTATCGCAAAACTGCAAACACAGTCTGTAGCGTTATCCGATGACTTTAATCATATGATGCTGGATTTTTCTTTCCTGCTTTTTATCAATTTGTGGACTGCCCCACAAAACAGGTCATTAGGTATGCTGTATGCCAATGTCAGGGATGCTTCCATTGCCGTTGGATGCACCCTCTGCCCATGTTAGGGAAATCTGATCACTCGGTGGTCTACTTATGCCCCCAGTACAAGCGCATTTCTTGAGCCAGCCAACAACCACAATCTCATTCAGGAAATGGTCTCCTGAGGCTGAGCAGATTTTGAGAGATTGTTTCGAGAGCACTGAGTGGAGCGTCATTATGCCATTATGCCATAATATATATATATACATATTATGGCATGCCGTTTAGGAAAATATCCATGAGAGAACTTAATGAAAACTCTGAATATATTGAATGAAACGTGAGAATATTGAATGGATTCCGAATATATTGATTGAAAAATATATATATTGAATGAATTCTGAATATATGGATTGAAACTCTATATATATTGAATGAAGATTCTGAATATATTGAATGAACTGTGAGAATATTGAATGGATTCCGAATATATTGATTGAAAAATATATATATTGAATGAATTCTGAATATATGGATTGAAAACTGATATATTGAATGAAAAGTCTGAATATATTGAATGAAAAGTCTGAATATATTGAATGAAACATGACGTCATCGAAACACAGTGCCATCTTTAGAAAGGATGAGTGAGTCGGCGAGAAACTTGGTTGCTGCAATTGTGAGAAATGAAGAGATGGTCAACACATTGATGAGTGCGTGTACGGCCCAAAGTGGTGGCACAAGCAGCACTCAGTATCAGACGACGGATGAAGAAATGTATTCGCTATTTCACCGCGGAAGACCGGTGTTATGCGCTAAAATGCCCCCCTGCCACAGATTGCCCCCCCTATTTAATCTCCGTCGAATATTATATTAGAACAGAAATTTATAGGTTTATGATTTAGAAATTACAAATTAGACCAAATGGATTTGATTATAAAATAAGCATTATAAAAAATTACATGTTGTATAGGGAAAAAATATAAATTATTATTTTTTATATACAAGATGTATTTTTGATATTGCTTATTTAATAATAAAAATCATTTCATTAAATTTTTCATCATAAATATTTATTTAGTGCAAGCATTTTTGTATTACAAATCCCTGTAAAATAAATGCACCACAAAATAAACATTATATGAGAATTTGTATTCATGGTCTCGACACCTGTCACGTGCCAAGGGTTAATGATAATAGTTATATCATATTTGATAACAATAAACCTATGAATTTATGTTGCAATATAATATTTGATAGAGATTATGTAGGGGTGCAATCTGTGGCAGGGGGGCATTTTAGCGCATAACACTGGTCTTCCACGGTGAAATAGCGAATACATTTCTTCATCCATAGTCTGATACTGAGTGCGGCTTGTGCCACCACTTTGGGCCGTACACGCACTCATCAATGTGTTGACCATCTCTTCATTTCTCACAATTGCAGCAACCAAGTTTCTCGCCGACTCACTCATCCTTTCTAAAGATGGCGCTGTGTTTTGATGACGTCATGTTTCATTCAATATATTCAGACTTTTCATTCAATATATTCAGACTTTTCATTCAATATATCAGTTTTCAATCCATATATTCAGAATGCATTCAATATATATATTTTTCAATCCATATATTCGGAATCCATTCAATATTCTCACAGTTCATTCAATATATTCAGAATCTTCATTCAATATATATAGAGTTTCAAACCATATATTCGGAATCCATTCAATATTCTCACGTTTCATTCAATATATTCAGAGTTTTCATTAAGTTCTCTCATGAATATTTTCCTAAACGGCATGCCATAATATATATATACTATATTTGAATTTCATTTTTGAAATTTTCATCTTAACCATGACACCTTGGTACATATATATATAATGGTATTTGGGTGTGTCTGTGTGTATACTAAACACACACACACACACACACACACACACACACACACACACACACACACACACACACACACACACACACAGACGAACTAAATAACTCATGGTGGCCATTTGGAAGTCGGCCATCTTGGATCCAACTTTAGTTTTTTTCAATAGGAAGAGGGTCATGTGACACATCAAACGTATTGGGAATTTCACAAGAAAAACAATGGTCTGCTTGGTTTTAACGTAACTTTATTCTTTCATGAGTTATTTACAAGTTTCTCTTTGTTCACAGCCATTGACATGTCGAAGAGGTTAACACGTGATGAGCGGATCGAAATTGTGTTGATATCTGGTGAACGCAGTAACCGGGTCATTGCAGCAGATTTCAATGCAAGACAGCCTACGAGACCATCCCCCATGCTACAGTTAGCAAACTGCTTGCTAAGTTTCGTGAAACTGGTTCAGTGTTGGATTTGCCAAAATGTGGATGCATGAAAACTGTCACTAATGAACAAACATCAGTGGCTGTCCTAGCTTCATTCAGCAAGAGCCCACAATGTAGCACTTGCCGCATGTCACTGGAGAGTGGCATTAGTCGAACATCCCTTCGGCAGATATTAGCTACTCACAAATGGCACCCTTACAAACTCCAGCTACTGCAGCATCTCAACGAGGATGACCCAGATCGGCGCACACAATTTGCAGAATGGGCAAACAAAAATTGGAACAGGACCCTCAGTTCACGCAGAAGATTTTGTTCAGTGATGAGGCAAACTTTTATGTGAATGGTGAAGTTAACAAACAAAACCACCGCTATTGTTCTGACACTAACCCACATTGGATAGATCCCTCCAAGACTGTTGGAACAAAAAAAGTGTTGGTATGGTGTGGTATATGGGGTACAAAGATAGTGGGGTCATTCTTCATCAATGGAAACCTCAAGGCCACTTGCATTCCTAGATGAACAGTTTCCTGAAAAGTGGATTGGTCGTCGTGGGCCAGTTGAATGGCCCCCAAGGTCTCCCGATCTGACCCCCTTAGACTTTTATCTTTGGAGTCATCTGAAGGCAATTGTATATCGTGTGAAGATACGAGATGTGCAGCACCTGAAACTACGAATACACTCTAAAAAATGATTCTGTGGCCTTGTAAATTTCATAGTAATAAAAGAGTTATGTTACCTTAATAAAATCTCTAAAAATCACATATATGATTGTTTGAGTTAGCCAAATCAAAATTAATGCCTAAAAAAACAGCTATTAATTTTGTATTAAAATTACACTATAATTTAAGTTTATTTCACTAATAGAAATTGGTATTCGACTGAACTGAATTATATTTTTTACATGCACTTAATATTTTTGTTACATTTCAATTAAAAATATTTAACAATGGAGTAATTATACTGATTAGTTTAAAGAACTACAATCATCAATCATTCCAACTCAATATTCTTTATGTTTAACAACAAAAACTTAAATAATTGACTAAATTGCCCTGTGCAAGTGCTCATGGGAAATCTGTGTAACATCAGAGACAAGAAGCGAGGACACCCTGCTGTGGGAACGGACAAGAAGCACTTGGAACATTCCTTACAATTCCTGGTAAGTAACATGTTACTGAAATAATGACTCTGTCTGCGTTCATACACAACTTTATAGTGTGTAAGTTACTGTTCTGAATCCTGTCACAGCCGCGCTCCAGAGCTAACGATAGCTACCTAGCAACAGGTAAGTCCTGGTGTTCACTGTGATTTAGCTTGTTTGTTCCAAACACCAAACTGCTCAGCTACAGCGCGGTTAATACAGATAATTTAGATCTGGTGTAAAATTAGAGATTTATTCGTTTAACAGCGTGCGCGTACATGTCGTGCTTTCCTCCGGATTTCTCGCTGTAGGCGGCCGCGGTTTTCCGCATTGAATTTCTCTCGCCAAGTGCGGTGTTTTTGCGCAGCCTACCGTCACTGTGGCGAGGATATAAAACTAGCAAGTACAAATAATTAACGCGTTTGTAACGGTCCACCTCACACACTGAACCGCGAGTCTGCGTGTTTCACTCCGACATTTTAAGGAGGAAACGCACAAACAGCAGAGAAAGTTTTTTTCCTCATGTGTTGATGCAGGTTGGAGACCCATCAGAATGTCTAAACATGACTAAAAAGTGAACTTTGCATAATATGTGCTCTTTAAAATTCACGAAGTAACAAACTTTTTTTTATTATTCATGCACATAATTGTAGGGCTTTTAAGCAGTGATTCACCATCAAACCTGAATCCACAGTATTGAACCTGCCTGCACACCAGATTACAGCTGTAAGACCTACACATACAGTACTGATCAGCTGTTACTTTTAAGCCACCAGTCTATTATTGTGTAGCATACAGAGAGGAGCTAAGGGTACCCAAGCACCTGCCTCTTTGTACATTGATGTTTAAAATGACTCTTTTAGGCATTTTATTAATTTATCTATTTTATTAATTTTTCAAGTTCAAGCTTAAGTCTGTCTGTCTTTCTGTAACTTATTAACACAAAGAAAAAATTCTTGTTTACACTTAGTCGTCAGTCAAATATACTCCCTGTTCGGGAATCGGAGAGTGAATCACAGATGAGAAATTTAAAAAGTAGATCAGATAAAGTTTTGTCTTAAAACATCTACGGTGCATTAAAATTGCACTTATACCACTTCAGCGCTGTTATTTCAGCAGTGAAAAATTAACTAGATTATTAAACCCGGCACATTACTGTTCATAACAACATTTTTATTTAATTTATGGTGCAGGTTAAACTTCAGGCAGATATCCAAGTACTGCAAATGTTTCATTACATTCTGTCCAGCAGTCGATTTAAGACGCGTCCACAGTTTGGTGAATTCTGTCAAAATTTGCATTTTTTACTCTGGCACATAACTGCTTATAACTTCACTTCTCCTGAACTTTTGGATTTCGTTTATGGATGAGACAAACATCAAAGGACTGGCAAAGTTTAATTAAATTCTGTCCATCCAGTTTTAGGTGATGCTGTGACAAAATCTGGCTGGACAGAAATACAGACAGACAGACATTTTTTTCTGTGTGCATGGACTGGTTTCGGGTCCTCGAATGTATGAAATGTAAAAGTATAATTTTTTTATTTAACCTTTGTTTGTTTGTTTATTTATTTATTTATTTATTTATTTAGACGGCCTACCTGTGGGCTTTATCAAGAATTTAAACAGTTTAACTGTGCGTCCCTTTTCGTATTAGCTTTTTTATGTTTGTTTTCATGCATACCACAGTCTGTTTTATTAATTATGATATTTATAAAACAAATTATCAATATCATGATTAGAGAGGGTACAGAGAGGAGATTAAAAATAAAAAGAGCGGTGTGAGGCCACGAACCAGACGGGTTAAAAGAGCGCAACCGTCCTAGAATAACAGGTCCACAGCAAATTCTCCAGTGTTTAATTAACAGTTAGAGTGTTGAATTAACACGCAGCAGTGTTTATACGAGTCCAGTTGGACTCAACTAAACTCTGAAAGTGTTAAATCAGCACTGGGGATTTTACTGTGTACCAGTTGTTTTCATGGCAAATGTATTTAGTTCAAGACAGTAGCAATAACAAACACTTTATTGCAGTCTATTAATTTTTAAATATATTCTCTCATTACATGGGGGGAGTTTATTATTGATTAGTTGCCAGAGTTGCTAATTATGGTTAATAAAAAATAGATTAGAGTAGCAAATTGTGCCTCATTACTAGATGGAGTGGAAAGTGTGAGGAGGTCAGGTGACGAGATGGAGACAGGGACTGGAGTGAATGGGAGACACTAAGCAAGCCAGGAGACATACTGTAGACAGAGACAGAGGTTGGAGTGTGAGGGGTTACATTCTGTTTAATGCTATAATTCAAAAAGTTATTAAAGATGTTGTTGTATGGTTTTAAAATCTTGTTCCATCTGCCTTTTTTCAACTTTGAGCCCCTGCCCCTCTAAAGGTCTTTGCATGGCCATGTTGTAGCACTGTCGGCTTGCACCCCTATGGTCTGGGTTTCGATTCCTGTGCATGTTCTCCCCATGCTTGGTTGGTTTTCTCCGAGTACTCCGGTTCTCTCTCCTAGTCCAAACACCTGCAGATTACTGTAGGTTAATTAGTGATCCCAAATTGTCTGTAGTGTGTAAATGACGATGTATGTGTGTGTGCCCTGTGATGCTTTGGCACCCTGTCCAGGGTGTACCCCGCCATGTGCTCTAAGTATCCTGGTATAGGCTTCAGGCACCCCGCAACCCTGTATACAGGATAAAGCAGTATAGACGATAGCTGAGTGAGTGTGTGTGTCTATGCATCGCTTACCAGGGGAAGAAATAGGACCAAGATGCACTATGGGAAGAAGGTTGGCCTGCCGAGGCAGTGTGACACCATTCATGTGGATGTTACTTTGATATGTCACACCTACCTAAACATTGTTGCTGTATTCCCTGATTGATAATGAATGATAATGCACCCTGAAGCACTGCAAACATCATTCAGGAATAGTTTGAGGAACATGACAAAGGGTTCAAGGTGTTGACTCGACTTCCAAAAACCCCACATCTCAATCCAATCAAGCATCTGTGGCACGTGCTGGAAAAACAAGTCTTATCCATGGAATTTACAGGACTTAAAGGATTTTGGGCCCATGCACCTTCAGAGGTCGAGTGGAGTCCTTGCCTTGACAGGAGTTGTTTTGATGGCACAATATACAGTATGTATATGGTTTGAATGTTGTAGTGGATTGGTGTATATGGATATTTACAGATCCCAAGTCAGAGGACCAAGCATAACCCTTGATTTGTTTTTCTTTTATTAGTCCCAGGTCAGTGGAACTGCCACTTCTCACTAATTAGGCCAAGAGACACTCCAAGGTCAGAGCCTGCGGCTTGTCTCTTTGACATAAAAAGAGCTAAAATGCCTTGTTTGCAACTTCTAACCCACACATTCACACCTCATCGCTTTTGCTCTGTAAACAGCATTTACTTTAATTACACACAAAGTCTTATCCAGGACTCGTCAAATTTGCTTGCTCCTTTGAGGTCAGTTAGATTATTTTTTTTTTTTTTGCAGTCCTTGCATTTGGTGCAGGATTTTCAAGGCTCCAACAGAGAGAAAAGCAGATGTTCCTTAACCTCTGATGAAACACATGCTATATTCATACAGGCAAAGTAGCACTTTGCTTGATTAAAGGCATCGCTGCCCTTTATTCCCTGAACACATTACTCTGAAAGGCCATTTATAGTTCAGTTTAATAAAACCTGGCTTTTTATAATTTATTCATTTAGAAAATTACCACTTGCCTTTAATAGCACTAATTTCACATGTAGATTCTTTGTACACTTCAGGGTCCATTCAGTCAGTTTCATTAATGTTTTTGAAGGCTTTTCTCACCTATTTCATATGCTAAAATCTGTACCAGGGATGCTTATTTATCTATTTATTTATTTATTTGCCAAAGATATATTTATTCTTTAATATTTGCTTCAATCGTTTCCATGTTGCTAGGATATTTAAGTACACTAAATATTTAAGGGTGTTCTTTAATTAGTCGTTTGGCTGTGTAATTTCATGGTTGTTGTATCCAGTAAGATAATCATATAAAATAGGCATTAATTCAGTTTATAAACAGTTTGACAGTAAAATGAGAATTCCTTTTTTGAAGTTTTAAGAAAAACAATTTTTTAATGAAGCAAGAAGGCAAACTGTGATAAAACAGAGCATATGCCCTATGTGACAGAATATATTGCGGATGCTAAGCAACGGATACCTCTCAGTCATTACTGCTGGAGTAACTGCAAGGGCATTAAAAGAGTATTAAAAGTCCTTTTCCTGACTTCAACATTCTCCAAAACCACATTTTAACCACTCGCGGCAGTTGCTGTGTTGCACAGGAAGTATATTAGTTTCACTGATAGCTTGACAGAAAGACAACATGTATTTTCAAAGCTTATAGAGCAGTTTTCAAATTCAACATTTTGTTGTAGACAACTTTGTTTATCAGGGAATAATAATGTGCCAAAAAAAAGTTTGAAAATGGCATAAATGGAATTGTGCTGAAATTGCTCCTATGAAAAAGAAATAAAATGAGCAAGCACAAGCATAAATTCAGACAAATAAAATTAATCATTCAGTTATGACAAAATAAATGGTGTCATATCAAAAGAGGAGGGGCTGATGTGTCTGTGCAGAGTCGTAAGCTGCAAAAATTTACATAACTGATAGACTTATTACTATTATTATTCTTATTAAATACTTTAAATCCAAATCTTTCACCCTTCAAGAAACCACTATAGTCCAACTAGAGAATGTGGAGGCCAGTGGTGACCATTATATTTATCCCCATCTTGTGGTCAACTTTCATACTGTGGGAGGAAAACACCCACCAAGCACGGGGAAAACATGCAAACTCAAGCCACTAAGCCACCGTGCCGCCATATGCAGATCAGCCTATCACATTTAGCATTAGCACTACCATCAAGTGAATTGAATAATATTGATTATTAATTATATACTGTCAAATTTGAGAGAAGATTTAGATTCAGTTATTTATCACATGGCATGGTGGTGTAGTGGTAAGCACTGTCTTCTTGCACCTCTAGGGTCCAAGGTCCGATTCCTGACCAGGTTCGATTCCCATCTCTGTGTGCAGGGACTTTTCATGTTCTCCCCATGCTTGGTGGGTTTCCTCCAGGTACTCCGGTTTCCTCAGACCAAAGACCTGCAGATTAGACTAACTGACGTTACTGAATGAGTGGGTATATGTGTGTGTGCCTATTTGAGTGTTTGTGCCTATTTTGAGTCTGAGTATTTATCACATTTACCTTACAGTACAAAGTAATGATTTTTCTTCATATCCCAGTAAGGAACCTGGGGTCTCAGCCCAGGGTCAGCCAGGATACTGCAACACTGTAGTAGCCAGGCTTAATCAATAGTGACAACTTGGTGGTGCTGGAGCTTGAACCACCGACCTTCCAATCAGTAACCCAGAGCCCTCAAATTCCGTCTATACCCGTGGGACCAAATGCTAGCCTGCCCCATTGATCCAATAGAAAAGACAATGCAGCACAAACCACACATGCAGTAACTCAATGTTGGCTACAATATAAAGGCACCAGAACACCATAGTGAATTACAGCCTGCCATGCACGAGGCCCAGCAAAAAGCCCAAGATTGACCTCCAAATTCCTCGAAGTTTGTCTCCCAGGTGATAGACTAGAGGGCAGATTGACCAGGGAGGAGACACTACCCAATTGTGGGCTTCTGTAAGGTCCTCACAGTCTGTTACACCACTTCTTAACAATAAGTGAGCAGCAGTTAAAAAAGATACACCCTTAAGCCTTCCTAGCTGCTGTTGCTGATGGGGAGTGCTCTAACAAGACGATTGGGATTTGGACATGATTACTTTAGAAAAATGTATGTATGTATTAGCAATACCAATAATAGTGAAGGTCAGTGAGGCTGCTTTTTGCTTCAAGGAGTTGTAATTTTGAGGGACAACATTATTAAACAAGTCTTAAGTGCAAAAGCTACAGTCACAGTGACAATGTAAAACAACAGTTATGCTGAGATCAAAACTGCGCCACAATTTTCAATTAAATAGTCACAGGCCAATTAATTCCAAAAGTATTCAGACAAATCAGAATTGTTTCAGAACAAAATTCTCTAGTCAGACTCTTTGGCAATAATTCAGCTTATCTTGTTTGGAGAAAACTTGGTTGTACACAAGATGCTAAAAACAATACACCCACAGGGAAGTACAGAGGTACTGTAGGAGACAACTGTATGTAGCCTTTTTCTCTGCAAGCAACACTGGGGTATTACACATGATTGAAGTATCATGAATAGAGTGATGCATTCAGAACATACAGTATTAGAGGAAAATGTAATTTTATTGAGCATGAAAATGAATCTGGTGAGCAGATGGATGTTTCCACAACAAAACAAATCCAAATACCAAATAGCATATTTCTCCTCCCTGGATGGACTATATGTAGCAAAAGTTGCACAGAAATAAATAAGACATTTCATCAGAGCTTTTGAGAATGCAGGTAGTGAAACCACTTTGTGTTTAAAATAGATGAGGATATAATAGTGGTTGTCATAACAGAACAGTCATTGCATGGTCTTCCAAAGTGCAGAGACAGAAAGTGTAGATGAGGTCTCATAGATGTCATCAGCTACCAGGTTTCTCCAATGTACTACTGATTGCAATAGCCGCATCAGAAGAAGAGATATTAACTTCGGTGATGCATGAGGAAAGATGGGTAAATAACTCCAAAAAAACATTTATGGCCTTTTACTAGCAAATTTCAAGAGGAATACCTTGGAAAAACTGACTAGCTGATATATAATTCACTCATAACAAGCAGGTCTTAAAATATGTTTTTTGTTTAAAATTGTATCTTTATATTAATGCCATTAGAGTGGTTTTATTCCTAAATATTATCTAATTATGCATATAAATCTAGTGAAAGTTCTTTAAAACTGACTGCCATTGACATCCAGTACAGGTACATCCAGGGCTGAACCCCTGTTGCATCTCATGACTACAGTACACCTAAAAAAACTGAAAGCAGTGGCAGTCATTTCTTATACAATGTTCTTTATACAATGCACACATTTTATTCAGGTTCATCACCAAATCCTCTAAAGTGGATTTAAATTCAATTCAATTTTGTTTGTATAGTGCTTTTAACAATTGTCATCGTCGCAAAGCAGCCTAACACAATCAAAATAATTATTGAAGTTTGTATGAAATGTGAATGTGTATGAATCAAAATGGTCAGATAGTCCCTTTATTTCATTTTCTCCCTACTTCCAGGGATGGCACAGGATTGGACTTCTATCTGGAAGAACTGGATGTAAAAATGGAAAGTTTGGTGTGTTATCTAAATGCCTTGACTGACCTGGAGTCCAATGGCCTGTCATCCCAACCCATTGTTGAGCCCACCTGCTTGGTTGCCCCTATCAACTGGGGGATTGGCCAGAAGATTCTACTGCTACAGCAGGTAAACTGAAAAAACAGACGGCAACCCATCAAGGAAGGTCTACATACCAGAAGCAATCAGGAGTAAGTTTATTTGTGGCCTAGTCTTCAAGCTGATGTGCAGAAGTTTATGGTCTCCTGTTGTTTGTTTACTCAGTTCAAAGTAGGTAGACAGCTTCCAGCTAGAAGACTTCAACCTAAACCGATATTTCAGAGGCCCTGGATTCATCTCTCAGTGGATTTTGTTACAGATCACTCAAAATATTAAGGTATTACCACTATATTGGTTGCAGTAGATTGGGTCTCTAAAGCTTGTTTATTGATCCCTCCTCCAGGTTGCCTCACTGCTTGCAAAAATCAGAAGCCCTGTTTCAACAAGTCTTCTCCCAGATTGGTCTAAAAGAAGACATCCTATCTGAAAAGAATCAACATCAGTATCACATCGGGGCAACATCAAGCTTCTAACGGTCAAGTGGAGAGGCCTATTCAGGAATTTGGCCGGAGATACCGCTGCCATACCATTTTAAAGATTCCCCTTTATTTCAGGACTGTCCATTTAGGTCCGTTGTCCAAGGCCTCTGGAGGAAGCCAGCCCCATGATGTGCCACCTCCAACTTTCACTATTGTGGGATGTGCATTGAGGGTCCACTTGGATCAACACAGAGGAATGAAGATAGTTTAGTTTTTGGTGAATTGGGAAGGGTATGTTAGACTAGTGCTAATAGATGGCAGATTTGGATGTCCTTCCTAGGTTAGACCCCTTTCTCTAGAAGAAAATTCTATAGCAGGAACCTAGACGTCATTGCTGCCCAGCCATTCAATCTTCCTTTGCCTTAGTAGTGCCTCCTTGGAGGTGTGGGGATTCTTTAACAAACACAATTTCCCAAAATGAATTTCAGCCAGCAACACACACCCAGTGCAGTGCCTTGCCTGAATAAATTTTTTAAATATAGAAATGCACACAATGTCCATTGTTAAAAGTGATACACGGTTAAAATGGAAGATAACTGAATAGAATTAAATTGGCTAGATAGTATTGAAAGGTATGAACTTTTTACAAGGTGTTAACATTTTTACAAAACCAAGTTCTTTTTTTTTTTTTTAAGAAAAACCCTGTGAAATTATTAAAAAATAAAGAATGGGTCCAAGCTCAAGGCAAGAACGAGGCCACTATAATTTAGAGCAGAGTTTATAGTGCCATTTCAGTGTCAATTATTCTATCTCAAATATGAGATCCTGCTAAAATGGCCTAATTCATGCACTGTTGCTCCACTTCAGAGCTGACACATCAGGGAAAGGTGTAACCTTGTTTGAGTGAATTAAATTTTTTAATAGGTTTTCAATCCAAATCAAGTCTTTGTATAAGTAGTGAGTGTTGTTCCATCTTCTGGGAATTTCAAATTGACTGTAAGCAAAAAATTAGTTATGAAATGATGAAAAAGGTGAAATGATAGGAGGTCTAGAAGCTAAAAGATAAATGTAACAGCCAAATGCAAAAGAGATCTCAGAGAACTGACTCTCACCCACTCGTTCATTTTCCATTAGCATATTCATTTACTCTCCAAGGCCTTCATTCTCTTCCTCTCTCTCTCTCTCTCTCTCTCCCTTACTCTCTCTCTCTCTCTCTCTCTTGCAATAAACAACAGAATGATGATTGACCTGGCAGCATCCCCAATATATTGCATGCTTAGAGAATGATGTCACCGAACTCCTTTGTCTCACAGTTCTGGTTAATTGAGGCTCTTTATCAAAGCTCATGCAGCCACCCAATGATTTAGCTAATTGAGACGCATTGTGTTTGTCTCTTGAAACCCTCCAGTGAACTGTTGGTGGTCTGTGTCTTGTTTCATGCCATATCTGACCAGGTCTGATCAATTCCGTCTTCCTTGCTGATTGATCACCAATGGGCCATCACCTGTATTGATGGAGAGGCATGACATTAGTGATTTTTCAAGCATAGGACCGGTTTATTCAATCCGTCTGGGAAGTTCCAGCTTGTCCTTATTCCCTGCATCGTCTCTGCTTTGTTGGAGCCCGAATCCATCCATCTCTGTCTATAGCTACCTGACTGTTTTCCCTCATCCATCTCCTTCCCAATTCCATTACAGATTTTTTAAAGACACTGTTACAACTCATCCATTTCCTTTGTCTTTGAAACCCAATGCTTTACACTCATATAAAACTTTCCCTTATTTGTTTTGTCCCCTCCATTCCTTTTCTAACCCCCCACCTCCCCCCTCTTCCTCTTGTCCATACAAGGCCAATTAACGATGATCCAAGCTTTCTCCCTGATTCTCCAGAGATGTTCTCAAGAGCTGCTAATTAAACATGAGCCATTCTCTCTCTCTCTCTCTCTCTCTCTCTCTCTCTCTCTGGTGCTCTTTCTGGGAGTAGTAAGAGTGGTGTGCTCACCTTTGAGTGTGCCTTACTTTTTTTCACTCTATGTTTTCACTTATTATTTTAAACTTTCTTTTTCACATTAACACATTCTTTATGCAAGAGAGGCTTGAGGTCTCTCCCTGAGACTGGAGTGCCTGTCTTCTAACTTACAAATGGATTGCATTCCTTGAATTGATGATAAAAACATTCATTCAGCATCTAGGATGAAAAATGACATTGCTGTGTTCCTTAAAAAAAATTCAAAGTTAATGAATGACCTAGTTAAAAAAGCGGGATCTGGGATTTGCTCAGCTGTTCAGACTTCTGTGATATATTACACAGCCAGCATGGAGATGATCTACACAGGGTAAAAACTCAGTTTCTAAATTTAAATAAAGACAAAGGTATGTAAAGATACACAAATGTAGAGTGCCAACAAAGCATTATGAACATTTTTACTGCAAACTGGAAATGCAATTTACTTCACTGGGGTTATGTCATGACATTAAACCAGATATCTCAGAAAACAATATAGTTATTATTGACGACCATAAAGCAAATGTATTAAGAAGTTTAATAAGTATGCCTGCTTGGTCTTCATTCACTCATTTATTGATTTCCAGCAATGGGTACTGTGGAAACTGGACACAAAGCAGGACAATTCACCCAGGATGGAACTATTACTGGTATCACTGGTACCATGGGAACGACGTGCAAGCATGCACACATTTCCACCTAGGGGCACTTAGCATCATGTTTGGATCATGTTTCGAGACGATGAGAATACACCAAAAACCCAAAGGAAATCCATACAGTTCCAGGCAGATGCAAAACTGCATAGGGAGTATCATCCTCAGCATCTAACCAAGGAAGCTGTGAAGTCACACTACCAACTGAGTGAGCATGCCATCTGAGTTAAGTGGTACAGCAATAAGACATGCAAGTCAGTCAAGATTAAGACTTCAGTTTGAGCAAATGTTGGCTTCGAAAGCACATAATGGGAGTTAAAGGACATGGTGTCCATTCATATATACAGTCATTGGTCACTGGCAAAGAATAAGATATAGTCAATCAATAAATAAAAGAAAATTATATAAACAATATTATTAACTCTACTCTAGGGACATGATGACTTACTGGTTAGCAGTTTGGCCTTGCATCACCAGGGTCCAGCAATTGGGATCCCACCTCAGGTGTTTCCTCCAGATACTCTGGGGTCCTCCTACAGTCCAAAAACATGCAGATTAGGCACATTGCCATCTCAAATTGCTCATACTTTGTGTGTGTAGTGTGTGCGAGCATGTGTGTGCATGCATGGGTGCCCAGTGATTGTCCAAGATGACTTGGTATACTGAAGCGTTAAGATTCAGCCCTTCACTGGGGATATGGGGCCTGATTGAAACACCTAAATTCAATAATTAACAGGTTTGGGCAAATACTTTTGTCATAGTGTATTTTCTCTGAAAAAGAAATCTTGGTCAGGTTTTAATAAAACAGGCACGCTTTCAGTTTTTGTTTTTCAAAAGACAGATGTGATGGTAAGCATTTATTTTTGACATTATGATGGCATTTAATATGGTGGCTGTTGGAATAATAAAAGCACTTTTTTTTACTTTACATCATTAATATTTGGGTCACTGATATGCTACAACTCAGAATGCAGCACTCATCCTTATGTCCAATGTGAGGCGACGTCTGCATAGGAAATCATAGACGAGTATCTGCCTGAAATTCTCTCAGAGGAGAACTTCGAAGTACACCAACAGGGCAATAAAACTACAGGGTTAGTCTGTAATAAAGGAAATTACCCTAGGAGTGCATGTAAATTTAATCTCATCCGAAAAAGGCTGTAGATTTTTTGACGGATTCGTTTAAGGGATTAAAATAACAGGCAGCCATTCTAGAGTGTATGCAGCTTTGCTGACTGCATTAGAGAAGAATCTGTCACCTTACCTCATAATAACCTCATAATTACAGATCCACTTCAAATCTTGCCATCTCTTCCGAAGTCATTTCCTTCTCATTGAACTAATTGTAGTGTAAGCTACTTACAGGGACAAAAAATATGTAATATGTAAAAACATCATTATACCATTTGTCATTTTTGTTTTTCCTCTGCCCTCATCAGGAAATGTATTTCATTCCATTCAATACCCAAGATGACATATAAAAGCTGTTCTTCACCTGTAAAAAGATATACAGTATAATTATATAATTATACCTTAAAGAACTACTGAAAAGAACTTAGAGAATAAACATCAATCATGAGGCACGGTGGTGTGGAGGGTACCACTGTGGTCTCGTCCCTCCACGGTCAAGGGTTCGATTCCCACCTTGGGGTCTGTGTGTGTGGAGTTTGCATGTTCCATCCATGGTCCAAAAACATGTAGATTAAGTTAATTGGCATTCCCAAATTGCGTGTATGTGTGACAGATTGGCAACCCATCCTGGGTTTACCACGCCTCGTGCCCTAAGTCTCCTGGGATAGGCTCCAGCCCCCCACCCCCCAATGACCATGTATACAGGATAAAGTGGTATAGACGGTAAGTAGGTAAACAGAAAGCCATTGGATTTGTCAGAGCCCTGGACATCTCTTAGGGCTTTATACAGGACTGTAAATTGCCAGACGACTCTCAGAAATCTCACTGAAACTTCTGGGTGCATCACTAGCACAAAGGATAAAACTTTGCGGTGGAGTAGGAGTATTTGGTCATTTCAGCAGCAGGGGCAGAAACATCTGTATGAACTGCATCATGTTTTCTCTTTAATAATTTCTCAAAATGTTGAAGTTTAGCATAGCAGGTCAAACACTATTGTCCTCCAATACAGTACATGAGAAGTACAGTATCTCATATACAATTTGTATCACATGATTCTAGCCTTCGTACTAGACATTATACTGGTTAATGTTAATAACAATCATCACAGTCTTTATATTTGTATCTCTATTAGTTTTACTTGATTTGACCTGCCTATACAACATTCCCGCTGCCACATCAAAGTCACATGTCCTTCATCTTTGTTGGGTAATGGCCCCTAGGTTTGGGGGAGATGTGCAGCTACTGTAGGTTGGTACCCTGGTTGTTTTGTTGTTGTTGTTGTTGTTGTGGTTGTGAGGGTGTCAAAGTGAAACTTTAAAAGTCCTTAAACTAACTGACTTATTGAACTGTTCCATGTATTTATTTTTATAGGCTGTTTTACTGTTGTGTGTGTGTGTGTGTTTTTCAATTTCAGAAATGCCTGTTGGTGTAAAAGATAGTTATAGTGTGAAAAACTGAACCAAGCACATTTCTTCTGTTGTGCATGTGTGCGAGTGCAGCGAACCATTTTTCAGCGTAATGATGGTTCGCCTCACTGGAAGTCACAGCTTTTCCGACTTCATATTGAGACACACACACACACACACACACACACACACTCCAAATACAAATAATGTCCCACTTGGAAATGAACACTACACCTTTTATCTGCTTACTTGTAAGTAAAATAATGAGGTGAAGCCACACACCTGGCCATGCAACAACTGAGCAGCTGGTTTGTTTCTTCAAAAAGTTCGAAAATCTGTTGTGTACAAAAAATGAATAGATATACAGTATGATAATATTATGAAATGTAGCATGTACAGAAATATAAACTCAAGATATAAATGTGTGCATCTATAGTTTACTGCAGGAAGCATAACCAGTGCAACACAACCACAACCTGCATATGCAGCACTGTGCAAGTCATGTTGTATGTTTCGGGTACAAATGTCGGCGACTATAATCCTGCTGACAAGATAGAAATGCGCATACATGTACCTGTCTTTATTTTTTTTAATCATAAGCAAATAGTGCAAACAATGGCTATTTTAAATGAAAATTATTTTAATATCTAAAGGATTTTTTAAACATTATTTGGTCCTGGGGATTTTGAATTTGGCCCTGTTACTATTTATCTTTGCAAAACTCAGTGAACCCTTCTCAAGCGGCACAGTAAATGGGAGCGTGTCTTTCATGATAAGACATAGTACACCCACACCAGTCCCAAATCTGAGTTTCTTCTCCATTTAAAGAGTGACATCAAATCAACATGACTGAAAAATCAGAAATAAACAAGTTAAACTCACTCACTCACTCATCATCTATACTGCTTTATCCTGTATAAAGGGTCTTGGGGGGTCTGGAGCCCATCTAGGGCACAAGGCGGGGCACACCGCTCCATGTCTTTAGACTATGCACACAGACCCCGAAGACAGGATTCGAGCCCGGACCCTGGAGGTGCAAGGTGACATGACTATCCACTTTACACTGTGCTGCACTACAGCGTACAATTTCTTATTTTTAAAGGCTTTATGGTCTATATGCAAGTATTAGCATAAGATTAATGAACATACAGACACATTTATTTGTTAAATCTAAAACACTAACTGTTAGGCCTGGGCAATAGAATGTCAATATCAATGAGAAAAATCTTTGGTAAAATCTCTGGCTAAAAGCAAACCATTAATAGACCACTGGTTTGTCTCTTTGGGGGAGCCGTATCCTGTGAAGGACGATTTTGAAGGCTAATTATGTCACAACTAAGACTGTCACAATTTGGCTGCTTCAAATTAGTGCCTTTGTTCCCCTGAAAAAGCAAAGAGGGCAAATAAGGTATTTTTTCCAGCACAACATACGTCAAGATTCTTTGAGAGCCGCGGAAAGAGACAGGACACAGGACACGGGAACATTCACATAAATATATTATAAACATGTATAATATACGTATAGTAAAAGTAAAAAGAAATCTGGAAATCTGGTGCACCAGATCTTATAAAATGCAGTTAAAGGTTTTAAAACAAAATGGTCTGGTCTATGAACTGCCACTGGTTAAGATCGTGAGTAAGTGGTCCACAGCATTAACCAGAGACAATTCAGCTCCGTAGACCAGAGAGTTTCATTTGTAATCAACTTTCATGGTCTACGCAGTCAACAGATCCCGTGTACGCTTCGGCCCCCGAAATGAAACACATCCAACAACAGAAGCAGTGTGTAATATGAGGGAGAAGATGAGTGCAAAAAGGAAGAAAGAAACTGTAAATAAACAAGGACAGGTTGGTTCAGGGTTTTTGTGCTTGGACCGAGTTCAGAGCACAGTTGTGTGTAAAATGTGTAGGAGGAGAGTTCTGACCAAAATTAGGAATTTCAAAATACAGTCCACTTAAAACACTATACTGAGTCAGATGCTTAGTCAAAGAGCTTATACAGTATTTCTTATATTTATTAAATCTTGTTAATGTAAGGTCAATAAACCAGCTGTCCAGGGTCCGGGTTCGATTCCTGGCCAGGTTCAATTCCCGTCTCTGTGTGCATGGAGTTTGCATGTTCTTCCCATGCTTGGTGGGTTTCCTCTGGGTACTCTGGTTTCCTCCAACAAACATGTAGGTTAGGTTAATTGACATTCCCAAATTGGCCGGTGTGTGTGTATGTATGTGCCGTGCGATGGATTGGCACCCTGCCCAGGGTGTACCCCGAATTGTAGCCTAAGTCTCCTGGGATAGACTCCAGACCCTGCGTGACCCTGAATGCAGGATTAAGCGGTATAGATGATGATGATGATGATGATGATGACCGCTCCATCGTTGTGTGCCTTAATAAAAAGTAGCTTAATTAAATCTTTTCTCCTGGTGTTTATTAATAAATGTAGCTTTGTAATGGACATAGAAATTATCAATAATTATCGATGTTGACGTAATGATTTTTTTTTTTTGAGAAGGAAAATATACATCACTCACCTATGATAACTGTTCCTTTAATCTGGATTAACTTAATTAAGGGAGAAAATCCCACAGAACTAGTTAAAGATAGACTGTATTAACTCGGTTCACAACTTCTACTGACCCAAAGTCCTGTACAGAACAAGATTGTATGATTTCAGTACCAATCATAAATTTGGACACAAATTTGGATGTCCTTTTATACATTCTTTTACATTTCAGAACTATGCACACATACACCTTAACACATCTAATATTAGGTAATTATAAGTAAAAACATAAAATAAAAAAACAGGCAGTTCTGGGACAGTTCTTGGAAGAAAACTATTGTCAAGGGTATTTGCAAAACCCATCAATCACCATGATGAACCTGTCTCTCATGAAGACCTTCCCATGAAGGCAAAACGTACCTCCGCTGCAGAGGAGAAGTTCACCTAGAGTTACCAGCCTCATGGTTCTACCATTGTACCCCTCACTTTTTAATGCAGCGCACACCAGTTCAGACACAATTATACAATAGGACAAAAAGAAGGCAAGTGAGGCATGTGTATGGTGGTGGGGGGTTGTGTCCTTTGCCGTGAATCCTTTCCTGATGTCCCATTATGGCGCATTATGAGTGGGTGGGATTTACATCAATGGCCATGGAAGGATCCACGTCAGCCTCATGTAATAACTTTAATTGTTATTATTATTACTATTATTATTTTCTCTCTTCTGTCTAAAACCTCTAAAACCTGTTGTACGGCGTGATGGTCTGCTGTGGCAACCCCTCTACGCGAGCAGCCAAAAGACCAACAACATAAAGGCTTTACAGCGCATAAGTTGCAGATGCATCTTAATAAAAATTGTTCAAAGGAGAAAAAAATCAAAAATAAGGATAGACCATGGTGTGTCCAAACTTTTGACTGGTAGTGTAGATTCTCTGCAAGACCTTCATGATCCTCAGTCCATAACCTCGTCACATGACCTCTAGTCCCTATTCCTAGTCACATGATTACATATCTAGTCAATCTACTCCCTTTCAATAACATAATAATTTAGTGCTTTTTTTGTGACAGATCCCGTCAGCAGTGCAATTTAAAATGAATTGCAGTACACTTACTGATCAGATTAGACACTCGTGTCTAATTTATGCCTGCAGATGGACTGACTCATTCATATTCACTTCCCCTTTCCTATCCAAATCAAAAAAACCTGCATTTGGTCAAACAAGCAGGAACAAATTGAAGCCAGAAAAAAATAGTTCTAATCCCTTGTTACAATCTGTGTGTCCATTCTACCCTATACATCTTTTGCTCTATTCTCTGGTAATGGCAGGTCTCACCTTTCACTGCTCCTACAAACATTTGAAAATGCTGTAATCTCTCACTCTGGTCCCCAAATGCATTTTGTCTGTCTATTCTTTCCCCTGCACTTCCTAGATCTCCTACTATCCCTCATTCAAGCACTTTTCTGTCCCTGTCCCTGTCCTAGGCGGCAGTCTATATGGCCTGTCAAACCTTTCCTTTGGCCCAAGGAGTGTATCAAGGCTGTCCACATAATTACTGCCTTATCTTGACTCTTCCATGAGGTCGTCACATCCTGACAGCTGAAAAGGCTCCAATCAAGCAATTATGTGAAAAGGTGCTAGCTAATTCAGTCACTGGAGCTATGTGGGAGCTCGGGGAGACCCTGATTATTAAACTCAAGATTGGACATTTTACAGCATTAAGCATGTGTGTCCAGCAGAGTGGCCCTGAACATTGACTAAAGTGTCAGCTGAGATCTTAAACGAGACTACAAATTGGCCAGCTTGTGTGTAGTCAAGCGAATTGGCTTCGCACAGATATGTTCGAACGTACTGCTTAATTTCATGGACTATGTAATTATGTTTTCTTTGTCACTTGAATGTTTTGTTTTATTACTAGTTTATGTTGGGGGGGGGGAAAGAAAAATACATGTTTCATGAAGTACATTGGAAGTTTGCTTTGCTACAAAAAAATACAGAAAGAGAATATGTGGATGAGAGAGATGGAAAACCATTAAACACCCACATACACACAGAGAAAGATGCTCTTTGGCCCTTACCTCACTACCTTCCCTTTCTTAGACAACAGCTCACTAGCACATTAAATGTACCATCATTTTTGCCACTTTGCTTTTTTATTTTTTTTTCACACTTTCCTCTTTCACTCTCTTCATCTCCCAGTAAAAAGCCATTATAACCATTTCTGCTGTCTCCCTAAACTGCTCTGCTCTCTCTTCTTTGGTAGATTCTTTTGGTAGAGTGTTGGTTAACTGAACAGCAGACTGAGTGCCAACATTATCCCCAGTGAAGGGCAACCTTAATGCTTCAGCATACCAAGACATCTTGGACAATGCAATCTTGGACAATGCTGGCTCTTTTCTATTCTAACATGACTGTGCTCCCGTGCACAAAGCAAGGACTACAAGGAAATGGTTTGATGAGCTCAAAGTGGAAGAACTCAACCGGCCCTAACACAGAGCCCTGAGTTACCTCAACCCCATCGAGCACCTCTGAGATAAATTGGAATGGAGATTGCGAGCCAGGCCTTCTCGTTCAACATCAGTGTCTGACCTCATAAATGCTCTAAAGAATGAATGGACAAGAATTCCCACAGAAACCTTCCAAGAAGAGTGAAAACTGTTATACTGTAGCTGCAAAAATCTATCCTGAACATGGAAGTTAATTGTACAGAACAGTCACAATGCAGATCAGACAAATTGTCCTTTTGGATGTTGTAATGCAACAACAACAGTGTTGAAGTAAAGCAGAAAAAAAGCTGAATACAAAAATTGTGAGAACTACGGCTTTGACTAAGCTACAAAATAGAGCACTAATGCTAATATTACTGTAATGCTAATGGAAACACAAGAAACTACAGAGATCAGAAATGAACCGTAAGAGTTTAATACAGATACAACACACAGACTTTAAACATAGCAAGGTGCAGGTGAATACAGTGTGTTACTGTGGTGAAGTGCATGCTAGGAAATGAAGCCCACAGATACAAAAATGAAAAAAAAAACAGAGAAAATCTATGACACATACTATCTGAATACATCCGTGAAGATGGTTTCACAACCAGAGTCCTGTGATAATCCACAGTCAATGCTTATGAATGAGAGTTATTAAGGATGCAGCTGTTTTACAGGAAACATGTGGACACAGCGTGAGATAAACAAACACCAATGCTGAGCATAAGCATTCATGTATGTGTTACTGATTATGCATAATCAGTCACATGAACCAATACTGCACTGTATACTTTTTTCTTTCTTTTTCTTTTTCTTTTTTTTTTTTTGCTTACTTATTTTGCTCCTGAATCTGTCTGATGTCCATCTAATACTTCAATAATTGAGAAATCAGGAGAATTAGATCACTGTGGCTGGAGGTATTTAAGGTATCTCCAGCACTACTTCCACATTGTGAATTTGAAGAAAATTGTTATTTTATTGCTGGGAGAAACTGTCAGAGGTAATTCCAAGGTGAGGTAAACAGAATTCTTGCTTAGTGAAGTGTAAAGCAAAGCGTGGTCAAAGACTTTCATGTAACCCACGCTCTCTCTCCACGCCGACCCCTTCCCGTCTCTCTCTGCTGACTCATTTAGCTACATTATACATTTACCAGCACCAGTTATAATATAATAATATTTTAAAGCTCCCACATTTTACATTCATATTGGGAATTTTCCTGATTTTCTTCCTAATTTAGTCGTAGACAATTCCCACCCGACAATTCCCATCACGTTCTTCCTCTGAGCCACGTGACATTGCCAACAGACTCAGAGGACAGTGCTACAGTATGCGCTCTTTTTGCTTGTGTAAGCTCACAGATGCCTGTGATTGGCTGTAGTGCCATGATTAATGTAAAAGTGCTAAATGCCTCCCATCCCTCCCCTTTGAGAGAGCTTGGTCAATCGTTCTAGGCTCCCTGGCTGCACCCCTTTGGGAGCACCATTTTATTATTTTTAACAAGTTTGCTTGGGACATAGGGGTCCCACCCCCCTCCCCTTATTGTTTGTCAGTTACTACTCCAGCTGAAATAACCCTTACATAATAAGGTTTTGTATCTTAAATTTACTTAGACGCCTGTTCAATCTCTATGTAAATGAGCTAATGACAAACCACGTCCAGTTACTACCAAACCACAACCAGTCACTACCAAACCACACCCAGTCACTACCAAACCCCATCCAGTTACTACCAAACCACGACCAGTTACTACCAAACCACACCCACTTACTACCAAACCACACCCACTTACTACCAAACCACACCCAGTTACTACCAAACCACGCCCAGTTACTACCAAACCAGGCCCAGTTACTACCAAACTACACCCAGTTACTACCAAGCCACGACCAGTTACTACCAAACTACACCCAGTTAGTACCAAACCACGCCCAGTTACTACCAAACAACACCCAGTTACTACCAAACTACACCCAGTTAGTACCAAACCATGACCAGTTACTACCAAACCACACCCAGTTACTATCAAACCACGACCAGTTACTACCAAACCACGCCTAGTTACTAAAAAACTACACCCAGTTACTACCAAACCACACCCAGTTACTACCAAACCACACCCAGTCACTATCAAACCACGACCAGTTACTACCAAACCATGACCAGTTACTACCAAACCACACCTAGTTACTACCAAACTACACCCAGTTACTACCAAGCCACAACCAGTTACTACCAAACTACACCCAGTTAGTACCAAACCACACCCAGTTACTACCAAACCACGCCCAGTCACTACCAAACTACACCCAGTTAGTACCAAACTACGACTAGTTACTACCAAACCACACCCAGTTACTACCAAACCACACCCAGTCACTACTAAACCACGACCAGTTACTACCAAACCACAACCAGTCACTACCAAACCACGTCCAGTTACTACCAAACCACACCCAGTTACTACTAAACCACGCCCAGTTACTACCAAATCACACCCAGTTGCTACCAAACAACACCCAGTTACTTCCAAACCATGACCAGTTCCTACCAAACTACACCCAGTTACTACCAAACCACGACCAGTTACTACCAAACCACACCCAGTTACTACCAAACTACACCCAGTTACTACCAAACTACGACCAGTTACTACCAAACCACACCCAGTTACTACCAAACCACGCCCAGTTACTACCAAACTACACCTAGTTAGTACCAAACTACGACTAGTTACTACCAAACCACACCCAGTTACTACCAAACTACACCCAGTTACTACCAAACTACGACCAGTTACTACCAAACCACACCCAGTTACTACCAAATCACATCCTTTGTTCAGCCCCTCTGATGATGATTTTGTTACCATGGTTACAAGGAAGCATCAACTACCCTTTTTATTTTTAAAACCAAAGAACAATATGATTCATGTTTTGAATTAGACATCACTAAAATGGATAAAATTGAAGATGTCACTGTAAATTACCACTCGTAGTAGTGTAGTAGTGTCTCAGTTAGTTACGACTCTGCGGTACTGATTGGATGGTGGGCAGTTCGACCCCATCTCCACTAAGTTGCCACTGCTGGGCCCTAAAAATGGCTCAAAAATTGCTGACCCCTGCACTCTGACCCCTGCTTACTAACAAAAGCTGGGATATACAAGGAGTAAAGAATTTCACTGTGCAGTAATGTATATATAATGACTAAAGGCTGAACTTCAACTTCAACATATCTACACAAAAGGACCTAGTTTGCATTTTTGTGCTTTGCCATTAATGGGTACACTACCCTTTTTCACTACCCTATTAAAAACAGACTGGCCAATAAATACAGCTTCGTATAAGTTTATTATTATAATTATTTATTAATTTACTCACACACTCATCATCTACATAGGGGCCTGGAGCCTATTTTAGGAGACTTAGGGGACGAGGCGAGGAACACCCTGAACAGCCTGCCAATGCGTTTCAGGACAAACACACATACACACACTCATTCACCCACTACGGGCAATTTACGACTGCCAAATAGCCCAATCTGCATGTCTTCAGACTCTAGAAGAAAACTGAATCAACCATGGGGAGAACATGCAAACTCCATGCACACAGACCCCGAAGCTGGAATCAAATCCGGGCCCTAGAGGTTCAAAGCGACAGTGCAAACCACTACGCCACCATGCTGCACTTGGTTAAATTTGCAACTGGTTAAATTTGAGGCTGTCACAGCAATATAACAATATGGTTGTTTTTTGCGGTTAGTTGCTAACAGCTAACCCACCCTTCTTAAGCTTTTAGATTTAAGATTTAATCATTAGATCCACCTTTTCACTTTTACATTATTAAACACATTACAATATCAAATAGACTCTGTTTATTTTGCTTTTGTGAGAAAATCACTAGGGAAAGGGCTTTTGTATGGAGCAGCTTTTAGCAGCCTAGCAAATTTGCTTGCTCTGTTGAAACACCCTGCGGGCATGCCCCGCTTCCTCTCGGGTTTAGAGTTCCATATTAGCCCTGGTGGTGTGGGATTTCCTGCAGTATTATTTTTAGCTTTTTCTGTGAAGTTTGTTACAATCTGTACAGGTTCTGGGTGTCTTTATTTAAACACTCTTCACTTTGACTTGTCTAGCTACAGATGCTATTAGTTACCATTAATAGCTGAGAAAAACTCATAGGATTTTCTCATAAGCCCAGACCATGTGATAACCTTAAAGTCACTTTAGAAAATAAAGTAGCATCACTTGACAGGTTCAGGATGCAGTTGAGTCGCCAGTTTTAAAATTGACCATGACACAGAATGTGGTCCGACGTGAAATATCACATATGGTGCTGAAGATAATGTCCTGATCACTGAGCTTCCGCGGCTCACAACAACAGAGCATGCATCCAGTACAGGGACTCAAAAGAGTGAAAAAATGTAAAACAATTTTCTGAAGTCTGAATGAAATAAACAGAGAATACGCTATGCGATGTTTTACAAGGGGTCAAACCGGGACTGAAGGTGTTCTGATTGACAGTTTCTTTGGTGGTCTCACTAGGTTTTATTATTATTATTATTGCAATTTATTTTACTACCGAAAACGTTTCAATGTTTAAAAACACAAAGTTACGGCACTACAGTACCTCTGACTTACGCAGATGAAACTGGAGACTCCATTCAGAAATGTTAAATGTAAATCACCACAGATAGAAGAAAGTGAAGGCTTTTCTTTTTTATCCAAAAAAATATATATTTTTAAACCAAAAAATTTATCAAAAAGAACAATACAGGAGGGCACAAACCCAGGTAAGCTTAGAAGGATAATTGAAAATGCAGTGACCTCTGGTGGTCATATAGGGAATGCAGTTCTCTGTTTGAGAACTTACATATTTACTATATAATTTCTTTAATGACATGTTTTGATAATTAGCTTATTATTACTATGAGAATACATAGGACAATCTTCAATCTGGGTTCAATTCCCACCCAATGCCCAAACCCCAGCCACTGGGCGTGCAGTGCTAGTCCCAAGCCCGGATACAATATGAGGCTTGGAACAGTAAGAGGAGCTTAAAGTTCAAGAACAACAGACAACACCTAATGACCAATCAGAATTCAAACTTTAAAATGATTTGGTGTAAATTTGGTGTAGACAATAAGCCACATCATTGTGTGCATATGTGTGCATGTGTGTGATGGAGTGTCTCAACAACCTGCTGCCTGAGAGTGAATGGCTCAAGCTGCTCAGCATTGAGAGCTCATGCCATCTTGTGCACAGCCAGATGCTCATCCTGGACCTTGAACAAATGGAATCTGCTCTAGTGTATGAAAAAAAAATCTAGGAAATAGCATTTTGTTATTATTTGCATCCTAATGGACTGGTAGGTGAGGAATTTTTTGTGTCAGTATTTGCAGTGTTGGCCCTTCTTTTTAGTGGGTTTTTGTTTGTCCACCAGCCTCTTGAGGATTGACCACAAGTTCTCAATGGGATTAAGATCTGGGGAGTTTCCAGCCCATGGACCCGAAATTTCAACGCTTTGGTCCCCGAGCCACTTGGTTATCACTTTTGCCTTATGGCATGGTGCTCCATCGTGCTGGAAAATGCATTGTTCTTCACCAAACTGTTGTTGGATTGTTGGAAGAAGTTGCTGTTGGAGGGTGTTTTGGTACCATTCTTTATTCATGGCTGTGTTTTTAGGCAAAATTGTGAGTGAGCCCACTCCCTTTGATGAGAAGCAACCCCACACATGAATGGTCTCAGGATGCTTTACTGTTGGCATGACACAGGACTGATGGTAGCACTCACCTTTTCTTCTCCAGACAAGCCTTTTTCCAGATGCCCCAAACTATCGGAAAGAGCTTCATCCGAGAATATGCCCCAGTCCTCAGCAGTCCATTAGCCAAACTTTTTGCAGAAGATCAATCTGTCCCTGATGTTTTTTTTTTCTTTTTTGGAGAGAAGTGGCTTCTTTGCTGCCCTTCTTGACACCAGAATCTTCCAAAAGTCTTCGCCTCACTGTGCGTGCAGATGCGCTCACACCTGCCTGCTGCCATTCCTGGGCAAGCTCTGCACTGGTGGCACTCCGATCCCGCAGCTGAATCCTCTTTAGGAGACGATCCTGGCGCTTGCTGGACTTTCTTGGATGCCCTGAAGCCTTCTTAACAAGAATTGAACCTCTTTCTTCTTGATGATCCTATAAATTGTTGATTTAGGTGCAATCATAGTAGCCACAATGTCCTTGCATGTGAAGCCATTTTTATGCAACGCAATGATGGCTGCACGCGTTTCTTTGCAGGTCACCATGGTTAACAATGAAAGAACAATGATTTCAAGCATCACCCTCCTTTTAACATGTCAAGTCTGCCATTCTAACCCAATCGAACATACTGTAATGATCTCCAGCCTTGTGCTCGTCAACATTCTCACCCGAGTTAACAAGACGATTACTGAAATGATCTCAGCAGGTCCTTTAATGACAGCAATGAAATGCAGTAGAAAGTTTTTTTTTTCAGGATTAAGTAAATTTTCAAAGAAAGACTATGCAATTCATCTGATCAATCTTCATAACATTCTGGAGTATATGCAAATTGCTATTATAAAAACTTAAGCAGCAACCTTTCCAATTTCCAATATTTATATAATTCTCAAAACTTTTGGCCACGACTGTACAGTATCTCTTTAGATTATTTTAAAGCATACTGACAGCATTATCTATTAAATGTCACATCACTGCCTGATGATCGGTTTCAACAGAGTGAACAAGTACAGGTAGCTAAAACCTACAAGAGGCAACACGAAGGAAAAGAATCCCACGAATATGCTTAGCAACAATGACTCTTTGCTACATTCATGGATTTGGCCTTTGATTGTTCTTTCTTGACCTGTTTGTACATCGCCTGATCTTCTGCCTGTCTTCTGACCAAGATGTATTGGACTACTGTATTTACCATCTGTAAACATTTAAATTGCATTTATATTCTGCCTGGCCTTGTTTCTGATACTCTTTATATGTGAATATTATTTCGTCAAATTGTTACCATTTCAAAATAATGTACTGTAAGTACAGATGTACAGTAGATGCAATGAACATGCAATTAGCATGGAACATAAAGTAAACTGCAGTTACACAAATCAGGACGAAATATGAAACCAAACCACCATGAAAACAACAGGAACAAAACAGATGCAAAATGAAAACCAAGAGATTCAATAATGATACTAATCAATAGACCAAACTGAACACACCTGTGAAGGAACTGAGAAACAGGAAACAACATTCCTCCAGGGGTTGAACATATTTAATTTTTATTTTTATTTAAAAGTTTCATTAAATTCTGTCAAGCGGTCAATTTAAGACATGCCCACAGTTTAATGCATGTTCAGTACACTGTCAAAATGCCCGGTATGTAAAGTACAGTAATTTGGCACATGGTTATAATTGCTCATGACTTCCCTTCTACTCAACATTTTGATTTCATTTACGGCAAAGGTGTTTAATTAAGGCAAATACCTAAAGACTGCCAAAGTTTAATAAATTCTGCCCAGCCAGTTTTGCGTGATGCTGTGACAAAATCTGGCTGGACAGACATACAGACAAACAGACATACAGAAATATTTTTTTTCCTGAGACGGTGTGGTTTCTGGTCCTCCAATGTATGAAATGTAAAGATATAATTGAAAGAGGGAGTTCTGACCAATGCACAGATGAAACATTTCTTGCATCATTACAGATTATAATGTTTAAGTATTTTTAAAAAGTACATCTACAACATAATGGTTTCACCCTATGTTGCAAGCGCATACAGTACAGTACAAAATGTTACAGTACATAGTGTTCCTTAAATATTAATATAACCTTTGTATGGTTTAGGGCTGTAATTATCACAGTATGGTAGCACAGTTCTAACTGATTTTGGACTCTTGTGTCCAAATCAATATCGAGTGAGTTTTGGCTTAATTGTAACTATATTCCAAAAGTCATAGTTGTCACCAACACGTCCTACTGCATAATAAAATACTGCATGTTTTACTGTCAGTTTTGGAACAAAATTGACTTTAAACTGTACCTTTAATAATGAGGATTATGCTTTCCCTTTTGGAGAATACGCTTAAAGGTTCTATATAAAATCCTAAATAAACAAAAGCTGCTGTAATTTACTGTATTTTATCAGTGATTTACTGTATATTAGGTTATAGTATATGATAATAGAATAACTTTGGGTTTTTGCTGTTTATTTACAGTACAAAGGAAAATATATTCTGCTACTTGTGCATTTCATTTCTGTTTTAGTCGAGGGATGAGACAGAACGTAAGCTCAGACACAAACTGAAACATGACAAGAGACCAGAAAACCACCAGGGAACAGCAAATGTCAAAATAGAAGGGCAATTCCATACAAAGGTCATCATTGCCATGGGGGGAAATGGTGACATCATTCATAGGGTTCCTACCAAACCACACTGATTACTGATACACTGATTATAATTACTATAATGATAACATTTACTTGTAATTTAAACATATATTATTTAAATCTAAAGCTGAGCATCATATACCACAAAGGGGCACAAAAATGATTTTAAACAACTGTAAAGAAAAGGGTAGAAAAGAAAAGCAAGGATAGAAAAACACCAGAAAATAAGTCAGGAACTATTGATTTAATAATTTCATAATTACACACACATAGTTACTATGTCAGGTTTTAGGATCAGACCTCTTGTATACCCATAATGAGAATGTAACATGTATGTGTGTCTGTGTCTATTAATACATTGCTATTTATAGTAATTATTATTTTATTATTAATATTATTTTATTACTTTAAGAAAAAGGAGTGGATAGCATGTATAAAATGTTTGTTTTTTTTTGGCTAGCAGGTTTTGGTAAGCTTAATGAGATATTGTACATGTAAAATGTTAACATAAGAGATGAACCAGAGTGTCAGGAAAACCTCTCAACAGCTCTAACCTGAACCATGCAATAACTACCTTTTCTTCTCCATTCCTTCTGACTGGCATGAAATCTACTAACATTATATAAACTAT
The DNA here is from genome assembly GCA_013621035.1 of Clarias magur. Lineage (NCBI taxonomy): Eukaryota > Metazoa > Chordata > Actinopteri > Siluriformes > Clariidae > Clarias > Clarias magur. The sequence continues at coordinate 195,832 of QNUK01000059.1, forward strand.
GCCTCTACCTACTATATCTGAGTGTCACGCCATCAGGAATACCCAAGTAGCGCTGGCTGCATGCTGCAGCATCATGGCAGTTAGACTCTTTGAGTGTGTCCTACCCCTAATGCACCCCTAAGCATGGTTTAAATCATCTATGCTTCATTTTAAAATTCGCTATTTACAAGTGTTCTTTATATAGTTTGTAAAAGGCTGATTCATACATGTCACATCCATTAAAAAAAATTTCACATTCATAACATAATTTTATCATACTGTAAATAATTTCTTCCATGTAATGACAAACAGTTCGAAGTCTCCTTCATGCTACACTTTCTGCAGTTGTCTTTAAAATTCACAGAATTCTAAATATAGAAATTCTGTACTCTCCCATAAAAGTTTATCCATTAAAAGTGACATTAATAACAATGACCAAGTCGGTGTGGTCGACTCATTTCTCCCGCACCCCTACAGGCATACATACAATATAGCAAACTTCAGACATTTTACACATTCACTTTTACACTGAATATATTGTAAATAATTGTAAATATTGGTATCTGGTGCACTGCAGTTTCTATTTTTTGTACAATATACATGAGCTACTTCTGTGATTGAACCGGAAGTAGAACTTTTTAGAAATTCGTAACTCGAATGTTTGTAAGTTGGAAACTACCTGTATATTATTTTTTCAGGATATACACCGAACAGCCACAACATTACAATTCAACAGCCCAATATTGTGTAGTCAGCCCAGGCCGCTTGGGGTGTGCTATGGTATCCGACAGCAGGATATTGGCAGCAGATCCTTTGGGTGCTGTGGGCTGCAAGGTGGGGTCTCCATGGACCAGATGTGTTTGTCCAGTCGATCCCAGTGGAATCTGGGGAGTTTGGAGGCCGGGCTGCAAAAGTGGGTTCCTTGTCTGCTGGGCCCCGTGCATGGCAGGCTGTGATGCACTAGAAGATCTGATGCACTAAATTTTTTTAATGATTTGTGCTGAAATGGCTTTTTTGTGGTATTGGACCGGAAAGGCTGGCCTTTGGTCCACACAGACATGGGTGAGTCTTGGGTGTCCATGATCCTGTCACCAGTTTACTGGTATATAATTGAAAATTTATATAATCTGTTAATGTGTTGTAGGGTTAATGTTATGGCTGATCAGTGCACATGTATATGATCATGTGAATTTTCATAGGATTTCATAGACATAAAAATATTGCCTTAAGTTCTTAAATTTATATCGCTGACTTTGTAAGGCAAATAATATTTGGAACATTTGTACAGAACTGAGAGGTACAGCTTTATCATATAAAGTGGAAGAAATTTATCCAGTCAGATCTAGCATTATCTAATATTTCTATTCTTGCTGCAGAGCTTATTCTGCCAGTGTTTATAACCTCACTTAATAAAACATTATCTGACATGCCAACAGTTTAATAATTAAAGAAAAAAGGGGAAAAAATACTGGAGACTGTTAGTTCTTGTGCTGGTCGAGCTCAGTGTTGAGCTGCATGCTGCTGCTGTTTTTCATTGTAGTTTCATTTATAAATCTGGTGCAGTGAAAAAAAAAATAAGACAAAATTTCTCTGTCCACTGTATAACTGTAACAGACTGCAGTGCTGACATATAGGACAAATGTAACACTTATGGTAGAGTAGATCCAGTCGTGTTCCCCAAACCTATAGTAATTGAGACTGTTTTCTGTCATTTCCATATTTTTTATTCTGTAAAGCAGCATTTCGACAATGATTATTCTAAAAAGAACTATAAAACTAAAACCTAATTGAATTGAAATAAATTCTCACCATAATAAGAATGGGATGCGACAATGAGGTATTCCATTGGATAATTACTGCAGTGATTAATATGGTTCAGCTGGCAATAAAATATATAGCCCTAACTAATGAGTGAGTAGCTTCTAATTTATTAAACTATGCTGTAAATTAAAACACATTATTCAGATCTGGCTGGATAGTTTTTAAATGACTGTAATGTTTCTGAATGAAACTATAACCTATGTTAGTCTCTCAGGATTTCTTAAAGAAACACATTTTGTGAAATCAATACTCCTTTCTCTTTTCCTTTTCTCAACAATAGTACATTACTGTCAGTGGTGTTACATACTGTAGGTGCAGCATACACGTACGTATATCTTTCCGTCTGCCTTGCATATCAGTGGCAGATTTAACAACTTGGTGGACCAACATGAACACAGGAATAGGGTCCTCAACATCTGGTGTTCTCCACCTTTTTCAATCCTTATTTACCTAAGATAGTCCCACTTGTAATGTCATATTTTCACCGGTCTCCAGACAGCAATTGAGACAGTGGTAACTCAATCGATTAAGGCAGTGGGTTACTGGGTTACTGATCACAATTTCAGGTTCACACCGAAGCAATTGGCCACTGTTGAGCCATTAATCTTACGCTCTGACCCCAGCTTCCTAAATGCAATATGAAAAAAAAACTGTTTTACTGAGCCGTAATGTACATGTAACAAATAATTAAATATTATTATTGACAAATAATTTTAACTTTATAAGGCTGGCACACTCTGGCATTCACTATCTGATGCAAATATAACAGCTTACCAAAGAAATCACTGACCCCAAAAAGAAAACAAATGCATGATTATGTAGCTGAATCACCCTGAACTTGATTTACCTGATAAATCTGCATCTCTGTGGCTTATGATAACCAGAGACAATTCCTGGAAAAAACTGTGAAGTAGCAGCTGACAGATGCGTCGATTACCCTGGACAAAACACTGAAAACAGCTGCAAATCAAATCTCATCATCTTGAGTCTGACTGTGTGGGAGTTAAGGATGTTTAAAGCTTTTTTACCCCTTGAGGGTGCCACAGAGGCACCTTGGTTGCGGTATTCTCCCTGATGTCATGCTCAGCTTCAAAGTTGGGTGGTACTGGTTCAAACCAGCTGAAAATTATGGATGTTTAAAGCTTTTGCCTTTTGTGAGCACTATAGTGGCAGAGTTCATTATGGGCTAAAGTGTTGTGCTCAGCTGCAGAATTTGGTTATCCTAGCTGAAATAGTCCCAGCACTTATGGAGGTGCTCTAGAGAGCTCCAAATTCAGTCCAATTTTGGTGGTCCTGGGTTGAAGCATCTAAGAGTTATGGAGGCTTGGGGATGCTGGAGAGGAGCAAGGAGGGTGACGTTTTTCTTCACAGCATTGTAGTTTTTTGTTGCAGTTGAGGGGTAGCCACAGTGGACCGACCATCTGATCCACACACAACTTTTGGCCAGTTTATCCAGGTTTGGACCGGTGTTCGGGGAAATTCAGTGTCCCTATGTGTCCCCGGTCGCGCGCAGTGCGCGCGCTGATGATGAAATCATGACGTCACCACCTAGCGCCGAGAGGGCGAACAAGGATTTTGACGGTGTTTCTATCGTTTTAAAGAGTTTTTACGAACTTTTTGAATTAAAAAAAACAAGATATGAAAAATAGTCAAGTGTCTTTTCGCTTTTTTTGTATATTTGAACATAATTCAGACGTTTTAATCCGCTGCAAAAGGCTGGTTTGCTGGGCAAGTACTAACATGACGATTAATTTTAATTCCCGTACATTAGCTGTGTGATGAAGGATGTGATATTGATTTATTCAAATTTATTTATTGTATTACCTTTGCCCCATGTACACATGTCTCTGAGTGAATTTCAGACATCCCTCATACTTCCACAGCCAGTAGGGAGGGATGTCTGAAATTCACTCAGAGACATAAGTGCCTCTAGTAGAGATAATACAGTAATCATAATCTTTTTAAAAAAACACTGTCCTTTGAATGGTAGTATGGGGAACGTATTTTCCTGAGCATCAGGAAAATCTGTTTCCCCCTCCCTACTGGCAGTGGAAATATCAGGGATGTCTGAAATTCACTCAGAAACATGTGTACATGGGGCAAAGGTAATACAATGCACAGAATGTTTTTAAAAACATTGTCTTTTAAATTGAAGTATGGGAAATGTGTTTTCCTGAGCATCAGGAAAATCCGTTTCTCCCCTTCCTATCAGCTGTGGAAGTATGAGGGATGTCTGAAACTGACTCAGAGACATGTGTGCATGGGGCAAAGGTAACACAATGCACAGAATGTTTAAAATAATACTGTCTTTTGAATTGAAGTATGGGAAACATATTCTCCTGAGCATCAGGAAAATCTGTTTCACCCTCCCTACTGACAGTGCAAGTATCAGGGGTGTCTGAAATTCACTCAGAGACATGTGTGCTTAGGTAATACAATGAGATGGAGTTTTTTTTAACACTGTAATTTAAACAAGACTCCAGGAAATCAATTCTCCCAGTTAACACATGTAATAAATTTCAAGCTTTCATACTTTGTGAAATTAAAGGAAAAGAATCATTCAGATAGACTATTTAATGTAAAAATATTATTATAATATGTGCTATGCCAATTATTCATGTCTGTTTTATCATGGATAATCATACAGTATATGATGGATTTCAGGATCTCGTGTTTCCCATCATATGTGGGTTTAGATGTACGTGTGATGGCTGAAAGTAATTCAGATACGTAGTTACAGATGAATAACTCTGAGTGTGGTGTATATAATCACTGTACTGTGTGTGTGTTGTGTACACCAGATGGTTTAATAGAACTGGATGTGTTAAGAGGGTAAAACAGAGTAGTGTGGTTAGCAGTTACTAACTATCACCAGTTACATTTACAGTTCAGTTACATGCTATAATCAGTTACAAAGTATAACCTTAAATATATTTCGAATAAATCAATATCACATCCTTCATCACACAGCTAATGTACGGGAATTAAAATTAATCGTCATGTCAGTACTTGCCCAGCAAACCAGCCTTTTGCAGCGGATTAAAACGTCTGAATTATGTTCAAATATACAAAAAAAGCGAAAAGACACTCGACTATTTTTCATATCTTGTTTTTTTTATTCAAAAAGTTCGTAAAAACCCTTAAAACGAGAGAAACGCCGTCAAAATCCTCGTTCGCCCTCTCGGCGCTAGGTGGTGACGTCATGATTTCATCAGCGCGCGCGCGCGCGCACTGCGCGCGACCGGGGACACATAGGGACACTGAATTTCCCGGAACACTGGTACTGGATTCAGCGGCTGAGGTTTGAGCGAGAATCAAACTGCACGGCAGGCATGAAACCTACAGTACCACTGAGCCACCAATGCCCTGCTCTTCATACTCTGCTGCAAAGTTTGGAGGTCCTGGCTGGATCAACCCGTCTGTGTGTAATCATGATTTACATTCGAGGGGGAAAAATATTCCGTGGCGACGACTTACTAAGGCATGTGAACGGGATACTATTTTTTATTCTTCACTTTGCTGAACTTTTTTTAATTCTAATTAAAGAAAAAATATTAGTTGATTATTTTTCTCTGGTGCAGAATGGACCGAGCCGGTGCATGAGGAATGCCTCGTTCTCCTGCATGTCCATCGCGGGTTTCTCCTGGCCGCGGACGTGCTTCCCGTGATACTCAGACATCGCCCCACTCGTCGGGAAATCGTTCTCCCAAAAGCCCTCGTACACCTGACACTTGTCCTTATAGATGAAGCGTCCGTGTCCGTGTTTCTTCCCGTCCTTCATGTAGCCCTCGTACCTGTTCCCGCTCCTGAGCACCAGCACGCCCTGGCCGTGCGGTTTATCCCTGAACCACTCTCCTTCATAAACGTCTCCGTTCTCATACGCCATCTTCCCGAATTCGCTCCTCTCGTTCTGCGCCCACATGCCCTCATACCGCGCCGTGTCGCTGTAGAAGTAAGTCCCGAATCCGTCCTTCTTGTCCGTCTTCCATCCCCCTAAATACACGGTTTTATACACGTTTGTAGACGGCTGGCGTCTGTACAGAGTCCCGAGACCGTCCCGCCCGTCCCGCTTCCACTCGCCCTCGTACCTGACTCCGTCCCTCTTCCACACCTGAGTCCCATAGCCGTGTCTCAGGTCATTCAGCCACTCTCCGGTGTAACTGTCCCCGTTAGGGCTGTAGAAGGTGTGGCGGGCGCCGTTCTTCTGCGCCCGGTACTCCAAACCTTTCACACGGGACTCCTTGGTGCTTATTTTCCCGATTAAAGCCATGTTTTCCCCTTCTTGTACTTGTAACAATGTAAGAGAGAACCATCAGACACAACTCAACGTCATTATCTTTTCAGAACAGCTGCGTTCTTTATGACGTCATGGCCTTTAAGAGTCAGTGACGTTAACACTGGGCTTCACGGGACAACAACAATATAGACGTGTTGATCAAGCAAAAGTGTGTGTGTGTGTGTGTGTGTGTGTGTGTGTGTTTGTTTTTATATTTCAAAAGTATGTTTAAATTGATCTCATTCTTTTTCTTAATTGATGGCATGAGCAAAGTTTAAAATACAGGAATAGTTATGCTTATTTATTTTAGTTGCCATGGTTACACTCCCATATTAATGTTAATATATTCACATAATAGGTTCTAGGATAAAGCTTTTTTTAAACATTATAATACTGTGTGATTATACAGATATTATAAAGACTGTTAGATTTTATTAAATTCAATTGATGTTTAAACTTAATAAAAATTACATTCATTACACAGACATTAAAGTCCACCACATTACAGAACAATTTGTCTTTTTTATTAACTAACTGTATTCTATTATGTGAATAATAAACAAGTTAACATATACATAATTACTTAGCTCTGTTATAATCCGTACAGTTCTGTAAAATTAGTTAACTCTGTATACTATGAAGTTAATCCCCGCTAGATGGCGCTCTAGACCAGAGCAACTTGACTGAAATCCTTTTAGACGCTTAATCCATCTGATTTAAAGTTTACTCATATATAAACTTTTATAAAAATTAATAAATAAACTTTTTAATGACCTCATAGTATGAAAACAGCTTCCATGCTTTTGAGTGAGCTTCCACAAAACTTTGTAGTGTTTCTGTGGGAATTCATATCCATTCATTCTGTAAAGCATTTATGAGAATAATAAATATAATGCAGACGTATAATGCAGAAATATGTTGAATGACAGAACAAGTTTCCTATCTGACACCATGTCCGGCCTGAGCTGTATAATCTGAAATTACACCATGTAATATCTCCATCCTGAGTTAAACTTCTAAACATTTATTCAGGTACATTATTCATTCATTTATTTATCATCTATACCGCTTATCTCATACAGTTGCAAGAGGTGTGTGTGTGATTATTTATTACAAAGGTAGATATAACCTCCTCAGCCTCCTGATGCTAAACTTTCTACAAAAAAACGGCGAGCCAGAGGTGAACTTGACTTAGCCACTGAATTTCAATCGCAAAAAATGCATACACACACTCATGTAGGTGTGCATACAATGTATACACTTACACACATACTCACACACGTTGTGATTCTCTGCCTTTGTCAAAAGTGAGATTAGAGATTTTTAAATCCTGAGCTACATTTCAACTTGAACAGATTAGACAGACGAGCGCACACGCTAATCCAATTAAACCTGACAAGCAGGAGAATCTCTCTTCGCTCTTGTCTTCATTACAGATGATTCTTTAAATTCATTATTAAAATGACACTAATTCAGGTCAGATGTTCTCCGCATGCTCATGAGGGGAATGGATGATTTTACAAGAGCTCAAGGCCACACTGATGCATGAGAAACTCTATGATTTTGCACCTTTGAGACCTTCAAACCTATTTCATTTAATACAGCTAATAATGAATGAGAAATGATCTGCTGGGAGACACACACTGTTTTCTACACACAAAAAAACAGCACAAAAACCATCCTTGTCAGGGATAACCCCTAGAGGGCGCCAAAGCGTAGTTTTGTGTAGTTCTTTTAAGTTTCAGTTCTATACTTCATTTCCCAGTTCGCAACTCGGTCAGGTCACATGGGCGCGCACCTGATCCGAGTTGATCATTAATTTCATTATAAAAGGTGTGTTTGAGTTCTAGTTTTTGTCTTGCATTTGTTACATTAAGTTGAAAGTGTATGTCTTGTCTGGTTAATCGTGTTTTGTTTGTAGTTTTTTCCCTGTGTTTATGTTTAAATAAAATAAACATCGTTTCCCTGAACCACCTGGATCCTCTTGCAATTATGCCTCGCACCCAGAAACGTGACAATCCTCAGGTCAATTACAATGACCAAACTGACCTAAGCTGACAGGAAGGCTATAGGAACTCGACTCTTTACAAACATGGTGAGCAGAAAAGCATCTCGACACACACAGCACCAAATCCTGAAAACCTGGAAGGCAGTTTTATCAGTTTCATACTGACAAAATAAAATATATTTCTGGTTAGCGGACACACAGCGGAGGGACAAGGATAATCCTGGGACCCTACTGGTGGTTGCTGGTTCTCATGTACTAACCATTTCATCTCAGGCAGCATCATCATGACATTAACGACTGATCAAGTTAACACGACAAACAACGCAGCTGCATTCTGGTCTGGAGGATGGTGAAAGTATATGAGTGAAGGGGCAGCTCAAAATGGATCAGAGTGGAAAATACTCACAGGGTCCTCGTGAACAATAGCTTTAATTCAATTAAATTTTATTTAATGGTCATTGTCTCAAAACAGGTTCACAAAATGTAAAGATGATTATGGAAATGTGTATACTGGAGATCATAATGATTAGATTGTCCCTGATGGGCAAGCCAAATGCGACGGTGGCAAGGAAAAACTCCCTGTGATTGCAATAGGAAGAAACCTGATTAGGTAGCTGTAATATTTATTTTTTATAAATGTTTTTGTGTATTTTTATGAGAGTTTCTGATGGAGCTGCTTGCTCTGTTTTGAGTTTTTTTTTTCTTTTTCGTTTTCAGGTATCGGATTCATGATTCATATAAAAAAATGTCATGGTCTCATCGTCTATACCGCTTTATCCTGTGTACAGGGTAACGGAAACCTGGAGCCAATTCGTTCTTTTTGAACGAATCTTTAACGTGACTCAGAAGAAAGACTAGTCCTGGAGAGTGATTCGTTCATTTTCTACTGGGCATGCATGCGCAAATCATTGCAAAACCTCCTTAGGTTATGTACAGGAAACATAATTGAACGGTTCTCAACGAATCTTGAAGTCCAAGTCGTTTGTTCTTTTATTACGTGACTCCAATAGACTCTATGCAATACAGTACACAGGAAACAGAATTGAGCGATTCTTTCTCAATGACTCTTCTAGTCCGAGTGGTTCGTTATTTTGTCACGTGACTCCCATAAACGCTATGCACTGCAAAAGATTCAAAAGAACGAACGACTCAGACTAGAAGGTATGGTGGTGAGCTGCTCATTCTGTTTATAATAATATAGCGGCATCATTGGCTTCATATACAAAGCATGTTTCACTTGCAATATATATATATTATATTATTATATATATAAATATACACTGGGCCGCCGCTAAGGGGGGGGGGAGGTAGGACGATTCTAAGGGCCCACGCCCTATAGGGGCCCCCAGAGATCTGCTTTATTAGTAATAACACTACTAGCAGTAAACTAAAAAAAAATTTGAAATGTATCTACAAAAGTGTTACAAATGAAAAAAGATTACGGCTTATTTCTGCAACTCCAGTCAAATCACACCCCTCTCTGATTCACTGTATGGTTCAGCCCATTCCTACCTAGTGAAGAGTGTCGCTACTGAGTACAGGGGTTGGACTGTAAAAGCAGATATGACATCGAGTTCAACAAAGAAGCATAAGTTTGTCATCAGAAACGACAAACAAAATCTTCTGCCTCGAAGCTTCTTTTAAATTTTTATTAATTTTAAAATCTTGCGTTATGTTTTTGCGCAATTATTAGTTTGGCGTGGCGCAGCGCGCTTCCGCATGCGAGCCGCCAGTAAACACCGACGAGGAAGAAGCGCTTACGTCACGCACAACGCGGAATGAGACGCAAACAGTTAGCAGTGTAATTTGAGGAAGCGTTCTGTTGCGGGCTGCAAAATGGAAGGGAGCGATGAAAAAACTTTTATCAATGAAAAATGTTTTCAGCAGCAGGAAACATTGCTTTAATGCGCAGGACAAGCCTCAGTTCGGAGCATGTTGACATGCTTACCTTACTTCATTGCAATCTCACGCTCCTTTAAGTACTAGTGTGCACACACACGCGATTTATATTCTGATGAATATATTGACTTAAAACATAATGTATGGACTCTTGTTCCTGTCCAAGGATTTTTGCATCCTAAATGTCATCCCAAAGCATTCCAATAAGAAGTCAGTAAAGGCTTATGTTATGCCTGAGCTGTAGATTTTGAAACTTTTAGTTCTGAAAGTTAAGTTAGTGTTTTTGTATAATTATTTATTTTAATGTGTGCCTTAGTTTTTTTGATACTTAAAGTAATTTGAAATTCATTTTTTTTTTTTTTTAGCATCTGAGAAAAGGCTTTCAAATAAGAATGTATGGCACTGTAATGCACTTAATTAATCTCAGTCAACTTTCTTTTTTCTTTCAACAACCTATTCCTTGTATTGTAAATAATTACAATTTTATTTTTTGATAAAAAGAAAACCAATTAATCTTTCTCTTATATATACTGCTCAAAAAAAATAAAGGGAACACTTAGTCCCAGTTTGACTTGAACGCCTCTCATATGTGTATGCAAGTTCAAGTCAAACCAGTAGAGCAGTATATTTTATATTGCTATTTAATTAAGCAAAAATACATTTTATCCGATTAATCGATTACATTTTTGGTAGAATACTCGATTACTAAAATATTCGATAGCTATAGCCCTAGTTACATTTTTCACCAATGAAAATTAAATATGTAATTTTTGTCCAGATATAGATCTTGAATTTGTAGCAAATATTATCTTATTGGCTAACTTTGCTAGCGGACTTTAAGTACTACTACCGTGTAAGATAGCAGATAATTATTTCACTAATAATGAGATAAACGTAATAGGTCAGTACTATTATATTACAGACAAAAACTTTGAATAGCTAGGTTGGCTTGTATGTTTTGTGCTGAATGGGTGTGGTAGAGGGCCCAACCGCATATTTTGTCATAGGGCCCAAAATTGCTAGTTATAATAGTAATTGCTAGCTATATATATATACTGTGAACTGTACACACACACGCACACACACTAATATATAATTATTATAATTTCCAAAAAAAAAAAATCTGACATTTACTCAGTTGCTCAGTACTTGAGTAGTCTTTTGGATGTCTAGTTTTTACTTTTACTTGAGTAATATTATTTTTAAGTTCAGCTACTCCTACCTGAGTAAATTTGTGGCTATTCTACCCACCTCTGCTCACACGCTCAATCACACACTACGGGCAATTTGGGAAAACCAGTTAGTCTAATCTGCATGTCTTTGGACTGTCGGAGGTCCTACCTAGCAGGGGGAGAACATGCAAACTCCATGCACACAGACCCCGAGGCGGGAATCGAACCCGAACCAGAAAACAGAAGTGATAAATGTGTCATTTATGATAGAGCGAGGTGCAAGTTGAAGAGTTTTTTTTTTTTTAATGGGGGACCAAATAAAAATTTATTAGCATTTTCAACCAATTATTTTATAATTGTGTGTGTGTGTGTGTGTGTGTGTGTGTGTGTGTGTGTGTGTGTTTGTGTGTTTGTGTGTGTGGTTTACCAGCATGCATGAAAATCCTTTTTGGTAAGAGACAATTTCCACAAACAACATGTTCATGTGCCATCTACTGGTTGCAATATAACAAAAATTACAAGCACACGTTCTACTGTAAATCTCATAGAAAAAAGAAAGAAAAAATAAATCAGAATAATGAATAAATAAATAAATCATGCTTATTTTCCATAATTCTGATTTGTGGTTTTATTTTTTAAATATTTAATTAAAGTATTATAATAATAATAATACCTGCTAATGAAATTATGATAATTAAAGGAGAAAAGCTTGTGAAATGCAGCACTATCACAATATACATAATATATCTACAAAATGTTGTTAAATATTACTACATATATTTTATTAAACATTATTAAATATATTGTATGATATATTATTAAATATTTTATATTAATAATATATTATGTATAGTATAATATATATAATATAAATATAATATATATAAAATAACATTTAATATTACTAAATATATTTTAGAAATTATAAATAGAGTCTAAAGAAAGCCTAAAAATACAAACTGATGCATTAGCCCATAATAATAATTAATAATAATAATTATTATTAATAACAATAATAATAATAATAATAAGGTTAACCATACAGGCCTATTGGTTTCAACAGCGTCGCCTAGCAACAGTGACTCTTGCGTTATAATATTAGATGTTATGATGTCACAATCGGGGACATTAATTGCCTCCCAATTAAACTTTTTTTTTTTTTAAGATGGGGGGCCAAACCATTCCTTTTAGACGTGACTTTGTTACTTTTCTCTTTCATCTAAGACAAAGACAGTGATGGAGATCTGTAGACGGTTTATAGGTCTGTTATTTTGTTGGGGGAATGAGAAGAATGTTGAAACAGAATCTCAGATGGAGGAGCTGCAGTCTGAGCTGGAGAAAGCAACAGTGGAGGTGGAGGAATATAGGATGAGAGAGAAGAAGGCAGCGGACGAGAGAGACTCGTTGGTGAAGAAGGTGACAGAGCTGGAGTCTGTTATAGCTTGTGAGGAAAAGAAATGGAGGGAGGACATAAGAAATTGGGAAGACAAAGTCATTATGAAAAGCTTTGAGTGTAATATTTATCAGATGTTACTTGAGGAACAGGGTAGGACTGTGGAGGAGGAGAAATCGATGTTTAACGCAGAACGAAACGAACTCCAAAAACTATTTCTACGGTTTAAGGCCTCTTTGTTTCGTGAGCAAATCCGCTCGAAGCAGGTTCAAGGTCCCAATTCCAGCAGAAAAAAAGAAGAGTAAATTTACTTCAACCCAACTGAAATGCTGTGGCAGACCTTTAAGAGAGGTCTGTATAAATAAATCCTCAAAAACCTCAAAGAACTGTAAAGAAGAAGAATGGACCGAAATGATGTGAGGGACTGATGACGTCATACAGGAAACAATTACTTCAAGTTATAATGCTAAAGGTGGATCTACAAGATATTGAATGATGGGGTCATTGCCTGATACTTAGTATTGCAGCACTTATTTACATTATTGTAGATACAAGAAAGGTTACCAGTGAGCCAATTCCATTGGCTACCATCCATGCCCATCCAACTGCCCTTGGCACACAAACTTTCATTATTTAAATTCTGCTCTTCCCATCATCCTGGTATTTTTTGAGTGTTTCCACTGGTTTACATCTTGAGGTAAATCCAATTTATTTACATTCATCAAGGTTTGTTTTGTTTTCTCAGACTAATGATCTTCAGATGACTTCCTTCAGATGCAGCAACAACCTATTTGAACTGTAATTTTAGCGTTTCCATGTCTGAAAATGATGTTCCACGCTCCCTAAACAATCCCTTTGAGACCGCTGAATCCTGGCATTGTCACCTTGAAATATGCCCATGGCATCAGGGTGGAAAGATTAAATGATAGAAAAAGCTGGTCATTTTATAACATCCAGGTTGTATGTTATGTAATTTTGCTGAACCTAGACAACTACCTCAGATCATAACGCTGAGCCCCCACAGGCTAGTACAATATGCATGTCTTCATCTTCAGAGACAATCTGGACTCATCCGACCACTTGACGTTTTTCTTTATAGCCTTTTTTCCTATTAGCGTCACTGATGCGTGGTCTTCTTCAGGCTACACAGCTGTTTAGTCCCAATTCTATAAATTCTATTCACCTTGTGTGTGTGGAAATGCGCTTATTTTGCTCTCACTATTAAACATAGCTGTTATGGTTATGGATGGTTAACATTATCTTTCCAGGTTTTAATAATGCATTGTTGAGTTCTAAATCCAAGTTTAGTAGGTTCAGATCTCCTTAGTTGTTTTCTTTGCTTGATGTAGGACAATATTTGTACGCTTCTGAATCAGAGTAAAATCTTTGCCACCACCACAAGATATGACTTCTGACATACAGTAATGCAAACTTTTAGGCACCCCCTTGATAAATAACAGATTTGGGTGATTTTTTTTTTATTGAAAAGGTGTTAGCATGGTCTCTCTTGGAAATGGAAAGAATGCACAATATTTTCAGCAAACATTATGGATAGTTACTTTTTATGTCATAAATTGAACAAAGATAAATAATAAAAACTTTTTATCTGTGGCACTGTGCAAACGTTTGGGCACCCTACATAATCAGTACTTAGTAGTACACCACCTCTGGCAGATATCACAGCTTGCAAACGCTTTTTATAGACGCTAAAAGTCTTTCAATTCTTGTACTTGGGATTTTCTCCCGTTCTTCCTTGCAAAAGGCGTCTAGTTCTGTAATATTCTTTGGTCATCTTGCATGCACAGCTCTTTTAAGATCTACCCACAAATGTTCAATGATGTTTAAATCAGGGGACAGTGATGGCCGTTCCAAAACCTTCAGCTTGCGTCTCTTGAGGTATTCAGTGGATTCTGAGGTATGTTTAGGATCATTGTCCTGTTGTAGACGGTGTGATGTTGCGGATGGTGTGATGTTTACTTCTAGAATTTGCTGGTATTTAGTGGAATCCATTCTTCCCTCCATCATTGCAATGTTTCCTGAGCCACTGGCTGCAACACAACCCCAAAGCATGATAGATCCACCCCCAAGCTTAATAGTTGGCAAGGTGTTCTTTTCATGAAATGCTGCTCCTTTTTTTCCTTTTACCATTGCTGATTGTGGCCAAAGAGTTCTATTTTAACTTCTGGCTTCTGTAGATGTTCTGTTGCATACTTTTGACTTTGGATTTTATGATGGGGGCACAGGTAAGGTTTTCTTCCGCTGACTCTTCCATGAAGGTCTTGTCTGTTCAAGTATCACTGCACAGTGGAAACAGTGCACCACTGAGTCTGCTAAATCTTTCTGCAGGTTTCCGCAAGTGTGTGCACAAGCTTTGAAGAGTCAAAGTATTTGTACATCTTTGGAATTGCAATTTTACTAATGACGGCTGTTGCCATGCATCAGATCTAACGAGCTGATTAAGGTCTGAAACCTTATAATAAGAATCTGAGACTCTGGAACTCTTAGGGTGCCCAAATGTTTGCACAGTGCCATAATAATGTTTTTATTTTTGTTCAATTTATGGCATAAGAAGCAACTATGCATCAATTTTTTCCAATTCCAAGAGAGACTGTGTTAACATCTTTTCAATTAAAACCACCACCAAAATCTGTTATTTATCAAGGGGTGCCTGAGGTTTTGCATAAGCTCCTCACTGCATCAGTTAAATAAAATGTTGTAGCTGAAAGATATTAATCAATGCAGGAATTAAAATATATGTAGTTTGCAGAGAGTTTACATTAAAGCATGATCCTAAAATGGGGAAACTGTCTGAATTCTTAGATATTTGGGTTAAGCCTCCTGACTGACGAATGATGGTACTTATAGTTAGTAACCTAGTAATCAGTGTAAGGATCTATCCATTGATGGAAACTTCAAAGCACTTTTTTAAGTGGATAAGCATGTCTGCCAAATGCCGAAATGTAAATGTAAATGAATTAGATTTGAGGAACAAGTTATGAAAACTTCCATAGGTTATAGATACCATGGTAAAAGCTCCTGGAATGCCAGTATTTTCATTTTGAGCCTATTGTACATTCAGCTTTGCCTGTTTTTTTTTTCTGTAATACATTTAAAATTTTCTTAATAAGTTTTCTGCAACTTCTCTTTTGTAATTTTCTGTAATTTTTGTTCTTTGTGGAACAGATACAGTCTCAGTTAGCTGACCAGAATCCAGTACATCAGTTTCTGAAAAATTAACTAACCTGGCACAACAACCGCGGAGGTCAGACATCACTTTTTTCACATTCTGATGTTTGATGTGAATATTATATGATATACTAAGGTTCTTGATCTTTATCTGCATGCTTTTTTTTGCTTTATACCCTTAAATGTATACCTCATTTATACCCATAAAGTATGTTACATAATTAAACATAAGCAGCTCAAACATTGGCGGCACGGTGGTGTAGTGGTTAGCACTGTCGCCTTGTACTTTCAGGGTCCGGGTTTGATTTCTGGCCAGGATTGCGTCCTGTCCATGTGTGCATGAAGTTTACAACAGGCCCTACATGACCCTAAATACAGGATAAAGTGGTATAGATGATGAGTAAGTGAGATCAGAAATTCTGTATCTATATAATAGAGCTTTAATATTTTAACTCACAATAAGGAAAATAATAACTAACAGGAATAAAAACTCATTGGAGAAGTTGTGGAAAGAGTGAAATAAATAAAGTATCATTATTGTATGCCACTTGTATGTGATAATTCATTTGTTTTATTAGTCTATTTTATTTTACATATTTCTTTTGTTCTGATCTGGAATCTGGACATCTCAGTAGGATTATAATTCTGCACAAGGGCCAGATGCACTTTGTTTTAGAGTTTGTTGCAAACCACTAATTTATGAAGCTCAGTATAAATAAATCATTCACAACACATATGTAATAGTGTTGGATATTTTTACATTAATGGTGTTATGGAATTTCAAAGGTTTAGTATAATTGTTACATTGAATAATTTAAGTGATCTAGGTGTACACATGGCGGCAACATGGCATAGTGGTTAGCACTGTCGCCTTGCACTTCCAGGGTCCGGGTTTGATTCACGACTCAGATCTGTGTGCATGTAGGCATGTTCTCCCCCTGCTTTCTGGGTTTCCTCCCACAGTCCAAAGACATGCACATTAGGCTAACTGGCATTCCCACAAATTGATGTGTGTGTGCTCTATGATGGATTGGCACCCTGTCCAGGGTGTATACCGCCTTGTGCCCTAAGTCTCCTGGGATATGGGTATAGATGATGAGTGAGGGAGGTTTACTTTTTTTTTATGTCTGATGATTTGATCAGCCATGTTTATTTGCTGTCACTCTGGAGAAGGTTGAACTCAGATTTGGGACTTCTGTCATTGGGGTATTTTATTATGAAAACATGCTCCCATTTTCTCTGCCGCTTAAGAAGCGTTCACTGAGTTGTGCAAAAATAGTGTTATAATAATGTTGCCTCGTGCCCTAAGTCTTCTGTGATAGACTCCAGGCCCTCTGTGACCCTGTATACAGGATAAAAAGCGGTACAGACGTGAGTGAGTGGACATACCAATTGAAAGGTCAAAGATCATAGGTAAGAACATTTCACTAGTTTTGGCTGAAATATAAAAGCCAGACATAGTAACTGGTTCTAAATTAAGAGCCAAAGGAGCTGAGCTGAGTCAAAATAATAAATAAAAATAAATAAGTCTCTATAATAAATAAAAAAATATGTATATCAGAAATTTCCATCACGAGCTGGTGAAATGGATACACAGCGCCCCCTAGTCGGAATATGAGAATATGGACAAACTGAAAAGCACATTTTTGCTTCCAAAGAAGTTACGGTTACACTTACGATAAAAATATAATTTAACAATTTCTACAACCATCTAAACCGGGGGGAGGGGGGTTGGGTTAATGCGCACGACGCCTCAGACTAAATGAAACCCCATGACGTAATAAAGAACGCTTTAGGGCAGACGCTTCCGAAACAGAGCGCTTGATAAAGAGCAGAATTTGGCGGTAATTCAACTTACAGGATCCCAACCGCTGTAAAACAAGAACAAGAAATAGAATCAAATACAAAGCTTAGGAACGTTAAAGAAACAGCGAAAGAACAAAAAGACGCCTGTTTGATTTTCGAAGTCTCTTTGATGTGTAATGGCTTTGATCGGAAAATTAAAAACCAAAGAGTCCCGTTTTAAACGCTTGGAGGATAAGGCGCAGAAGAACGGTCTCTACCACGCCATCTACAGCCCTAACGGGGACAGTTACACCGGAGAGTGGCTGAATGACCTGAGACACGGCTATGGGACTCAGGTGTGGAAGAGGGACGGAGTCAGGTACGAGGGCGAGTGGAAGCGGGACGGGCGGGACGGATTTGGGACTCTGTACAGACGCCAGCCGTCGACTCAGATGTATTCGAAAGTTTATTTCGGGGGATGGAAGAACGACAAGAAGGACGGATTCGGGACTTACTTCTACAGCGACACGGCGCGGTATGAGGGCATGTGGGCGCAGAACGAGAGGAGCGAATTCGGGAAGATGGCGTATGAGAACGGAGACGTTTATGAAGGAGAGTGGTTCAGGGATAAACCGCACGGCCAGGGCGTGCTGGTGCTCAGGAGCGGGAACAGGTACGAGGGCTACATGAAAGACGGGAAGAAACACGGACACGGACGCTTCATCTATAAGGACAAGTGTCAGGTGTACGAGGGCTCTTGGGAGAACGATTTCCCGACGACTGGGAAGATGTGTGAGTATCACGGGAAGCACGTCCAAACACCGGAGCAGAAGCCACCCATAGACCTGCAGGACACTGAGGCACTGCTGATGCACCGTCTCGGCCGATTCCTCCCCAGTTAAAAATGAATTATGGACCATAAGGGACCAGTCGTAAAAGAGAAATGAGGATCTCACAGAATGTTTCTTAAGGAAATCTGAGAGAGACATAAATCAGAGATATTGAGATATTGGTCACATGATCATCAAGTGGCATGTATAAGAAATGTGGTGAATATACAGTATAATAATCAGTGGCATGCATGACACAAGTAGTTAACACTATACATAGTGGCATGCATTATAAACGTAGTGAATATATGTTTATCAGTTGTATGCTTTGTGAGTTAAGTAGTAAACAATGGCATGCATTAGATGAATAGTGGATATATGATAATCAATAGCATGCGTGACATAAATAGTCGATATATAATAATCAGTGGCATGCATAAGTAGTGGACACTACTCAGTGGCATGCATGAGATTAATAGTGGTTATATACTAATCAGTGGCATGCATGAGATAAGTAGTGAATATATGATCATTAGTGGCATGTATTAGATAAGTAATAAATATATGATAATTAGTGGCATGTATTAGATAGGTAATAGATATATGATAATTAGTGGCATGCATGACACAAGTAGTGGACACAAACCTCAGTGGCATTTATTAGATAAGTAGTGTAGATATGATAATCAATGACATGCCTGGCATAAGTAGTGGACACACGCTGGTCAGTAGCATGCATGACATAAGCAAGTGAAACACGTGCTACTCAGTGCTATGCAAAGATTAAAAAGTGAACACATGATAGACAGGGCAGGCATGAAATAAGTAGTGGACACATTAATCAGTGTCATGCAGGGGATAATTATTGACAAAACATAGACAATGGCATGCATGAGATGCATGAATAAGGGACACATGCTGTGCAGTGGCATCTATGACATGAGCAGTGGACACACTAATCAGTGGCATGCATGAGAAAAGTAGTATTTAGTGCTACTTAGAGATAGGCACAAGTGGATACACGATACTCAGTGGCATGCAGGGGATAAGTAGTGCACACATGATAGACAGTGTCTTGCACAGGATAGGCAGGAGACACATGCTGGTCAGTGGAATGCACACAAAAAGTTGTGAACACGAGTCAATGGCATGCACTATTACCATAAGTAGAGCACACTATAACGGGTTCGACCCTTTTTGCACAGGCGGCACCGTAAAGCACTGACACGAGGTGAGGTCTTACGGGAAAAAGGGTAATTTTATTAGGAAAAATAGGGAAGTAAAAGGTTAAAGGTACAGGATGGAAAGAAAAATGTGCACGTGCAGGTCTGGTGGGCAGTGCCCCGCTGGCATGCAGGCACAGGCTGGTGAGCTGTGGTGACAGGCAGAGTGGCAGCGTGGCTCGTGTGGACAGCAGCTCCTGCATAGTTCGCTCGCGCTGACTCTCTTTTCGGGCGATGGCCGGACCAGCCCCTCCCAGCTCTCTCTGTGGGAGTCCCAGCTGCCTCAGACGGGAGTCTTCCGTGACGTCTGGCGGCTGAGCGATATTAGATTTGGGTGCACCCCCATCACAGGCATGACAACACGCAATACTCACGCACAAGCATGCACAGGGTAAATAACCGAAATATACACTGTGTGCTTTCAGGTCCTCAGGAAATATAAGAAATAAAAGAATAAAGTAATTTTTTAAATATCTGAATGTTTATATGGAAAGAAAAGTCTGACTAGTGTGTACTTATTTTTAAAATGATAAAGCCAAGTTTATTTATTTTTATAATAATACTACAAGCGAAGTGGGAAAAAAAACAGGCTAATGCTTATTTATACCTGTTGTCGTGGTTACATGAGATACATACAAACATGTTCAAAAGTTAGTACCCCCCCCCTTTTAATTCTATGTGTTATTCTATGTGTTTTAGTGTAAAACATAATTACCACAGAGCCAATATTAAGCAAATACAGCCTCAGACAAATATCACAGTAAATAATAAGTAAATAATAGCACAGTGAAAAAAAATGTGTTGTTATTTGTCTGAGGTTGTATTTGACTAATATTGGCTCGGCCACGATGATGGTTTTGCACGAATACGTAGTTGGCCATAATGTTAGCCATAATTCCATACTCCATAAGAGCTTGTAGATCCACCTTTAGCAGAAACAACTTGAAGTAATTATTTCCTGTATGACTTTATCAGTCTCTCACATCATCGTGGAGAGTAGAGGAGTTCATGGTCAAGGATATTAACCAGCTCTTGGTTTTGCATAAAACTTTAGTCATTCCTAAACACTACTTTGATGTACAGTATGTAGCCAATGCAATTTCTACAGAAAATATAGCACTTTTGTGTCATTTAATTTTAGGTTAAATGGTATACTGTTAAATTTAAAGATTTTCTTTATTGTTTAAATCATGCCATTGTTTTTTTTTTTTTTTTGGGGGGGGGGGGTGTGGCATAACTCATAGGCTATTAATTTCTCAGATTTTAGTGAGTTGTGCAGCTGTTGTGAATAAAGCAATAGAGATGTACAGTACCTATTTTTTATTAAACATGGTTCATAACAATTTAACATAT
Organism: Clarias magur; assembly: GCA_013621035.1. Classification (NCBI taxonomy): domain Eukaryota; kingdom Metazoa; phylum Chordata; class Actinopteri; order Siluriformes; family Clariidae; genus Clarias; species Clarias magur. The sequence continues at coordinate 216,757 of QNUK01000059.1, forward strand.
TTCAATATTTACAAAATTGTAATAGTTACAGCATCATGATACAAATCAAATCAGAAAAATTTATATGTATGTAATATGTATATGTACATATTATATGTATAATATCATATTGGGAAATCCCTGGTGATTCCCATCTGTAATAAAATTTAATATCCATCCATAGATCTACGAAGTATATTAATACGCACACACATAAAGGCAGAAGCATTAGTAGTTTGTTTTTTTCTTTCCAAATGCCCTAAATGTTTTGGAGTTGCTCTGACCCAGTTGTCTAGCCATCACAATATGGTCTTTCTCACAGTAGCTACATTTCCAATATCTTGTCACAATGGTAGCTTTGCAGTCCACGCATTAAACGCTTGGCCACCTTGTACAGCACCTCCAGCACTTAACACAAATTCTGGAGGGACCATTTCTTTTCTTTTTTCAGAGCAAAGTCGATGAGTCTTTCTCTCCGTCAACATATGTATGCCTTGTGGCATGTGGTGTTTTCATAGGAAGTGAATGAAGCGGATGCGGAAAGACGCTGCAAACTTGAGAACAGGATCATTTCTTCATCGAGTGGACCGTTTTCCAATCTTTGTGTGGCAAGGATTCGATTAAGCCTATATCGGACCCTGTTCAGACTAGCTAGTTACCTTTTTTTGAACAATTATAATGGCTTTTTACCTACAGATGTGAATAGTCTCCCTAGCAACCGTGTCATTGGAAAGCATTCCAAGTGGGTGGGATATAAGGTTCACTTGCTGTCTTTTATTTCCTAAAGATGAAGTGTTGGAAGTGGAAGAAAGTGGAAGTATTTGAGTGATTTTGAAAAGGGCCAAATTGTGATGGCTAGAGGAAAGGGTCAGAGCAAGTCCAAAACTGCAGCTCTTGTAGGATGTTCCCGGTCTGCAGTGGTCAGGACATACCAAAAGTGATCGAAGGAAGGAAAACCAGTGAACTAGCGACAGGGTCATGGGAAACCAAGGCTCACTGATGCACATGGGGAGTGATAAAAAGGTTAATGCTTGTTGTGATAGAAAGGTGCTAAAAGGGGGGACCTACTCAATATTAGGCAGGTGGTCATAATGTTTTGGCTGATCAGTGTAAGTCATAGAGAGACCCGCAGACAGACAGATAATAGAAAATAAAACAAAAGGGCTCGAGCAGACACATGCATGTATATTCGTCTGGACACAGGCATGTAAGAAGTCAGGAAGCGTGGTGAGGGGCTTGTTTAATGGGCCTATAGAGGCATGGGAACGTTCACAACATATTACAAAACCTTAGCCATGTTTAGACATTCACATGGATCTCCGGTGTGTCAAAAAAGACAACAAAAAAAAAAAAAGGAAAAACATTGCCTGCATTTTTTCCATTTATGTTTTGTCCAAACGCTTGAACAAACAAATCAGATTTGTCTTGTCTTCTTGGTGTTTCCCAGTGGTTGGCATCCACTATGTTGCACCAACGCCACCTTCTGGTCTTGATCTCCCTCATCTACCTTCCAACTTAATTCCTCCTTTCTAGCCCTCTTGACCTCAAGAAACCCATGGCATGCAAGGTCCACTTTTAATTAGTTTTGGATTTAGCAGTTTGGGGACCCAAGATGAACACAGAAATGGTGCCCTCCACGTCCCTTGATCTCCACTTTTTCAATCCTTATTTAGCTAAGCTATCCTTTTTCTCTGCACGCTTCTTCATATAGCAGCGATGTCCAAATCTTATTTTAGGTACCAGTAAGATCTCAGATTTCTTCTCTATTCACATGGACGATCTGTCACCAGTTATCCAGCAAGATATCTGAAAGAAGCTGATGACAAGATAGATAGAGGCCAGACAGATTTATATTTTATCTCCAGAAGAGTATTTGATGGTTAAGATCCTTGCTCAAGAACACAAAAGCGGCAAATTGGTGGCACTGGGTCTTGAACCTGGGATCTTCCAATGAATATTCCAATGCCTTAACCATTGAGCTCGGTCATTGTTAGTCTCTGGACCCTTTAACCATTGAGAGACCACTCTGGAAAAGGGCACCTTCCAAAATCTGGTAATGTTAAGTAAACCCAACCTCCCCAATAGATAGAGTGAACCATTCGATTCACTCTATCTACGGCTCTGCAGACCTTCCAGAAATGCCTCGAACTTGTCGTCACACTGCTGGACCACTTTGGAGATTGCCTCCGGTTGAACCTGCTCCGCGTAGGTCTGCTCACAAACCCAAGAGGCCTCGAAGTGTAGAAATTTATTCTTTAGTTCGTTTCGCTCCTTGTCAAAACTCTCTCGCTCCTTCTCTGCGACCATCCTCTGCTCGTCCCATAGCGTCTTTAAAGCATTATACTCAAAGCTTTTCAGCTCGAGTCTGGTTTCCCAGTGCTTTAGGTCCCGCTCCCACTGCTTCTGCTTAGACGCTATAACGGACTCCAGCTCCGTCAGCTTCCTCGCCAACGAGTCTCTATCTTCCATTATCCTTTTCTCCCTCATCTTACATTCTTTTATATCTCTCGCTGCTTTCTCCAACGCTGCCTGCAACTCCTCCACTTGAGTCTGCATTTCCAGATCCTTCTCATTCCCCCAACAGCAAAACATACATTTAAATCTTCTGCAGATCTCCATCGCTGTCTTTGTCTCAGAGTCACATATCAGTGATGCTTCTGATTCCTTCTATACAACTGTTTAAACTGGGAAGTCGCTCACACGTGACCCCGATTGTGACGTCGACCCCCGCCCCCACCCCCTTCCTCTTTCTCACACAGTTACACCCACGTGTGCGCGCGCGCTGGCTTACTCTCACTGCATGCGCAGAGCACGACGTACGCTCGCGGAGAGTTTTTTGCAACATTTTCTTACCTTTTAAAAGAAGACACGCGCAACACTGCTGAAGCCAACACATCTGTATCATTAAAGTTTTTATTTAATTTACTTCATTATTATTATGTTGGTGTGTTAACTAATGAATTATTTAGTTTTTTTTTTTTTAGGTTTGGAGTATGTAGAATCAAATATGTATATTATCAAATAATTCAGTGTTGTACCGACTTGTCTCCTTTGGTTATCATTATTTCATAAGTAGTTATTATTATTATTAGTAGTAGTAGTAGTAGTATTTAATTTTAATAATAATAAAAAGTATGACCACAAAGTAGAATTATGGGAAATAAGCATGATTTATATAATTTATTTTTTTTTGTTTGTTTGTTTGTTTAATGCGTAAAATAAATAAATGAAATATTCTGGGAGGGGGGGGGATCAATTGCATTTTTTGTTTGTTTGTTTGTTTGTTTGTTTGTTTATCATTTGTGCATTTGTGATTTTTGTCATGTGTAATGCAATTTCATAACCAGAAGAGGGCACTATAAGCATGTAGTTTGTGGAACTCACATACACAGCCATACAGAGTATTATATTCTGGAAAATGCTTATACACCAGCCCTTGACATAAAAACAAGGAAATAGATCCTATTGTTTTGAATTCATACACATTCACATTTCATATAAACTTCCATAATTCTTTTGATTGTGTAAAGCTGCTTTGCGACAATGACTATAATGCGCTATACAAATAAAATTGAATTGAATTGAATTGCACTGGAGAGTACACTCACTCACTCACTCCCTCATCATCAATACCGCTTAATCCTGTATTCGGGGTCACAGGGGGCCTGGAGCCTATCCCAGGAGACTTAGGGCACATGGCAGGGTACACCCTGGACAGGGTGCCAATCCATCGCAGGGCACAGACACACACACACATAACTCACTCATTCACACACTACGGGCAATTTGGGAAAGCCAATTAACCTAACCTGCATGTCTTTGGACTGTGGGAGGAAACCGGGACCCTGGCGGTGCAAGGCGACAGTGCTAACCACTACACAACCGTGCCGCCACTGGAGAGTATAGTTAAATTAAAAATGGAAGAGAATTTAAATAAAAGTGTATGAAGTGTATAAATTATGCAGGATAAATTAAAGACTGTACAGATTGAATTAGAAACTTTTTTTTTTTTTGTGAGTAATTAAATAAATAATTGAATATTTTCATAGGAATGACCACAAATCACAATTATAGAAAATAAGCATGTTTATTTATTTATTTAATGTTTATTCTAATATAAATATACTTTTCAAAAATCCACGAAAACTTTTTCCATGCTTTGTGGTTTCCAGTTCAGTGGAATTCACCCTTTTGAATGTCAACCATGAACCTTTTGTCAGTAGCCATGATTAAATATAATTTAATAAATTAGTCTGCAGGTGTAATCTCAGAAAAAAATATAAAAAAACAGTTTCTGTATTTTAGCCATGTTTAAGCTGTCACTGTGAGGTGTGTGATGTACTAATGTCCACATCAGCAGGACAGATCACTGAAGGACAGCGGTGCACCACACAAACAGATCGATTTACACCTTAGTTCTCAATTTCACCGTTCCTTGTTTTCAGGAGTTGTGTGTGTGGTTAAAAGAAGGCTACACTTTCAGGACATGTGTACAGGCAACATCTCACCTGAATGAAGACGTGGTCAGTTTTTAAATTCTTTATGTGAACTTTTAAGAATCCACAAAGTCCGAACCCAATAATAATCATTAATAACATCCACTCCCAGTATGTCATGTTATGACAGAGGTTCATAGTTTCAAAAAGTCTTCAAATGAAAAAGTTGACCATAATTGGAAGCGTCACAAATTTTTCATTCCTGGAATGAATGTTAGAGTTGTGTGTACTGAAGCTGGACTACATATTAGAAATGCTATAAGTACTTTGACGTGTTTTATACATTTCATTTCACAACAATTTGTGAATAGAGAAGAAATCTGAGATCTTATTGGTACTGAAAATAATTTACATGAAGCTGACAATGTCACCATGACACACCACCAACGTTATGTACAGTGACATGAATAATTAAAAAGGCATACAATATTCTGAGAAATAAAAAGAGTTATCTTTTAAATATATTGAATAAACATACTGTCCACTTTAATAGGAACACCTGCTCATTCATGAACTCAATCTGTCTTTTATGTTATTATACAGTATGAGAGTAGCACGATGCAACGTCAATATTTAACATCAAATGAGAAAAAAAGTGTGTGTGTGACTTCAAGCACAGCATGATGAGTTGGTCTGAGTATAATCAGTCGATCACTGTGCAAAAGTCTTAGACACTGATTTGGCATGAGCATCATTTCCTTTACAGTGCCATTCATTCTCTCCAATCCACAAAGACAAGGTCAAGAATCTTTAAAATCTTTAATCCTTAATGTAAAACATTAACTCATGAATATAAAAAAATTTATAAGACTTGAAACAACTACCAAAAGAGGATTTTTTTTCTTTTTAATTAAAACTCTGAGAGTAAGATTTTTAACAAATCTGAGAGTAAGAATTTATGTTTAACATCCACTAATCGAAACTCCTCCAAACTTGCACGTCTGGTCCTCACAAAATCTCAGGCCCAACACCTGCAGTGAGTTCACTACGTGGGATGGGCCACAGCAACCGTCAGTTAGTGATCTGCTCCTCCTGATAAGTGGAGGTGGGGATGGAGCCGTAAGGGTCGACCACCGTTTGTGCACAGCGGACGACTGTGATGACCAGGAAGAGACAGAGGAGGAAGAGGAAAAAGAGCGCAAATCCTAAATCCACATCGATCTCTAAAGAAGATTGTGTTTTTGATGGATGGTCCATGTTGTAGAAATTACTCTCAGGATCTCGATGAAGTCGTATCAGCTGTAGTAGCGTTACTGGTTCCCGGGTTAACTTAATCTCTTCATGCCCCGGTATACCAGCGTGATGTGTTTGTTGCTTTAACGAGGTGTGTCAGAGAAGAAGAGGAAGTTGTGCTGATATGGAAAACGTACCATGTCCAGTTAGAGTCCAGCCTTCAGTTATACTTGGTGTCTGGGTTACTTAAGATGAAGAAAGGCACACTGGTTAACATCTCCTGTGTGAAAAGGGACAACAGGTTTTATTACATACAGTACTGTATACTTTGTGTATAGAGAGAGAGAGAGAGAGAGAGAGAGAGAGAAATACAGGTACATTTCAATAAATTAGAATATCTTTGAAAAGTTTATTTATTTCAGTAATTTTTTTTTTAATTATAAAACATCTTACAGCTAATGAAAAACCCAAAATTCAGTATCTCAAAAAATTTTAAATATTATGAAAAAGTTCAATATTGAAGATTCACAAAACAGGTTTTACACTATTTGCACTCCATAAAATCCTGCACCAAGGTCCAAGAGATAATCATACAAACCTACTCAACTTCATTGAAGATCCTTGCTCTGCCTCTTACTGTACTGTACGTGCATTTTCCCTGCTAGTTGGGTTGGAAAATTTCAGCATCTTCTAAAGCATTTCTCTTCTCTTATCAGGTTTTTACCACCAGCATAATAAAATAAGAGGGAAAATGCTGTCAAAATCTTTAATGCATGATGGCATCCTCAATATTTATCAATACAACAGTTAAAACACAGTAAGAGGTGAATATGGCTAGGTTACCCATTAGACACTAACTGCTAACAGATGTAGGTTAGGCATTAGAAGTTAGCGTCCACCCGCTAACCTTATTTATTGTAGCTCTTTAAAATGGCACCCAAAGAACGGCAGAACTTGGCAGAGCTGAGTACCGAGCCAGGGGGAGTACCGAGCCTTGTGATATATGAGGTCACAATAGAGGGGAAATCTGATAATAGATCCCCTTTAATACATATTAACAACACTCCTCTCCTCCTGTTCCTTCTATCTCATCACCGTAATAGCACGAAAGGCCGACCTCCCAATGGCATTTAAGTTCTTATCAATAGTTTAACAGGAGGTTGGATAGTGATGAGTGGAGAGGCTCAAAGGTTTCTAGCCTTTTGTTCTCAGGCAGGGCAAACATCCAGGCCAACCAAAACAAGGCACCCAACACCCCAACACCTCCAGAGGGAGGGAGAAGTGCTGAAACGCAGGGAATGACCAGGCGCCACCAAGAAACATGAACTTCAGAGGAAATGATGTTACATTGGTACCATTTGGAGGCCAGATGTAAAATTAGAGGCCATTGGGGGGGTGGGGCAGGAACGTGATCCTACTCTTCGGTAATTAGCTGAAATGTCTACTGATCCACGGACTAATTAGGAGACGTTTCACTCCAACACAGTCTTACCAGTCTTATATTGTCAAATTCATTGGTATCTAATGAAAGTTTGCACAAATCAAGTGTATATGGTATGTTTTGCAGAATTAGCTTTTATTACACTTTATTTAGTAAGAAATCTGTAGAAAGTTCTGGTTCTGGCTTCTGAGCATTTTGCTGAGATCAGGTTCTGTGTACAGGAAAGTTCAACCCAGGTGGACTCATTTCCAAACCAATGCACTGAGCAGAGATCACTGAAACTCCATCTTTGCGCTGCATAAAATAAAATAAAAGAATCTAATTGTAATAATTTATAATGAACATGAAACCATACAAACTAGGCTAAAATCTGAAATCTAGTCAAATGGGGATTTTTTCTCTGTGGCATACAGTGGGCATTCAGTAAATGCCTAATGAAAGCAACTCCAGAAATGAGGTGCAGGTGCCAACTACGTAACGTGTAACGAAACCCGATAACCTAGAAAGCGAGGCTAGTGTGTCTGCATCACTTATGGAGAATAAAGAATAGAGAAGGCTTCTATCAGTAATTATCCAAGCCATATCTATGAACGCATGGCCCAATTCTTGGCAATTTGCTGAAAAAAAAAAACAAAAAAAAACTTTTCATAATGTATCACGAAGATTTCCTGAAGATTAAAGATACACTGATTTGTATTTCCTCCCATAAAATATTTTTTTATCATTCTGCATGGTACTTATATACTATATATACTACACGTATATAGGCATAAGAATACCACACTATACTATATGGTTCTAATATGGTACATACTTTTGTACAACGGTGGTTCTACCTATGCAACATGGTCAAAAATATGTTATACATGGTATGGAACTGCCTGTACTGTCATGTATCAACTTTGGTAGCCACTGTGATACACACTAATTACCATAGTATTTACATTGAAGTGCCTAAAAAGTCCTTTTGAGTCCACCATAGTAATGTTTGTAATACTATGGTGTATTATATTAAACATTCACATATAATAAAAATTCTTATACTGTAGGTCCAGTACAAAGTTGAATCCAGTAACATGCCGGCAATATGAAGAGAAATTCAGAAACCAAAAATCTTGCATTAAATGATTAAATTACATATATTAACATTATTGCCTATAATAACATACAGTATGTCTGTAATCATTAAGCAACTTCCATAGTAAAGTTATCGTCATATCAAATATCATATGAGTAATTATAGTATGAACTACGTGATTCGAAAGAAGAAAGAAAGAAATAATTTTTTTATGTACTTTCCTCAAGATGGAGAAATATCAAACATTCATTAGTACAGTTCTGTCTACTTACTGTGTATTTAATTGGAAGGAATCGCAAGCAAAATCCTTCAGGTCGTCATCATAATGCACATTTAAAAGAAGAAGAAAAAATTATGTTTTTGCTGTGTTCATGTCTTTGGAAATTTCCTATAAGCAAGTTACTGTAGTTGAACCTGTAATGGGATTCAACAACACTAATGCTAACTCACCTGTCTCTCTCACACACACACACACACACACACACACACACACACACACACACACACACACACACATACACACACACACATACGCAAACACATCACATCAGAATCTGCTTCTCTTCTTTCAATAAGGCTTTGCAGAGGTACTCTGTTTACACTAGCAGGGGGTGAGAGGGATGCACCGGAGCGCTTGGAGTTCAGGTGTTGAGGAAGCTGAGAAACAGGAACACAGACGACTGGAACAGACAGACAGACAGATCTCTGGAAGTGTTGCTACTGATTATAGTTCCATCCTTACCAACACACATACACACCATCCTCACACAAAAGTTCAACAATACTATGACGGTAACTGATCCGAAGACATCAATGCAGGAGCTGAAAAGCGTCCAAGGTCAATTATAGTAAAAGCTTATGCCTCAGTGTGTGACTATGGCTTGTGCTTTGAATAAAATTAACTCTGCATTTGGTGTGAAACATGGAATTGGGTTTGTCGTGTACAAGTAGATGGATCGATTTAATTATCTTTTGTGCTACACTGTGTAATTTAACTGATCAGCATCTAATTGAAAAAAGTTTTAAATAAGACTAAAAAATTTGTTTTATTTAGAACATCATAAAGAATTTCAGGTTTAAGGAGTATTCCTTTTTTTATTTTATTTTTTTAACCCTTCCTCACAAGTGTTATGTAACTTCTGATAAATGAAAACTTGGACAAGAAGAAGTGTGGAATTTCCTCGAGTGTCATGAAGCTTTTATACAACAGCATTTATTTTCAACAGATTACGATTCAAGGCGGCACAGTTTGGCGTAGTGGTTAGCACTGTGTCCTCGCACAAACAACAAACAAAAAAAACTTTTCATAATGCATCACGAAGATTTCGTGAAGATTAAAGATACACTAATAATTTTTTTAAATAATATTTATTTTGTATATAGCGCCTTTCCAGAGCTCAAGAACACTTTACAATGAATGTAAACAAAAATAGATAATACAAACAGACAAGAGACAGACAAGCAGAGGAGTTCAATTTAACGAATCGAAGAATCGGTGTAACATTCAGGAAAAAAGTGAGTTTTGAGTAAAGATTTAAATACTGAGATGTTATTAACAGAACGGAGAGAATGTGGTAGAGAATTCCAAAGTTTGGGTGCAGCAACACTAAATGATCTGCCCCCCATTGAAGAGAGGCGGTACCGAGGGACAGCCAAAAAGCCAGAATCGGAAGAATGTAGTGAGCGGGTCAGGATGTAGAGAGCATTTAGAGGAGCTAAGCCATTTAAAGATTTAAAAACAAGGAGAAGAATTTTGAATTTAATACGGTAGGCAACTGGGAGCCAATGGAGATCATAAAAGATTGGGGTTACATGAGCAGAGCATTTAGTATTAGTCAGTATTCTAGCCACAGAGTTTTGAAATTATTGTAATCTGGAGATGGAACTGGCAGGTAGACCAATGAAAAGGGCATTACAGAAATTAATGCGTAATGAGATCAATGCATGGATGACAGTTTCAGCATCTTTGGTATTGATCAATACAGCGTAAATGGTAGAATGCAGATTTAGTGACAGATTTAATGTGAGACTTCCTAAATTTTTGACCGAAGTAGATGTTCTGATGTGAGAGTCAGCAATCTCGCAGGTGAAATTGGCGGAAATGTTGCTGGTGAGTGCTGGGGTTCAAATGAAAATTCTCAGTTTTGTCCATATTAAGTTTCAGAAAATTTAAGTTAAGCCAATCACTAATGTCCTTCACGCAAGCAGAGATTTTGTCAATTTGGGCAGATGGACTAGGTGTACAGAGAGAATAAAGTTGAATATCGTCAGCATAAAAGTGATAGTTAAGACCATGACGTTGAAGGATCAGACCGAGTGGGATTATGTAAATTGTGAATAATAGTGGGCCAAGAACAGATCCCTGGGGGACGATGGGTGATCGAAAGTCCTTAACACTGATTTGTATTTCTTCCCATAAAATATTTTTTTTATCATGCTGAAGGTACCATGGTACTTATATACTCATAAGTATACCACACTATACTATATGGTTCTAATATGGTACATACTTTTGTACAGCGGTGGTTCTAGCTATGGAACATGGAAATATGTTACACAGTACATGATATGGAACTGCCAGTACTATATCATCCCAGGAGTATGTATTAATATGAGATATTCGAAACCTGCTGAACTTTAGTAGCCACTGTGATACCCATTAATTAACCCAGTGACTGGGTTCGAGTCCCAGTCTTCTGGGATAGGCTCCAGGACCGCCGCAATCCTGTATCCAGGATAAAGGCTTATCCACACGTGGACAAAATTGTTGGTACCCTTCAGTCAATGAAAGAAAAACTCACAATGGTCACAGAAATAACTTTAATCTGACAAAAGTAATAATAAATAAGAATTCTATGAATGTTAACCAATGAAAGTCAGACATTGCTTTTCAACCATGCTTCAACGGTATTATAAAAAATAATGAACTCATGGAACAGGCCTGGATAAAAATGATGGTACCCCTAACTTAATAGTTTGTTGCACAACCTTTTGAGGCAATCACTGCAATCAAATGATTCCTGTAACTGTCAATGAGACTTCTGCACCTCTCTGCAGGTATTTTGGCCCACTCCTCATGAGCAAGCTGCTCCAGTTGTTTCCGGTTTGAAGGCCTTTTCCAGACAGCATGTTTCAGCTCCTCCCAAAGATGCTTAATAGCATTGAGGTCAGGGCTCATAGAAGGCCACTTTAGAATAGTCCAATGTTTTCCTCTTAGCCATTCTTGGGTGTTTTTAGCTGTGTGTTTTGGGTCATTGTCCTGTTGCAAGACCCATGACCTGCGACTGAGACCCTGCTTTCTGACACTGGCCAGCACATTTCTCTCTAGAATCCCTTGATAGTCTTGAGATTTCATTGTACCCTGCACAGATTCAAGACACCCAGTGCCTTATGCAGCAAAGCAGCCCCAGAACATAACAGAGCCTCCTCCATGTTTCACAGTAGGGACAGTGTTCTTTTCTTGATATGCTTCATTTTTCCGTCTGTGAACATAGAGCTGATGTGCCTTGACAAAAAGTTCCATTTTTGTCTCATCTGTCCATAGGACATTCTCCCAGAAGCTTTGTGGCTTGTCAACATGTAGTTTGGCATATTTCTATGATTTGTTTTCAACAATGGTGTCCTCCTTGGTCGTCTCCCATGTAGTCCACTTTGGCTGAAACAACGACGGATGGTGCGATCTGACACTGATGTTCCTTGAGCATGAAGTTCACCTTGGATCTCTTTAGAAGTCTTTCTGGGCTCTTTTGTTACCATTCGGATAATCCGTCTCTTTGATTTGTCATCAATTTTCCTCGTGCGGCCACGTCCAGGGAGGTTGGCTACAGTCCCATGGATCTTAAATTTCTGAATAAAATGTGCAACTGTAGTCACAGGAACATCTAGATGCTTGGAAATGGTCTCATAGCCTTTACCTTTAACATGCTTGTCTATAATTTTCTTTCGAATGTCCTGAGACAAGTCTTTCCTTCGCTTCCTCTGGTCCATGTTGAGTGTGGTACATACCATGTCACCAAACAACACAGTGACTACCTGGAGCCCTGTATATAGGCCCACTGACTGATTACAAGATTATAGACACCTGTGATGCTAATTAGTGGACACACCTTGGATTAACATGTCCCTTTGGTCACATTACTTTCAGTATTTTCTAGGGGTACCATAATTTTTGTCCAGGCCTGTTCCACGAGTTTATTTTTTAAAATAATTCCGTTGAAGCATGGTTGAAAAGCAATGTCTGACTTTCATAGAATTTTTTAAATGATTACTTTTGTCAGATTAAAGTTATTTATGTGACCATTGTGAGTTTTTCTTTCATTGACCGAAGGGTACCAACAATTTTGTCCACGCGTGTAAACGATGAATGAGTGTGTGAGATTTTGATTTGTCTTTATTTAACCAGTTATTTCGCCCCTCCGACACAAATCCTTTCACGGCTGGAACTAATTACCAGCGACTGGTGGAGCTGGCGAATTCACAGGGGTGAAAGTAGTTTTAAATTCTTAGCCAAAAAGCTGAAAACAAACGATGAAGGTGGTGGACAATCCTGAGAAACTTACAAGGTTTACTTTATACTTCCACTTTGGAATACCAGTGCTGCTACATACTGTCCAGGCTCTGGGGTTGAATCCTAAATAGGGTTAAATAGAAAGCTAGTGCATTATGTAGCATGTACGATCACTTGTACCACACACCAAGGGTTAAAGAAGCATTTGGGATTCAGCCTTGTGCTTGTGTTAGAAAGTAGCTTCGTAAAGGGAACAGAACATGGATGGTTCAGGAGCAATCAGGAACGACTTACAAATCACACTCCACCCCCTATCCCCCCCCCCCCCCCCTCTTTCCCAACCCACAACAAAAACAAAGACACAAAAGTGAAAGGTTTGGTTATCCACAGTCTTTTATCTTAAATTGCATATGATACAAAGTACAACATAAAAACACTGGCAGTTGCGACACTGATCATGTTTTTGTGTGTATCATGGATGTAGACAACAGATGGCAGGATTTATTTGGTTGGATTGGTTTTGGCATTATATTATAAGGGGTGATTATTTTACATGAGGAAGAAAGGCAAGGCAAGAACGATGACAAAAAAAAAAACAAGAATAAAAAAAAAGGAAAAAAATTAACAGAGTAAACGCAGTCTGAGACTTTAAATCTCATTACATCAGCTTTGCTATGGTTTGCTTTTTTTTTTCAGATTCATCTGCTCATTGGAGTAATTTTTTTCCCCATTCCAGTTAAACCAAACATGACTGCTTTTCAGTGTTTAGGATGAAGAAACTAAACTGACTGGCATGAATGCGAGGTAACTAAAACGCGCGTTTAAGAAATAAAGCGGTAAGGAAACCTAAAACCAGACGACGACACTCGTTAGCTGCAGAAAATTAAACATGTAAACCTTATGCATAATCATATTTTTTTCCTATTCCTATTCTCAGGTACATTCTCACCTTTAATTCCAACACTGGATGTAAATCTAGAGTTCAGAGCGGTACAGCGCTTGAGTGGGACTGTTAACGGCCCTGTTTACACCCATAAAGCTCACGTGTCTAGATCAGCCTCGTTGAAGCGTACGAGTTTTACAGGCGCATAGTGTTACAGATCGACTCGACTATCAAGCACTTCAACCTTTACTTTGAGGCTTTATTTCTATACATCAAGTGTTATAAAGTGCATCCGGTGGCGGAACGAGCGATAAATACTGACTCTTCATCGTATTAATACTACAACTGACACACGAAAGCTCGACGACCTGCTACCTTCTGAGACGTTATTTGGTAAAACATTTTTATTTTCTTAACATGTTGCTACAGAAGTTGTTTGTTTTTAATGGAAATGTTTGTTTTTTTCCTCCTATCAAAGCCTTTATGCATTTTCCCAAAATGTACAATTTCACCATGAAAATTTTCAACACCTAAATTGATCATGAAGATATTGTGGTGGTGTTTTGCTTGTTTTTCTTGAATTATATTAATCAACAAAACTGGAACTTCTTGGAATCTTAACGAGAAAAAAAAGAAAAAAAAACATGGATGACTAATATAAAATAACAATGGAAACAAACATAAAAAAACAATAAAACAGTAAAATCAAATTAATCAAAGTAATATTCAGGAGTACAGTATTAACAATAAGAGCAAGACAAAACAACAGGGAAATTACAAAAAAAAATTAAATAAGCAAGACTGAAATGTCAAGGTTTTTTTTTTCTCCCGTCTTTGACTATGAGCAAACTTTTAACTGAGATGATTTTGTTTATTAATATGTTTATTATTATTATTTGTGTGTTGGTTTTTCAATGCTGTCACAAACATAATTAATTCCGATTAGAGCGAAAACTGAACGAATGGACTAGACAAAATATAAGGCACTAAAGGCGGACTACTTAACCATTTGGCTTCGGGGCGGGGCCTCCTGTGTGAGCCGGGCTTAAAAGAGTACTAATTGTTCTGCGAGGCTTCACATCAGGTGTGTTTAGGCAGAGATGTTCATTACTAGTCTCCAAAAGACACGAGATCAACTCTAGGGCAGTAGGGTGGTGCAGATACAGTGCAACTGGGCAGTACACACAGGAGGGCTGACGACAGCATGAGAAAATGTGTATGCGTGTGTGTGTGTGTATTCATACATACACTAGGAATGTATATACGGAGATGCAGCTGAAGGCCACAAACAGTTCCGTGTTTGATTCTGATTTCAGGTAAACTCGTAAGGCTGGTAAAGCTTTAGCAGATATGTACATAGTGATCAGGCGTGAGGAGAAACAACAGGAGAAAGACGAGACGAGCGGCGACTGAGTGTTTCACATTAAACAGGCAAAACAGGCAGGACATACACAAAGCAGATCAGGGACGATTCAGATTCACTGGCTCTGGAAATTTTACTACAATTTTTTTAGTGCATTTTCTTGAACCAAAAAAAAAAAAAAAAAAGATTGACCTTTATGATCATTTCATCTAGAGCGTGACTTATTACTTAAATTCTTTACGAGATTAGTGTTCGGTTGTGGTTAAGGATACTTGGTCAATTGTAACTTCTAACCATGCCTCAATCTATTTGTTTGTGTGTGTTTGGAGAGGACGGTATCTCCATTAATCCTCTCCTGTCTTTCCTCTCTCTCCCTCCTCCTCCTCGTACCAGTCACTCCGTCTTGCGGTGGTGGTTGTTGTTGGAGGCAGAATGGCCGTTCTGCAGTGGCCCGTTTTTCGTCTTGGGGTGTCTCTCGCTCTCGTGCGCCTCGTCTTCCTCCGACGAGTCGTCCGTCTCTTCTCGGTCACTCCGCTCGTCTTCCACTATATGCTGTGTGACGAAGAAGTCAGTGAGGTAAAGTTAGAGAAGCAATTGAAAAACTCCATGAACATTTTTTGGGGGGGGGGGTTTGTTAGTAATTTAATTGGCATGGGAATTGAGCTGTTGAGGGTTCAGGGTCTTGCACTTAAGTGGTGTAGTGGTTTGAACCAGTGACCTTCTCTGCAGTCCAACTCCATCAGAGCTGCACCTGTAAATTTTATACCAGTGAAATGGGTGTGTTAAATCACTTACTAATAAAATCTATCAGGTAAAAAATTCTCTCAATGACAAATTGGAAATGTTATTGAATAGATTTACATGCTTTTATTCATAGTGTCTCTTGAGTTTGTTTATTTTTAAGTTTATTAAGTCACTTATCTGGCAGCGTCTTGCTCTGGAAAAAGGGGCTATACTACCAGCGCAAAAAATTATAATAATAGTAATAAGCCAAATTACTGGGCTGATGAAGCAAAGAAAACAACCAAGGAGATTTGAAATTATAAGGTTAAGTCTTGAGCTACGACTCCTTCTCAGAATCTGTTAGGACAGTACTGAACTGTCAACTCTGTGGAAGAAATGTGGACAGGATTCCAGATTGTGAACGAGTGCTTCTGGGAGCATGAGGAATCATCTTCACACATGACCTGGACACCACGATGGATGCTGTAATCAAAGCTAAAAGTGACTGACTGAAATCTTAAGAGTGTGCGCTCCTTCCATGCTGGATTTATGATCAGCATATAATAGGACGAGCCCTCAGCATTAGCTCTGGAGTTCAGGTGATGGTCACGTAAACCTGCATGGGCTTAGAACATGGATAAAAACATGCAAAGAGAAAAAAAGAGCACATGTGAATGAGGGAGAGAGAGAGAGAGAGAGAGAGAGAGGGGATAAAACGTAAGAGAGGCTCACATTGCCCGGGAGGAACTTGATGGCCATGCGCAGGATGAGCAAAAACCAGAAGATGTGCAGACACTGGAGCACCAGCAGAAGCCCGTTGAAGAAGTAATAACCGAAGAATGGAGGATAGATGGTCACTGGATAGACCCAGGTACAGTGCATGATCCTGAAAGAGAAACACACAAAAGGGGATACAACGATAGACAACAGTAAAAAACAAAAAAAATCAGTCATTCCCAAACCTAACCATACTGTCTTTTGAGCTAAACTGAATTTAGTGCATTAAAATACTAATTTAATTAAGGAATTAAATCTGATTAAAAAAATAAAAATCATCAAATAACCAAAAAAACATAGATCACGACACTGATCAGGAGGAAAGAGTCTCTCACCAGAACGGAAGGATGACGAGTCTTGTGATGAAGAAGACGGCGGCGAAGACGATGAAGATGTAGTTGCATGTCTTTCTCCAGCCGGCGTAGTTAAACATTTTGGCAGACTGTAACAGGGCAGGGGGGATGGGGGGTGAGAGAGAGAGAGAGAGAGAGAGAGAGAAGGGTTTTTTCACTGTTATGTCTTTGAGATTCCATCAGGGGGCAGATGAGGTGGCATTTTACTTTACATCATTAGAACTCTTTAAAGAGTGGACGACTTTTTTTTTTTAATTTATTTTAAACCAAAGTTATATTTGGAATATTTTACAGCAACACAAGAGCATAATAAGCCTGAAGAGACTTATCATGAAGAAGTCATGGAGCCATCCCTTCCCTCTTAGCCACTGACAACTCCGATACTTGTAGTCAATTTGTAATTAATGAATTAATTAATTGTTTTTGTATGACATGTTATTGTACTAACCAAACACTGTTAGACACAACGACAGACAACAGTAAAAAACAAAAAAAAAATCAGTCATTCCCAAACCTAACCATACTGCCGCACCGGACCTTTAAATCACAACTATTATCAGCACAACATGGACACGCATGTTGCACATTGCTGCTTCTCATTTACACATAAATAATAAAATTCCACTCATTTCAGCTGCTGCATGTCCCATATAATTCACACATTTGAAATTTTTTTTCATTAGATATTTTATTTAATCTTTTTCTAGTGCAATTTGCTTCTTCCTACATTATTATTCCCTTTTAGGCCACGAAAAGTCGCACAAGTCTAAGACAAACTATATGGCTTTGTTTTTCTTAGATCTGGTTACTTTTTAAACAAATTAATAGTGTCTTATTTATTTGTTATAAATGACCTGCACTACCGTTACAGCCCACTAGGGGGAAGCCCACACAGTGAGAAACACCGCTCTAGTTTAAAGCCTGTAGCACAGCAGGTTGTTTTGCAACCTCATAGCTCCTAAGAGCTCAGGTTACTACCGTCTGTGCAGTTTTTGCATGTTCTCCCTCGTGTGTTTGGTGTAAATTTGTGTGTGTGTGTGTGTGTGTGTGTTGGGTTTCTGCCAGATTCCCCAACTTCCTCCCACCTGGGAGTTGTTATTCGCAGTGCTAAATTGAGCGTCAAGTGTTGACCTGCAAATAAACCGGCGATCCCGTCCAGGTGGGGAAAAAAAATTCCTGCGACTGAGTCGACCCCTGACTCCTTAAACCCTGATGCTGAGAGCTGTACCTCAAGCAGATAATCTGCAGCATCGTGCACCAGCATGATCAGAGTTCCTGCTCGGATGTAGTTCACGCACCAGGAGAAACTGATTAAAAGGATGGTGGCGACGTGGTGGACGATCTGCTCCTTAAAGTCCTGAGAGAGAGAGAGAGAGCACGAGAGAGAGATGTATGGTAGATGTTTTACATATTTTCTTGATTGTACTTTACTACTGTTTAGGAAAAAAACATGAAGATGAATCCAGCTGAAGCTGTTTCAGGAACAGACGTTAGACAACTGGTGCATGTCGGACATCCCATGTTATGTGAATTTGCTCAGGCTAATCATTTGCATCTGTTGCTTTACATAACCTTGCCCCCCCAAAAAAATTTTTTTTTTTTTTTAATTTAAATACTGCCCAGTCACCAGAAACATGAAATTAGTTGCCTAAAACATGAACGTTTCTCCTGCTCCGCCACCTCGTCTACATCAGTGCACCAATAAAACGGAAAACCCCACAGGACTGAACTGCTCTACTTGTTTTGCATTTTCATCATCCTCTCCTGTCAAGCGAGCATGAGTGGACTTTTCGTTTAAATTCGAATAAAATGTCGTATTGAAAGCGTCGTCCGGACGAACTGCGCGATGCAGCTGCTTCGTTAAAGAACAAAAAGTCAGAGAGAAAAAAAAAAGTGTCGAGAGATTTCATGGGAGAGATGATGCAAGAAAGAGAAAGAGTTGCGGCTCAACTGATGATGCGGCTGGAGTTCATTTCGTGAGCAGAGCGGTCAGTTTTACTTTAAACCTTGAACTTTGCTCGAAACAAACGATGAAGCTAGATCAATAAAATAATGCACGGTGACTCTACACGACAACCAATTACAGCTCTGAGCGACATCGAAACAAACAAATATCTTTAATATTGCAGCTAATGTAAAGGGTCAGGACTTTCAGCATCCAACAATTGTACAATTATCATGACCTAAATCATCAAGAAAATTCATTAGAAAATTTCTCTGAAGCCAATTATGTGAGGAATTTCCAGCCTCTTGTGGTCTATCGTTCGAGCCCACAGGGCATTTCTTCAGCTAATTTGATAACCAAATCGCTTTTCCTTGTGTTTGCTCGTGCACAAAGAGCATGTATTATTCCCAATCACATTCAGTTTTAAGATGAATATATGATTAAAGCCGTAATTCGATACAGAGCGTTTGATATATATGGGGCAATAGTAACTCACTGTCACTTCTAGGACTCAGTAAAGTATAAAGAAAAGCCGCTGGGGATCGGACAGACCGTCAAAGGTCATACTGTACATACCAATGTAATGTTATGTGATAATTATATTTAGAATTTATTTAGGAGGTATTAGATAAGAGATAAGTCTGGCATGGTGTGGTGTGCTTTTAAATTAGTTAAAGATGCCAGGTTAAACAGGGTTAACATTATAAACTAGTAAAGTTGAATAGTGTGGAAGTTGTAACATTTTAGCAAATGTTATAATACCGGCTACGGTTAGCATTATGCTGTAGCAGGATAAATCTTCATTAAGATAATTTCAAGGAATAAATATAATTACAAGCAACGATGAGCGGGCCCAAGCACCTTGTGCCGTCGTCTCCCGGAGACATGCCGACACAATTATGACAATTTTTTAGAATCTGCACCAAATGTGATGGTCACTTGATACTCAACAAGACATCACAAAATTTCATTTCTCACGGAAAATTATTAACCATTTTTCGGTTTAAGATTAAGGCCACGTCCGGCGCCCAGCCACTCAGGCACCCTAAAGGCAGCAGAGTTCAATTCTTAGATGAACAAGAGGGCCCTTTACACATTATGACATCGGTACTTTCATGTCTATAATGATGAGGCAATAACCAAAGACGCTGTAATGTCTTTGGTTATTGCGTCATCGTCACAGACATGAAAGTACTGATGTCATAATGTGTAAAGGGCCCTCTTGTTTAAATCTTCTTTAAATAACACTGATGATTAAGCTAGAATTTTATATCTTTGCAAAATCTCTAACAAATTGTTCCTTTTGTTTACTTCGACATGTTGTTTTTCCTCCAGCCGTATCCCGCTCTCTGCGTTCTGATTGGCTAGGAAGGTGCACTTCTTCAAAGGGCTGTTCAGGGGACGTTCTGTTTAAAGCGACAGACACGGAAACGACGCGTTTGGAAAAGGAACGAAACAAAAAAAAGAAAATCAGGCAACTATGACCTTGTTTAATGTGTGAGCTTTAAAGGATGGTATCGATAGTAAAATAAGTGCTGGTAACATTTGTGAATCATAATGGTTATGATACGGTACATTAATCCACACTGTAATTAATCAACACTATACTCACTTTTCTCTTAACATCTGATGCGACACTGAAGAGGAGTGAAATGTAAAAACCCAGCTCGATCATGTAATACCAGTATTGAGACGGAAGCAGAGTCTGAGGAGAAGAGACAAAGAGAAAAGGATTAGATTTAAATTAGGACCTGGGGCATTTTGGTGATTTTATTAGCACGGGAAAAAAAATTTCTTAACCCACTCTGCAACAACTTGATAATTTAATCCCATTCTGAGAAATTCTACCTCCGACACGCTTCTTCAAAAAAATTGCTATAAAAAAAGAGCTAAACGTATGTGCAGCCCCAGACCATCACAACACCCATATGTGCTTATTTAGCATCTCATGTCAGATTGTCGATTTTTCAGTTAGTCGAGTTCAGTCAGTGCGGGACGCTCGAGTTCTTTCACTCCAACCTTAACGCACCGTGTCTCCATGGAGTTGGCTTCGTGCACAGGAGTATCATCATGCTCGAACAGGCTTGCACCTCTTACTTGGGGAAATTATAAAGCTACAGATTACAAAGACATTCTGTACAATTCTGTGATTCAAACTTTGTCAAAGGAAGACCTTAAATGGGTGTGTTGGTCAGGGGTGCACATACATTTATGTACCTATTTTGGTCATATTAAACACTGAAAAAAGGTGAATAGATATATTATTACTGTAGATACAGTAATACACATATAAAAATAATTTTCACCTTATGAACACAAATAATTTGCCTCAGCATACGAAGCATTCTGGCATACGGGTGACCGAGCCGAACGCGTGTACATCCAGGAGCCGCTCAAAACTTGTTTGCGTCAGTGGAAAGCCAAGCGAAACAAGTTTACATTTTTTTTTTTCCATTTTTTTTTGCATTTTGTGAAAGATTTAGTGAAGACAGCATCACGGGTCCCAAGAACGTCAGCTAGAGCACGGCTCTTTACAAAAATATTTTGATAGTTTGGTGATATTTTGGGGTTATCTGCATTAATATTATTTCCTATAACGAAATGTATTTCACAATAAGAACTCGCCTCTGGATCAGATTAAATAAAATCAAAAAATATTTTTAAAAGTTAAAAAATAAAAAAACATCTAAATTTTGCAGGTCTGAAAATGTGTCACCACAGAAGTTCTCAAGAGACTTCTGTAAATCCGTGCTGTTTAGTTGTTGGAATAATTGATTTCTCCTGGAGACAAGGGTCATTCCTCTGCTCTGCCAGACTGCCTAAGCCTCGCTGATGTAATCATCAAACTCCGCCGGACTTCGGCCCTCCACGACTGCTACTTACGACGCATAGTTTAAGAGCTTACCCCAGAATATTTCAAGTGTTTTCTTGCTGTGTGTCCCAGTGTGAAGAAAAGCATAACTGGTTCTGTTCGTTTGTGGGAAAGATGGCACCTTAGCGCATGTCTATGAATAACGGCAGTTCTAGATGCCCCATGATGCGACTCATTGATAAATATCAAAGAAATAATTGATTATCAGTCGTCTTAGAGGATATTACCAGTACTGGGAAGCCCTTCCACATCTCTTCCATTTCGTAGAGCCAGGGTTTCTGCACACACACACACACACACACACACACACACACACACACACACACACACTTATTTATTTAAACCAAAACATAATGATGATCCTCTGACCTCAAGACAAATTCAGATGTACTCACGTCAATGAGAGCACCCAGGCCAGCGAAAAATGCAAGAAGGTAAAAGGTAAATCTCCAACTGAAAGCACACACACACACACACACACACGCGCGCACGCACGCACGCACACACACATTAAAGGGGAAAAACATGTCTACAATGTACCTTAACAATATCTAATGTATAATATAATATTTATAAATGTTATGTTCTACACTAATTATAAGCCCTGCAATATTAAATTATGGGTTTGTCCATCAACTGAAATTAACAGAAGGTCAAAATATCGCCTACATCAGGGAATAAGAACAGCTGAAATGCCTGGAGTTCGGTTAAGAACTGTCGTATACATTATTTAAACCTGGAAGGATAACCTGTGTTGAAGCATCAACTTCATCGAAGCTCAAGAATGGAGATCATTTAACCATTTGAGTCGTAGAAAATGACAGCAGAAAGCTGAGCTATGTTTATTAATGAAAGTAAGAGCATATCCACACGCTCTCATACGTGTGCGACTAAACCGCTGTGTTTGGCCACAAGAAAATAAGACGGTGTCCACTGTACAAGCCTCTTGAGACAGTGTTATGATCTGGGGATGCTTCAGTCGCTCAGGTCTAGACTCAGCAACATTATGTGGCAATAAAATGAAGTCAGCTGACCACCTGAATGTACTGAATCACCAGGTGACGACATCTATGGAGTTTCTCTTCCTGATGGCATGCGCCATATTCCAGGACTCAGATTATAAAAGAGATGAGTTTCACCCATGACCTGGACATCACATTTAAACCAGCATAAAATAGATATAAATTCTACTGTATTTGATTCAGATTCAAAGAACTTTTTTAATCCCAGAGGGAAATTGCTTATTCTTAGTTACATTTGCTCACTCTTGTTATCGAGTAGAAAGGAAAAAATGTAAAGAAAATTGAATAAAATATAAAGAGTCCTAAAACATATTGCACAATAAACTATTGATTACTTGAAATGAATACACTAAATATGCCATTATTGCACACTAAATATGACCCAAGACCATTTGTAAATATTGCACTCTAATCTAATCTAATCTAATCTAATCTAATCTATGTATGTAATATTGTATTACATATTATATTGAGATGTAATATTGCAATTATCATATTATTAATACAGGTAAGTATTATTGTCTTGTGTTACTGTTACTGCCAGTGAATATCCACCTTATTTTATATTTGGTACCTTATTTTATATAATTAATAATCATGTTGCTATTAGTTAAGCATTAAAAGGGAACCATTCTTGCTATTCAGTCATCTTATTTAAAAAAAAAAAGAAGAAGAAGAAAAAAGAAAAAAAGTTTTATTTGTAAATGGTGGTTAATTCAGATACCTGAAGTGGTCATGTCCTATCTATTTTGAATTAATTCGCTTGTTTTTTTACTTGTCAATAAATCCATTCTGCACTAAATGTCTTCTCTAAGAAATGTCTTCTTTTTCTTAAAATTTTATTGTCCTGTTCTTTATATGAAAAGTTAAAGCCCTAATATTCTGTAGTCTGAGTCACAGAGTTCTTAAAGGTTTTAATGGCCTACTATTATCACCTGTATGTAAATCATGTGTTAAGTTTGTGAGTATGTTTTGCATGTACCTCGCTTCCCTGAACTTCTTGAGCTGGTTGGGTCGCTCCTGGTTGCGCCGTCGCTTGAACCACCTCTGCACCTGTTGCTGGGAATAGCCTGTCTGTTTACTTAAACTCTCCACCACACTCTGAACAGATGCAGGAAAGAGTTTTAAAAAAAACAAAGAAAAAGGAAAAAAAAAAAAAAAGTCAGACTCAATCTTTAAATTAGCAATTATCATCTCATCAAATATAAACAGAATACAAGGTTATTAAACCCGTTTACACTAATGTTTGTGCTAATTGCACAATATAAATGTTCTTAATGCTTCTTTATGTAATAAATAAATGAATTTATCGAAATATTATCTGACAGAAAAAGATAATGTCAAGCTCATCTTTTTCTAAATCTAAACACAGGCTTTTGCTACAGTATGCAAGGAATAAAACATGATGATACAGGAAACTAACCAACAATGTTAATGTTGTGTGATGCATCATGGCATGTTTGATCAAGAGAACAGCAATAAATATTTTATATAAAAAACAATTATAATATTATATATAAACAGCTTGTCAAGGTGAACAAATTTTTTTTCTGCTTTAATAGAAAACTTACAGGAACAGGTTTAAAAGTTTTTCTCTGAATAAAGCCCTGAAACTGGAGACTTCTTCCATAAATGGTAAAGACAATTTCTGCTTTTGCTTTATCAACAATTATGCAGAATGATGTGTGAAATACCTGTCCTGGATGTTTACTCGTGGTACAGAAGTAAGACTCCAGTGTTGGATTGGGCGCTGCCCGGACTCTCACCTTCTCCTTCACGCCCATCATTGAGGCGAGACGGACTGCCACAGTCCTGCAAGTTCACAACGATTACTACAACTTGTGTAGTTTTCCGCGTCAGACACACTCATGGTGTATAAAAAAAAGAAAAAAAAAAGAAAAAAAATTATAAAAAAGGTTAAAGCACCAACACTTAGAGCTGTACCTCGGCGGACAAACTTAATCCGCTCCGAAGGGGCGAGTTCGTGAGGCAAAAATTTATATTGAGCGACGGCCACAAATATTAACAATTTCCAACACAAAATCAGATTTTCACATATAAAAAAAAATCAAAACATTAAAAAGAAAAATTAAGAAACCTGGGGTAAAATATGAAAAAAAATAGACATTAAACCTCATTTAACCTTAATTTATGATTCCTCTTGGCACCGGCTGCTTTAAAAACCAAACTGAAAGCGTCCGTTTTCTTCTTGATATCGTCCTTGCTAACGTTCTTAAAACGCATGGTGCTATGTCTTCACTACTGTAGATCTTGCACAAAATACAAAAAACCCACAAAGACAAATTTAAACATAGCTTTCAACTGATGCAAACCGGTTGTGAACGGCTCGCGGGTGTACACGCAATTTAGCCGGCATTCGGTTCGTTCGCGCGTATCATGAAAGTTCTTTGTATATCGAGGCGAATTCCTTGTAAAATTTAAGTTCTTAAGTCGACAATTTGTAAGACGGGGCGTTTGTATGCCGAGGTAGCGCTGTATTTGCTTTCGCATTATCCTAGCGCAAGGCAGACTGTAAAGACCTTCAAGAACGAGACTTTAAAAACAGTGGGATTTGACATGATGATAATATGATGCCTCTTGAATATTATTGATTACCAACCAAGTATCTGCACATGCTTATAATGAAGTGAAGGTTTCCTTCATGTCCTTTTCAATGTACTTTAGCATAAAATTTCTAGGGCATCACCAGGGAGTAACACATACAACGTATTACGATACCGATGCGATTTGTAAAGCGATTCTATAAGTATCAAGATTCTATAAATACTCTAAATTTGATATTATTCTTATTTTTTTGTTACAATTCTAAGCTAATTTATTGAATAATTAACCTCAAATGTGAACATGTATACATTTTAAAATAATTTTACAAAAACACATTTGTCGAGTCAGTACACCGCTACCTGAATTGCCGCATAAAAGAATCCTGACAAAATAAACTTTCTCTACCAATTATCTAGACATGGTGGGGGGTAAAACTTGATTCGGTCATTTGCATATGGGAGCACTGACTTCAAAATCAAATTTTTTTTAAAAACCTATTACGTTTATAATAGAGATGAACCAGTCCATGGTTCTGTAAACAGAATGGGCTGGTTTTCAGTTTGACTGGGCGTGGCCGGTGATCGCCCGATAAACAATATAAACGATTCTGTACTGAGTGCTGAAGCTTCCGATTTTTATGGCGTTCCTTTATTCATCATCATTAAAAGCTGGGCATCATCATGGCTTCAATCGTTAATCAAACTCATGAGGAAAAAAACGAAGGTGCCGGTCTTGACAAACCTTTCGAATATCTGGCGTATGATGAGGAAGACCACGGCTATGGGAAGCGTAACCCAGAGGTCAGAGCCTTTGGCGTAGACGAGACCGTCGCGGTCCTGCAGGTCAGCCCATCCCAAACCCACTGGGAACCACAGGCGCTCGTTCCAGAACCACTCGCTCAGCCTGGACAACATCTGGAAAGAGACAAGAGAGACAAACAGACATCTGATTAACACCAGTGTGTGCTTCCTAACTTCAGCGAAGCGGCTAATTTTAGCAGTAGCAAATCTTTTCCTTTAATCCTTCATCCAAAGCGAGCTTATCATAAGCAAACAACTTGAAGAAAGGCCTCCAACAAAGAACCTGAAGGCGAGACTCCTGACATTAAAAGGTTACAATATCTTTCTGTTCCTCGTAGGGATGGAGGTGTACTGGAAGTGTAAATTGAGCTTAGCACAGTGCTCGCTGCTCAATCGCTGTGATTGCTTTACGAACGCTGAGCCATTTATTTGTTTTATTTCACATTTTGAACGAGGATGTGTTCGCGTTTGCATCCTCCACGCATTCGAAAATATTTTCCTGAATAAAACGATGAGTAGAACATGACAGGGATGTTGTCATCCTCCTACCTCAGGTCCAGTACACTCCTGAAACAGGAAGGAAGCTACTGAAGAAAAAAAAAATTGAAGTAACCGTTGGCCTATCTGGAACAACTCCAAAATCTCAATCGACTTGAGTTCTTGTGATAATTCTGTTTAAATCATTGCTAAGGTTTCCTACTCATGGCGGACAAATGGCTCTAGACATGGACATGTTGAGCTCTTGAGAATGGGAATGAGACAGAGATACTTTATAGATCCCGAAGGAAATTCCAGAAAACGTTTCATTAAGTTTTTGTTAAGTTATTAAGAGTTAAATAATTCGCTGATTATGATGATAATTCCTTACACATCCTACGAACTCTAAAAACACTCGTTCTTGAGATATTGCAAAAACAAAGATCTCAGGTGGATGCATGTTCTGATGGATTTACGACTTGAAACTTGAAAAAAAAAAATCAAATAAACACAATATCTCTGTAGAAGCTCTGGCGATATGACACGATCATATTTCTATACTGATAAATTATCACAGTGTGGAGTAACGTAAAGTGTCCGAACAAGACACGAGTGAAATCTTAAATTCCAGGATTCTTCTTCATTAGTGTTCATGATTCTTATCTCCTTACCTGAGCATACACAGTATATTTTATCTTTAGCATTTGATATGACGTGAGCAGAATTAGAAAATGTTGTCGCTGTAAAAATATTCCTTTAAAAATATTCTTTAAAAATAAGCCTCATGGAGGTGCGAGTTGATCCGTGACCCGTACGGAATGCTTCTGCGCGTAATTAAACCGCGGGTCAAAAAAAGGTTTAATCATTATATTGAGCGTACAGTTTTTGTTCTGCCTCCATATATTTGCCATTATATTTACTCATGATTACTGTGGGAAAAAATAAAATAAAATCATATTTTTCACTCGCTCAAATTGTCTCTTGAACTTTCCTGTGCTCACCAGGGTTGCCAGATCAGACTGACAAATCCCCCTCAGACAGTGCTGATACCTTATCACTCTAAAAATGGCATGAAAAAAGTGCAAGGATTTTTTTTTCACTAAAATGTAAGCAATTATTTATTACCCAACACATTTTAGGCTGCGTTCACATTATATTCCAATTCCGAGTTAATTTGTTTTGGTCAAATCACGTCATGACCGTTCACACTCATGATTATAAATGACTTTAATCAGAGTAATCATGACTAATGTGCTAATATGCGTCCATCTTCTTAAACATTTACATTTATAGCACTTGGCGGATGCCCTTATCCACAGCGACTTACATTTTGATCTCACAGCTTGGCGGTGCTGGGGTGTGAACCTGGTACCTTCGGATTAATAATTCAACACCTTAACCACTGATCTACCCCTGCCCTGGCACAAATGTGCACTTCTGGGTTTAACGCATCATATTTGTTCGACCGCTGATTAATTTCAAACAATGCATGCGATTTTTGCTTGGGACGATGCCAAGACATTAGTCGACTGTTTTTTTTTTTAGGTCCAGATGAAGGAAGAAAGTCAGATGCTGCTCGCTTTAACTGGTGAAATCCCTCTGCTGCCGGTGCTGATTGATGACGTCAGACACAAAAAGTCCCAGGAATTCTGATCTGTCACATGACATCTAGAATCGCATACGAAAGTGCCTCAGATCCGATCTGAAAAATCTCAGATAACCATTTTCCACCAAAGTGAACCAGGTGCTAGTTCACGTCAGTTCGAATCCCGGGTGGTGCTGTAACCTCTCGCAGCCAAAGGTCTAGAGAGAGCTGATTGGCCGAGCTCTCTCAGAGGGGAGGGATGAGAGGTACATAGTGCTCCCACATTAATCACGGCTCTACAGCCAGTCAGAGGTGTCTGTGAGCTCGCGCAACGGAGGGGGCGAATAGCGCTGTCCTCCGAGTGTGTTACGTTGCCCCCAACGGTGCGCGAGCGAGCAGTTCGAAAAGATGCGGTCGTCACGTGGTTCGGAGGAAACACGTGATAGTCTTCGGCCCTCCTGGCTGAGTGGTAGTATTAGCCTTAATGTGGGAGCCCCCTAGTGACGGGGAGGAATTGGACACAACTAAATTAGGGACAAAATCGGGGAAAAATCAAAAAAAAAAAAAAAACTTGTACGTCTCTGATATAGCGGCGAATTTCAAAATGGTTTTGCTCCTGGATTTATCGTTACTAGAAAGAGTTTGCGCCGCCCAGTGTATATAGAGTAAAAATGCTTTTTTGTTGTTTTTTAAGATGGTAAAAGTCAGGATCTTTTAGTTGGTCGTGATAAGTCACAGTTCGAAATTGGGCTCCGAACTAGCTCCAGAACCGCCTTGGTGGAAAATTTGCATGTTCACACAGCTCTGAAAAAAATGAGTTCATGACTCAACATAATGAGCATGATGTTTTAATAAATACACTCGTGTATAAACGAGCATGTGCAACACAGGTCCTGAAAACCACATACACACACTGCAGAGCTATAATTACGTTTACAGAACTGGGAATTACTTACACAGCACAATAAAATACTCAACAAAGTCTCACACACGTGCAACATAAAAAAAAGTGTTATAAAGTGTAATGAGGAAACCGCGTTCATTCATTCCCTGAACAGCAATCATTTACATGACTCGATTGTTTTTTATACCTAAATTTTTTTTTTAAAGAAAACTGATAGTCATGACTAATCACTGAAAACTTCCCCTGTATCGAACATCAGAGTGAAAAGTGATCTGGAGTGAAACGAGTACAGCGCAGCTCTCAGCGTTACAGCGGAGCCGCCTCTGCCTCGTCAGCGGCCTTTTCATTTCTAAGTGTCCTTTGGCGCTCCACAGGGAGCACGTGGGAGTTGATTACTGTTTTTTTTTTTTCTTTTTTTAAAGACGGCACTGATCTGAAGTTAGGTTTGGTCCTGCCCCCTATTACGAGGCGCACCTCGTAATAGGTGCACAATTTCCTGATTTCCTGTTGTCCCGACACCGGCGGCAGCGGCAGCAGCAGCAGCAGCGCAAACCGAGCCGACAGGACGCTGGCGCTGTTACACGCCTCAACTCTCAATGCGGTCATTCTGTGTGTCACCATGACAGCGTGGACACTGTCACTGAGTACTGCACAATACAAAACAGTACAATAGGCCCAGTGTTACCTGCTACCATCAGAGGGAGGGGGGGGGGAGAGACAGAGACAGGCTGAGTGAGATACACAGAGAAACAGACAGGCTGAGTAAAAGAGAGACAGAGGCAAAAAGAGACAGGCTTAATGAAAGGAAGACAGAGAGAGAGACAAATAGACCGAATGAGAGAGAGGGAGAGAGAGAGAGAGAAAGAAGCAGAGAGAGACAGAGACAGGCTGAGAGAGATACATAGAAAAATTGACAGGCTGAGTGAAAGAGAGAGAGACTGAGACAAGCTGAATGAAAGTAAGGGAAAGAGACAGAGACAGGCTGAATGAAAGAGGCAGAGAGGACTAAATGAGACAGATGAAAAAAAGATGGACAGAGAGAGACAGTCTGAATGAAAAGATAGAGAGAGAGAGGGGCAGAGAAGCAGAGAGAGACAGACTGAGGTGAAAGAGAGAGAGAAGACAAAGACAGGGAAGAGACACAAATGACCAATGAGGGATTGGCAGAAAGAAGACAGACACAGAGAGGCAGAGACAAACTGAGAAACCGAGAGCAAAAGAGACAGAGAGACTGAGGCAAAGGGAGGGACAAAGAGAGGGACGGAGCAAGAGCAAGACAGTGAGGGAGAGAGAAAGAGTGGCAAAAAGAAAGAAAGCAAAAGAGAAACAGAAGGTAGACAGGCAGATGATCTGTAATGAGAAGGACAAAGCCGTGTGTACGGCAAGTGTGGACGTGAGCAGTGTCTGATGAACACAGAGGTGAAGGGGCAGGAGCACGCCCGAGGACACACTGTCCCGTCAAGAGCACATACACGCCGTAAACCAAACAAACATGTGGAAATACTTTACTCCTTAAACTCTCTACAGGAATTCGGTTCCTCCTCAGAGACGCCTCAGAGTTCAGCTTCAGGAGCGACAGATTCTGATTTCGTCCACGTCTGAGACACACGTTTTTCAGTGGCGAGTCTCCTTCTGCTGGAGTGCTCGGACAGATTAAATGAAGAGTGTTTATCGTTCGCTAATTTCTTCTACAGTGCGGTGACACGCCACATACCATACTCACCCTTACAACACGGTTTCTTTTTTTTTTTCCCTTCTTCTTCTGTTAATCTCTAAAGATAAGCGAGCTACAGCTCTTTTACAGTCTGGCAAAGTGGACTTTGATCGGTGGAACAGATGCTTTTGCTTGTGCAAACTAGTTCAGGTAACAGATAGCATACCAGCTGGATCTCTGTGTGTTTCACGGGCCAAATCCTGCACACGCGTTCGCGTGGACACAGGGACGGATCATTATGCGCGATGCATCATGCTCAGGCGATAAGGACAATCAGAACGAACTGATTAACACCGACGTCGTTACTGCCGGGTTGTTTATTTTTTAAATCATTCCTTCACGGGTGTATTTACCCAAGAAATGTAATATTCATAAAAATCCACTTTGTATTGTAGATAAGTCCTGAGTTTGTGTAAGTTTCACACATAATGCACTCATTAATGTCAGCCATGATGGATCGGTTTCAAATTGGGAGGTAGGTATAAAGTTTACACACCCCTGTAGAGAATGCAAGGGTTGCGTAACGTAAAAATAACAACAACACGAGATAAGAGCACATTGAAAAGTAATTACTATGCTACTGGCATTAATATAATAAATTCTTATTAGCTGCTTCTGTAGGATTTATTCCGGATCGCTCAGGAGATGTAAATAGATCAGGGCCCGAATTCACAAAGCTTTTTAGAATTTTCTCAGAGAGCTCCTATCTTATCTTAAAAACGTTCTAACTTGGAGTCCTAGACTAAAAGTGATTTAGGAAACTTCTCAGACCAACTCAGAGTAAGGAAAGTACAAAACCCTTTATCATAGTGAGGAGGTGTGGTTGACCTCGTTGCTAGGGATGTGGCAGCAATTCAAAGACTGTGATTGGTTGATGAAAAATAACCTCTGACCCCTGTAAAGGTCTTTAAAGTATATAAAGAAATTGTATAATCATGACCACAGGTTACTTGATAAAGTTTCTGTTATAGGCTAAATATCTTAAAGTTAATTAAACAGTCAAATGTTGAAAATGTGTCTAAAAAACGCAGTTGTTACTATATTACATTTTTTTTTTTTTTTGGGGATTTTTCCCCGATTTTCTCCCTAATTTAGTCGTGTCCAATTCCTCCCCGTCACTAGGGGGCTCCCACATTAAGGCTACTACTACCACTCAGCCGGGAAGGCCGAAGACTATCACGTGTTTCCTCCGAACCACGTGACGCCAGCCGACCGCATCTTTTCGAACTGCTCGCTCGCGCACCGTTGGGGGCGGCGTAACACACTCGGAGGACAGCGCTATCCGCTCCCTCCGCTGCGCGAGCTCACAGACGCCCCTGACTGGCTGTAGAGCCGTGATTAATATCGGAGCACTATGTACCTCTCATCCCTCCCCTCTGAGAGAGCTCGGCCAATCAGCTCTCTCTAGACCTCCGGCTGCGAGAGGTTACAGCACCACCCGGGATTCGAACTAGCGATCTCCGGATGATAGGGCGAGCGCTTTACCCACTGCGCCACTCGGAGGCCCAACTATATTAAAATTTTTACATTTATTTACCATACTGATTTTATTACTTGTCATCCATTTCAGATTGATGGGAACAAAATGTCACAGCTTTTTACCAATTTACATGATCGCAGGACAGTCTATTTAAGTTGCACTTTTGGATGGTATGTAGCCAACAATCTAAGAGAGATGGAAGGAAGTAAAAGAACAAGAAATCCAAATTGGACAGAAGAGCAGTGTTTTTAAGATTAGTGTTTGGAGAATATTAATTTTTTTCTGCCATTTTGTCCTCTGCTATAGAAACTCTTAAGCCTCTTAAAAGTTCTCTTCTCTACTCTGATGTACTGAATACTGTGCAAAATTATTGAGCCCTCTCTGATTTCTTCATATTAAATTAAACTAATTGATGTTGGATAAAATTAAAGAAATGAGAACATGTGTTTTACTGCGACAGGCTGCAAAGTGCCTAAATATACAATTTAAAAATCGGTTATTTCAGTAACAACCTCAGCAGCAACCTCATTTCCCGTTTCGTCTGTTCCAATCACTCTGCATTATTCAGCATCAACTGTATACTAATCACCGGCCTGATCGTCTTTTCTGATCTGTACCCGTTCCTCACTAGTTCATGCCTTAAGTTAAGTTAGATGTGTTTTTATGGTTAAATGATTCATAAGCTCACTGCATGGCGTAACAAACCTGCATGGCTCAGGTACAGGGACAGGACCGAAAATAAAAGGCAAAGAAGTTGCTTCAGAAAGCCTGGAGAACTGTTTCTCATGACTACATTAATCATACAAGAAAGAATGCCTGGTTCTTTGGAAGCAAAATATGAGGACACGACAAAAACGTATGTACAGAACTCTTCCATGAAAAGGTCACCATCATCATCCTGTGTACATTAACAAGAATTGGACGTCTCTCCAGAAATTATGAAAGGACAAGAAGTCAGGAAACCTACAGCAACTTTAAAGAAGCTTCAGTGATATCTGGGGAGTACTGGTCACTGGTCACTTTCTGTATGTCTCATTTGTTAAGATGCCGCCACTTATCATGTATCAAGAACGCAATCAACATTCCAAAACTTTCCACACAAACCAACACCGAATCTGAAGCAGCTTATGTCCCAAAGAACAGCATATCCATGGTGAAGCATGGTGGTGGGAGCATCATGCCATGGAGCTCAATAGTCTGATCATTTTGATTCATACACATTTTCTCACATTTCATACTCAATACTAATTTTCTTTTGATTCTGCAAAGCTGCTTTGCGATAATGGCCTTTGTTAAAACCGCTATACAAAAAGTCAAGATAAAGGGAATCATGGATAGCTCCAAATCCCCATCTATTCTGGCGCAAATCTTGCAGACCTCTGAAGATCACAAGAACAGTAAGAAAATGAATAAAATGATGGTAAAAATTTAAGAATGGTCCAGTCAGAGCCTGAATCGAACTCACCTCCCTATGGAACAACCTGAAGAAAACAGGAGTGCAGGAAATCAGCTCACTGTCTGATTCAAACACTATCTGGAGTAGTTTTGTAAGCAAAACGGTGGAATCAAACTGCCAGATAAGAACATGCTAAGCTGGTAAACTCTTATCCAGAAAGACCTGAGTGCTTTATTATGGTATTATTTAAAGTTAATTAAATTTCATTTGTATAGCGCTTTTAACAATTGGACATTGTCGCAAAAGGCAGCTTTACACAAATCAAAAGAATTATTTGTGTATTAATTAAATGTTAACGTGTATGAATCAAAATGATAAGAACAAGCCGAGAACGATGGCGACAGTGGTAAGGAAAAACTTCCTGAGATGGTAATAGAAAGAAACCTTGAGAGGAACCAGACTCAACAGGGAACCCATTCTCATTTGGGTAAAACGGATAGCAGTGATTGATCTGCATCATACTGTGTGAGACTGGAAGTTCAATATAATGGGAGATGTGTTTAAATTAAAATTGAGTCCAGTTCATTATTGGAGGCTCAGGTAGGCTGTAGGAAACTCCAGTCGTGAACTCCAAGTCCTCAGAGAACAGCTGTCTGCATCAGCCGAAAACAGAACCGTCTTAAATGATCTTCTGTTATGAAGTTCACGGCTTTCCTTTAGTCTGACTGATGGTATATGGATGAAGGGCTCGTTTACACACACAAAAAAAAGAAAATCAATAATTTACAGATAAGAGCCAACTGTAAGACAACCAGGTCTTTGCTAAGGCAAAATGTTTCATCTTAAACAACGTTTTTTCACCCTCAAGGAATGAGGAATGTGGGTCTTTTTTTTTTGGAGGTTGAATTTCAAGGCTTAGTTTTCAGCGCTGTCGTCTCACAACTCCAAGGTTGGGTGTTGGAATTAAATCTCACTCTCCGCTCTGTGAGTAGACTTCCCATGTTCTCCCTGTGCTTGGTGGGTTTCCTCAGGGTATGCTGATTTCCTCACACTGCACAAAAACATGCTTTGTAGTCTGATTGATGTTTCCTGATTGCCCACAGTCTATGAAGGGTGTATGAGTGTCTGTACAGTGTGTTTGGTTGGCGCCCCGTTGGTATCTGATGCCTTTTGCCCCGAGTTGTCTGAGCTGTCATGCTTTTTGTTCCCCCCCATACAGCCTTTATACACCATCAATCATTAAGAGAGTAACTAGAAGCCAGCTGTTCGTAATGATATGTTGAAAATTAGTTAATCATCAACAAGTGATACTGGCTCTGGAGCGGACGCCACATATGAGGAAACGGTCAGTGATTCCTGAGATCATCATCTAAAGTCCTAAGCCTAGTAGCTTATTACATTTTTACTAAGAAGCACTCATATCGGTCATCTACAATAATTATTTATATTAAAAAAGGGATGCTAATATGTGAATAGTTCAGAAAGTACTATTTTTACCTGTAGGAATATAAAGAAACCGTGACATTTTACTGACTCTGCACAAAATCGGTTATGTGCAACAAGGCCAGTTCCAGCCAATTTCTGACTGACTGGTGCATCTCTGTTATAAATTTATTAAATTATGTAAAGTTTTTATTTTGTGATGCATGAATCGACACACAAAGCCAGGAATCGTGGTTCATCAATGTTTTTCCCCACATCTCCATCTTCTGTTCTTAATTTTAACCCCCAAGTAGACCTGAAAGTAGTGTTAATTTTGTCAGCTATTTTCAATTTTAGTCTTAGTCCCAGGATTAACGTCCCTGATAGTTTTTTTTAATCATATTTAGTCAATCTTATTCTATTTTTGTTTAGTCAAGTTTCAGTCGACTTAAAGTGTGGGCATTTTAGTCAAGTTTTAGTCAATGAAAACGTAACATTTTAGCTTATTTTTTAAGATTATTATTAATTAACCCTACAGTCAATCTAGTCTAGACAAAATAATTTGTTAAGGGCTTTTTCGCAAAATAATTCTCTTAACATATTTTTTTTTACTACAAATCAATGGGCGATTATTATGGTTATTATTATTGCATGCTGATTTCGCCACGGCCGCTGTTCACTGATATCCGTGACGTCCCGTCATCGTCTCGTCTTAGTCACAGGGAAAATATTTCTCGTCACTATTTTCGGTTACAAAATTAACACTACCTGAAAGAATTTTCAATTAAACACACACCCTGCCTAGGACACCACTACAGAAAAAATAAAACATCAAAAGAAGATGGCTCTGACTCTGCACGAGATCATCTAATCTAATCTACTAGAAGTTTCCATATCAAGCATTGTAGCAGTCACAAAAAAAGATGAACGAGCCGATCCGATATCTAAAGCGCACCTCCCCATTTTTATTTTGTTGTTGTTCATGATGTTAGACACCTTCCCAATCAGATAATTATGTAAACAGGATGTGCATGCTCAGCAAATGATATTCTGGTACAAGTGGGCATGACGGGAGGCCATGCTTGATTGTGTTCGCGAGTGTGTTGCAACCTGGCACCATTTCCTCTACGAGAATTTTTATTTTGTTAACTTGGGCAGGCAAAAAAAAACCTTCTGCATTAGAGAGAGAGAGAGAGAGAGAGAGAGAGAGAGAGAGAGAAAGAGAAAGACAGTGATCCAGCAATGATGATGCAATATCCTCGATGAGGTCCAGGTGTGAAACAAGGAAGCAAATGTGGTCGCAGTGGCACGACTAAATAATGTGAATGGACATTTTAGTATGGACAGTTTTTTCTAATTTTCTCTTATTTAGGATAATTAATTTGTATTTATTCAAACTAATGTGTGTGGGTCTCCAAGCCTAAGTGTGTGCGTGCCTGTGCGTGCAGGTTTTCATTCCAACCAAGCGCAAGCCGCACCTAGTCAAAGCCAAGAACAACTAATTGAGCAGGTTTGGCTCTTGTTTGGTTTGAATCAAAGTCTGCACCCACATGACACCTTTGATCTCTTTAAAGGTGCAGTAGGTCATTTTGCTTGTGTGTTTGTTTATTTTTAAAGATTATATCTCTTCTTGCGCATGTCCATGAAGCTCCGCTTCCTAGCCCTCTTGGCCAACCATGTGTCTGACAGGAATCGCATCCAAATGGAAATAAAAGTCAATCAACTCTTTTCTACATATCATTCAGATTCTTAAAAAAAAATAAACTACTGTATCTTTAACAGATTTTGTGCACTATGTCTATCTATTATCTATTTTCTTTTCTTGTTCTGCTCTCAGTTTGCACTACAGTACTGTGCAAAGGTATTGAGGCCGACTTTCTTGTATTTTTAATGTCTTGATTCTTGAATCTTCTTCTTGAAGCCTGAAGAACTTCTTTTTTTTTTTTTTTTTTTTGGTTTTCATTTTCAGTCCAGCCCCTGTACCTGAGCAGTTTCAAAGGAATGTTTTTGTTTGTTACGCCACACAATGACCTATGAAGCATTCAATCATTATATATAAAATATAAAAAAAAACTCTAACATAATGCATGACCCAGTGAGAAACAGGTGCAGATGATCAGGAATACAGCTGAATAATGCCGACTGCTTGGAAAAGACGAGGCAGGAAATTAGGTTGCTGCTGAGGTTGTTACATAAACAACTATTTATTTTAAAATTGTATCTATGCAGCCTGTCGCTCTTTAATTTAACGTACAATATTTAATGTAATATGAGGAATGAAGGCAGAGGGAGATTCAAGACTTTCGCACAGTACTGTACATGTACATGCATATTAGCATTAGTCATTTCCATGGTAATGTAACTAGAAAAAAAATTATATATAATATAATTAATATTTAACAATATTGCCGTATATCCCTTTGTACATCTATATAACTAAAAAAAAATAGCATTGGATTATTTTCACCAGACGTCTGACTATGATGCAACAACTCACTTTATTATATTTCAGGAAATCTTCAATATATATGGAATGATGGGCTCAGGAAACGATTTAGTTTAATTTGAAAAACTTATTGTACTTACAAATTCAAGCACGTTTAAATCAAAATCAAATCTCGGTGATGAATTTTACAAAGCCTAATTTAATCTGAGGTCATATGATATTATTAATTAATTACTGATAAGGATTTAACTGATAATGTTGTGTTGCATAATATTTCTCCGTAGCTCGCATCTCTATTAACTTGTGCACCACAAGAGGGCGCATGTGCAAATCGAGTAATGTGCAATGTATTGTATTTTAAGCAGGCTTGTTTTTGAGCGTGAGCAGTATGTTACAGTCTTTCCTTTTTTTATTACCTTTTTGTGTGTCTTACATAACTAACTCGTTGGGAGTGTGCCAGTCGAACAATTAACGCAAAACTTTAATAATTGTGAAAATATTTGCACCTTGTTACTAGTAATCAATAATTGATATTCAGTTTTCAATATGCTCAACTATCTTTTAAGCAAAACCTCATCCACCACCTGCTGTTTTAGTGAGAGTTTAGAAGGCGTCTAGAAGGAGTTTAGAACTCCTTTGTCGCAAAGACTTCCTGAGCTGGAAAACACGGGTAAAATCCGCCAACACTGGAGACTCATTTAATACATCGTCTTAACATGTTATTTAAATCTATTTATTATAAGTGTTAGATTATTATGTTCATGGGAATGTATAGTTTTTTGTAAATGTCAATCCCTTTGACACCTTTATTCACCAGAAATTTCCTCGCTAGACCCACTTTGACGCAAACACCGCTCGTAATTTCTGAGCTGTGCTGTTAGACTAATGCACGCCATCGTTCTGACCAATTGGATTCGAGCGTCAAACCGCATTGTGGTTCATTACAGGCTTTTACACCAGCGTGCAGGTTTTGACCCGAGAGAAGGAAGCAAAACCAACGACCACATTTTGCAAGGTGGTGCAATCATTACTCGCTGTAAAACGAGCAGGAAACCCCCCCCCCCCCCCACACACACACCCCATCACTCAGACACAGATACAGAGTCCAATGGAGAAGTCAGTCAGGGTGATGAAATAATCTAGGATTGTGTAAAAAGTTACTTAGAGATTAGGATGAAAAGATCAGTTGAACAAGATTGGGTTCTTGGTCAAAGGTCCTGGATATACTTTTAAAGCTCTCAGCCTTAATGCTTATACAGTCCTGCTCACCATTACTGACCCCTTATTTATTTATTTTTTGCATGGCCTGTACTCTATTTTCAGGAATAAATAAAATAAAGGCAACATTTCTTAATATTTGGTTGCACACCCTTTTACAGCAAAGACATCCTCAGAACACTTCTTGTAGCCATTTATAAGCCTTGCATTTTCTCCCACTCTTCCTTTGCAATTTGTTCAAGCTCTTGTTCAAATTATTAAATAACACCAATGGTAGATTTCAGCTCATACCCAAAGGTTTTTAATGGGATTAAGATCAGGAGTCCTGATCTTAAAACAGGCCATTTCTTCCTGTCAACCATTCCTGGGTACTTTTTGATTTGTCCTTTGGGACCCATGATCTTTGACTCAAATTTTCTTACACCAGGTAGAACATTTCGATCCAAAATCTCTTGGTCATTCTCAGAGTAGCATGATTCCTGTGCTATGGCCGAGGCCTCCAGTACCAGATGCAGCAGCGAAGCAGCCCCAAGGCATTACGGGTCCTTCATTATGCTTAGCTGTTGGTATGGTGTTCTTTTCCTTATAAGCTTCATTGCGCCACCTGCAAACAAACTTTTGGTGTTCATTGCCAAAAAAAGCTCTATTTTTGTTTCATCTGTCCACAGAACATTTTCCCAGAAGGATTGTGGTTTGTCCAGATACTCTTTGGCAAAGATCTTGGCCTTCGCCCATGAAGCCCTGCTTGGTTTAGTGTACGGCACATAGTGCTTGTTGAAACCGTGACCCCCAGAGAGTTCCAGGTTGGCCTTCAGATCTTTGTATGTTAGACAATGTTTCCCCCCCCCCCCACCATTCGCATTTCCAATCTTTGAAGAGTTCTCTCGTTAATATTCCCCCATGTCATGGGAGGCTCTTGACAGGTTCCATGCTTGGCAAACGTCTTAACAAAATTGCGCACTGTTGGGCGATACAGAGATCTTTGGAGATGCCCTTATAACCTTGTGTTTTGCGAATAATAATAATAATAATAATAATAATAATAATAATTATTATTATTATTATTATTATAATAGCACGTCTGATGTCCTTAGACGGAACATTTGTCTTCACTATTATGATAAAGAAACAGGGAGAAACATGTGGCTGAAGTTGTCATCCAGTGGCTAATTTATGTGACTAAAAAGGGTAATACCAGTCCCAATACCAGTGTCAGAGCAACTTAAGTTTTTCTATTTTTTCTCATAGTTTTAAAGGTCAGGGGTAACTCAGTGGTTAAGGCATTGGACTACAGTCCATAAGATTCCATGTTCAAACCCCACAAACACCAAGTTTCCACTGTTGGGCCCTTGAGCAAGACCCTTAACCTGCTCAGATGTATAATGAGATAAAAATGTAAGTCGATATGGATGAGGGCATCTGCCAAATGCCTAGATGTAGATTTTCTCGTTTGTATCAAATGCAAGTTCTCAATAGGAAAAAGCATTTTTACTTGATTCATGCTATTCCACATTATGGACTTGTCCCACGAGTGCCAATGATCTTGAGCAGGACTGTAAGTGGCAATAAACAAGAGCTTTAAACAATCGAGCTGATCCTTTAAGATTTTTAATCATCAGCTGAGCGGACTTTACACTTCAAGGTTCATCAGAAAGCTGTGCGCCGCATCACCGGGTTTCTACTTCGCTGTGCTTTCTTTCCTATCTCCTTATATCTGCTGCTACGTTGTAAAGTCCAGCTGAATGAGTCTCTGAGGTGATCACTCACACTATATATACACTGCATAGATTTTATTACTTTTTTTTTTTTTATTTTAAGGAATGGACACACGGCCTTCACTTGTAGCAAAGTTTCTTTCTCCAGACTGTGACCATGCCACAGGAAACGCTTCACAAAGCCATATAACACACCTTTGTGGTGAAATCAGCTTGCGCCAACTCCATGTGTACACTAGAAACATTATCAATTAGGTTATAACTTACATGATTGTACTTCGCTCAATCTTTATCTCTGGCTCATATCACACTGTTGTTCACACTTGGTTGGTTCTGCAGTCTGATTTTCCATTTTAGTATTAGCCATTTAGAATTTTTTATGTAGAAAAATTCCCTGACTTTTTGCTCGGCGCTGCAGTTCTCGGAAGGGGGGCGTGGTTTCGGCAGCAGCTCATTTACATAAACACCGACACGTCACGTTTGAAGAAGGAGGAGTGAAACAGTCTGAGGAATTAAAAATGCATTAATTGTCTGAACTAGAGCTGAAACACACTTTAGGAAAGTCAACTTTGGACATGAATCAACTTGTTAACAAAATAAGAAAAAAATACGAGTGGGAGTTTTGTGCAAATGTGATCCACCACCGTATCTAATTTTAACACTTTTATTAGTTTAAGCTGTCTGGGTTTGCAAAATCTATGCATGAGGGTGAGTCAAGTGGAAACCCTGGACTTGTTTAGAACGCCAGAGACGGTATGATAAAAAATTTCCCTCGTCCTCTACCGAAATACTGAGCATGAACCGATTCCAATGAACGCTTTCTTTAAAAACTGAGTGTAAAACTCATACTATTTTTTTCTTTTGAAATACATTGCAGTTAAACCTGTTGACACCAATTTTTGTATGTCCCAGAAGAAAAAAAAAAAAAAAAAACACTCAATAGTTGATTTACATGAAATCATTTCCAGTTCCAAAAAAAACTCCAGTTCTTTGCCATTGGTTTAAGTACTGTATGGGGATGGGGGTACGTATATACAGGTCCATACAGATATGTCCATACATATCAAATCCATACAGATACTGGGGATCAAACTGGTGCCATCTTTATAAAAAAAATTTTTTTTAAAGTGTTAGATCCTCTGGACAAAAAATCTGTCATTTTATGACTAGACTTCATGCTGTAGACAATAAGAACGAGTTAAGCATTAATAATGAGGGGAAACAATTAGATTCAGTTATGAATCACGATTCTTTTGTGTGATGATTCGTGTATACTACAAGAGTGATATTTTTTATTATTTATTACATTTATAATAAAGATGCACTGGTCCGATCAGCCTTGGATATAACAGATTGTACGAGTTTCCGTGTGGTCCAACAGAAATGTATTTTTATTGAATTAGCAAAAGTCGCGCAAGTTTAAAAGCCCCTGATCTGCTATTTAGTAAAAATTAGCAAATTAGCCTTAAAATCCACTTACAATTAAACAAAGAAATATGTTTGATGTACAGAAGGGTTTTAACATGATGAACTCTGTGGTGAATTTTCTCCTGATTCGGTCTTATTCTGCATCTTGTATAAATGGCTTGATGAAGTAAGTTTTTATATCAGTAATACATCCTAGATGAAAATAGTGAGGTTAAAATGCTGCGCTTGGTTTTTAAGTGAGGAAATCTGCTACACTTTATTACACGTGTCCAATTCAGTTATAAAGCCGTTATATAAAAGGTAAGGTATAAAGCTTTCAAGTTATGACTCGAAAGTCATAACTTTGTTTTTTTTTTTTACGTTCAAGGTCATAAAACTGTGTTTATACTGTGTAAATAATCGGGATATTTATAAAATTGTGATATTGTGAAAATTGTGGGGTTGTGTTTATACCCCGGAAGCTGTTTGCAAAACACAGCTGAAACACATTGTGACACATTATTACAATTATGTCGACAATTATGACTTTTCATTGCAAGATCTGAGAATCTGAGGTTAGCATGGGAGATAATTACCCACAATCCTGTAGCACGATGTAGAGAGAGAAGAACCTTTGGCTCAGCTGTGATCACATGACTCTCAGCAGACAAAGCATATACATACTACAGTAAAGTCCTTGCTTGTTTAACAAGTTAAAATAATTTTTTAAATTTTGCTCGTCTTGCAAAACACTTGTAGACCAAGTTACTCGCAATCCAAGGTTTCACTGTATTATATTATATTAAACATATTAAAGAAAGCAACAATAAAAGTGTGATCTTTAGACAGATTGATTTAATGTACAAATGTGGAGAATGAGATCGGGATTCTGTGGCTGTTCCTAAAGGTGTATAACGAACAAGCAAATATTTTGTCATTTGAATAAAATCTTAATATAAAATTAAGGGGGTTTTTAAGTCCTCATTAGTTTTTCCCCCCGGATGATTTACTGCTGTCTTGCTCGTTCTGCTGCGCGTCAGTATGACACAGTACTATCACATGCTCTTACTCAGGTGAATCTGGACCCATGAGGGTGTCTGTACGCAGGTTCGCGCTCCAGGGAAGGTGAGAAAGCACAAAGAGCTCTGTTTCAGAGAACAAGGACCTTTGATTTGTACTTTACTCTACAGACATACAAAAAGAGATGTTTGTTCAGTCGATTCAAAAGTTCAAAAAGCGATGTCAGAAAGACATGGCGGCTCACAGCTTTAAAGGAGTTGTACCACACACACACACAAAAAAAAAACTGTCCTTGTTGGAGTTGCCTAACGTAAACTGTTGTACTTTTATCAGTTTTATTTATTTTTTTTAAGTTTCTTCTCAGGTCATCATGCCTCGGTCATGAGTCCAGTTCTTTGAAAGGGACAGTGGTCGCCTCAAACGGTTAGAAGGTCAGGGGGTCAATCCCCAGCACCGTCAACTTGCCAATGTTGACTTAACTGGAACAGGAAAAAAATAATAAGGTCACTGTGCTACAAGGTACATGTGACAAATAAAAATACTTTTTTTTTCTTTCGTTTTAATGAAACCACTCATGCTTTTTTGTTCATGGCCTTAAAGTCGAAAAGGTTGAGAACCCCTGCGTGTGATAATTTAATATGCGGACATACTGCGTTCCGCTGAAGTTTGTATATACTAGAGACTGGGAAAAAAATCTATTCAGTTATGAATCGTGATTCAAGTATCTCCCCATGAAAAACAGGTTTGCTCCATGTTCGTTGATCTCCTGCTTTCTATTAAGCACTACGATATGCGTGCCGGCTATAATAAATATGACTGGCTGAAGTACTTGTTGACGGGAAAAGAGTTTGTAGAAATATATAAAGGTTAAAGCTAAAAATTATCTGATCAGGTTTAATGCAATCAGTGATGATATTATTTCAGGTTGAAGCGCACGTACATGTTTGTCTGTCTTTCTGAACTTATTAATACAAAGAAATAAAATTCTGTAAGATTGAGTCTATTACTTCTTGTCGTATTTCTTTCGTCGTCAGCCAAATACACACCTTTACTCAGACAGTGAATCACATGAGAAATGGAAAAAGTAGATCGGACAAAGAAGTTGTGTCTTAAAACGACTCCAGCATGTTAAAATTCACTTATACCACTTCAGTGCTGTTATTTCAGCCAGAGTGAAAATC
This sequence comes from Clarias magur, assembly GCA_013621035.1. Classification (NCBI taxonomy): domain Eukaryota; kingdom Metazoa; phylum Chordata; class Actinopteri; order Siluriformes; family Clariidae; genus Clarias; species Clarias magur. The sequence goes on from QNUK01000059.1 coordinate 260,699, forward strand.
TGAACTAATCACAGTAAAAATATTCAGCTTAACTATAATATAATTCATATTTTTTGGTGCAGGTGTTCGTTGACATTGAGCGAAAAGCACATTAGTAGCTATTTTTAAAGTAGATTTTTAAATCCGGCACATAACTGTTCATAACATCAACATTATGATGCAGGTTAAACTTCAGGACTGCAAACGTTTATCTAAGGACTGCAAATGTTTCATAAAATTCTGTCTGGACAGTTTTGCGTGATGCCGTTAAGTAATCCGCTACATAACTGATCATAATTCTCTTCTAGTCAACATTTTGATTTCATCCATGGCGCAGGTTTAACTTCAAGCAGATCCCTCGTACCGCAAGTCCCCTATATATGAACATTCGAGTTACGAACTTTCGAAGACAAAATCAAGCATCCGGTTAGATCACGTTTTCAGTGTTCATCGACATGTGTGTGCAGCGTTCCATCTCAGGATGTCCAGAAGCAAGAGTAAAAGAAGTGCCGACGAAGCTGGTGCTGAGTCACGCCAAGCCATAACAATGGAGACAAAAGTGAAAATAATTGAGAGAATGTACCGAGGTGAATAGATGGCAGATGTCGCTATTTTTTATTTTTTTTTATTTAAGATTTCATTAAAATCTGTCTGGACCTATGAAATTAAAAATGTGACCTATGAAAGGTAAAGTTATCATCGAGATAATCAACAGTTGCACAGACAAAACCTCTCTTTCATTTATCCAGATAATGCGTGCGTGCGTGTACGTCTTAAATGTTCCTCCAGATTGACCACATGTGCAGGATGAAGCACTTAGACAACTCAGAGCTCTTAAGTGACACACCCTTACTGACAACATAATGCTCCAGGCAAGCTAGCATGAAGTTGTTGCGAGTTGCCATGGTAACGGAGCTAGCGGTTAGTTGTTTTCTATGCGCTTACAGACTGGGGTTAGTTGAACCCTAACCTTTAACCCCGTTAACCCGGAAGTAGAAGAAAAAGATAATAAAAACTGGACTCTGTCCCTTTAAACAGGCCCTGTGGGTGTGTGTGTGTGTGAGAGAGAGAGAGCTATTATATCACAAACCACACCTTTCTGCAGCTACAAAGTTTCTTAAAGAGTGAGACAGCTGTGTGTGTGGGAGAGAGAGAGTGTGTGTGTGTGTGTGTGTGTGGCATATAACGGTACTCACTTCCGCCAAACGCAGGTACGAAGCGCAAAAACAGGGTGTGAACTCGACAGCAAAGTACTGTCCTCCCAAAAACAAGCACAAAGGCACACTTATATATTTTTTTAAAACACCAGACTCTGGAGGTGTTCAAGGCCACTCGAGTGTGACACTCCGCGCTCCGGAATCCTGAGCCATTTCCTCTGAAAGTTTCTTAAGAACTTAACTTTAAAAGCAGCGGTGGCGGCAGTGTTTACGTCTCCTCCTCCACGTCGGCTTCATTCGGCGGCGTTACTACGCGACAGTACTTCTTAAAAAAATAGACAGAAAGAAAGAAAAACACTTCCGGGTGTTAATATATGATACAGGGTTTAGTCGTTTCCAGGGTTTACGCGTTGATTAATCTGAAGTTGAGACACAGAAGCCCATCAGCCCTCTCTTTCTATCGCTCTCTCTTACACTATTACAGACACTCGCTCAGCCCGGACTGAACAGAAACACAACAGGAGGGTTAAACAAGAAGTGGGCGGAACTACTGACAGCACGTGACGTTTTCTTAAACAGCCGCCATTTTTCGGAATTTCCGATTAGTGCGTTCGACCTACAAAGTAGGGGGAAATATGGTTTATTCACAGCGCTATCTGCCCCTTCCGCTTCCGTGAGCTCACAGACGCCCCTGATTGGGTGCAGAGCCATGATTCATGTGGGAGCACTAAGTACCTCTCATCCCTCCCCTCTGAGACAGGTCGGCCAATCAGCTCTCACTAGATCTCCAGTCGCCACCATTTTTTGTAATTTCCAATTAATGCATTCAAACTACAACATGGATGCATGTTGATTAATCAGAAAACTCACGAAATCAGCACACAGGTAGGAATCTGCTGCCATTAAGATGCATATGCGGCTGGGCCCTGGGCATGGCTCAGGGCCTTCACAGTACAATTACAAAATTGAGATTATAAAGGTATTTTGCAAACAACCCAAAAATATCTGACTTCATATTGAGTAGAGCTCATGACATGCAAAGCTAAAAATTGTTCAAATGAATAATATCTAAATGTAATGGGTTTTGCATGTGTACATGCAAGTATTTAAGAACTATGCAACAAAATCTCCTGTGAAGTCCCTGTGCCACACTAAAGGCCCAGCCACTCAGGCTTCTTAATGGCAGAAGATTCCAACCTGTGTGATGATTTTCATGCCTTTTTAGGTGTAAGACCCCCAAAAATGGTGACGACTGTATTTATTCCCATTTTCACAACCATATTAGGACCTCCGGTCAACATTCACACAGGCATTCACATTCACTATGGGCAATTTGGGAATGCCAGTTAGCCTAATCCAGCCTAATCTAGGTTTCCTCCCACAGTCCAAAGACATGCAGATCAGAATAATTTGCGTTCCCAAATTACCCATAGTGTGTGAATGAGCGTGTGAATGTTGGCCTCAGGTCCTACCACAGTTATGAAAATGGGAATTAAAAAAGGTCACCATTGGCCTCCATGGTCCCTAGTTGTATTACAGAGGCTCCTAGATGGATGGATAGAGTTTATACTCTATTGGAGTGGTGCAACAGGCAGTCCGCATAATTAAATATGAATAAGAAACTTAATTTAACAATCTAATAGATGTTTATGTAACATTTATGGAAGGAGTCTCCAGTGTAACAGTTTTCTTATCGAAGGGTGTTCAATATGGATATAAAAGAAACTTGCTTGTCTTACGTTAAATATAACTATAAACTGTAAATATTATGTCTTGTATTAATAAATAAAACATTTTAATTATCTGCAAATTGCTGTAAAAGGAAAATAAAGTATTTAATGTGGGAGTGCACCAGGCCACATCACACCACCCTGTAGGTGATTATTTATCTTTTTATTCATTTTAATTAATCTGATTAATTTTCAATGACAGCAGTTTTGACAATAGATCTTGTTATTATATGAGTATTATGTAGGAGTATAGTATAGAACATTGCATTTCTGCCCAAAATACACTTTTTATATCACATTTTTCATTTTCTCATTTCTTTCACTCATGTTTCAGATTATTTAATAGCCTCAAGGTTGAAGGCAAGTTTCCAACTCTATATTTCTTACTCTGCAGTAGATTTATTGATTATACATCCCTAGACCTGGAGTTTTGAAGTCCATCTGAGGCAGATTGGACGTGCTTTAGAAAGGCTACCATCTGTGTGTGTTCACGAACCAAAAATCAAACCAGGAAGTCTAAAGAACTCAATTGTGTCAGATTGTAGTTTTAAAGCTTTGAATGTTTCCAGGAGCACAGCGAACTCCATTACCATCTAACAGAAGAGAGTTTGGAAGCAAGGACTAAGAGCTTTCCTAGAGGTTCAAGTGAACCCAACGGCCACTCTGACAGAGCTTCAGAAGTCCTCCACAGAGATCCTGAAAGGAGAACCATCTCTGAGATCATTCAGGCCTTTATGTTAAAGAATGGCTCTCTGATGAAAATGAGAGAAATCATGATGTAAAGACGAAATCACAAAGACTTGAACATGTGATATTTTTCAGCTTTGTGATTTTGTGTGTAGATCAACTCCCTCTGCCCTCTGGACCTGACTGACTTGTCCTGGTGTCGCGCTCCTGGTTGGAGATCTTGTCACATGGATAAGCGTGGTGACTGAGGACGGTTCCACTTTACCATGGCTGATCCAGACAGCTGTTCTCTGAGGACTTGTGACTACAGTCGCTGTACAGTTTTTTTTTTACCACAGTCTCCAATAACGAAACTGAACTCCATATTAACTTAAACACACCTATTGAACTTCCACACACGGTATGACTGCAGATCAATCCCTGCTATCCATTATCACCCAAATGAGGATGAGTTCCCCTGTTGTGTATGGTTCCTCTTGAGGTTTCTTCCTATTGTCATCTCAGGGGGTTTTCCTCGCAATCGTTGCCCTCGGTTTGCTCATCAGGGACTATTTGATCATTCTGATTTATACACATTGTCTCACACATTTCATAATCATTTCCATAATTAAATGATTATTGTTTAAAGAGGTATACAAATAAAATGTAATTAAATTAACCTGAAAATCAGTTAAATCTATTTTTAATAGAATTCATTAAAAGAGCAACACAGCAAATGTAAAATGTTTGTAGTTAAAGTCCAAGTTCAGTAATCTTTACCAAACCTCCTGGATGGTGTGTGGCACAAGGTAAGCGGTTAGCACGGTTCTTATGGGATCCGAGAGAGAGACAGAGACATGCTTCAGCCTGCATGATCCATGAACACAAGATATCCGTATATCTTTTTAATCTTTTCTGCCTTTACAGCGGCAATAACGCGTGTTAAAGCATACCACAAATGCACTCAATTATTAAGAACGCCCCCCCGAGGGAAGATGTCATAGCTTCCACAGTATGTGCACACAGTACAACCAAAATTTGTCAAAATGAAAGACACAACCAGTTATTTAAAACTTTTATTATGTTTTTTTTTTCCTTGTAATTGACAGGTTAGGAAACAATAGCTGAAGAAAATAAATAAATATTAATGATTGTTCATCAATTGTAATTCTGTAAATAAAAGATCTAAAAAATAATTTAACTCCTACACGCATGTGCCAGTGAACCTTCATAAAAGCTTCATAAATTATAAAATTAATAATAATAATAATATTTAAAAAAAAAAAAAAACAGAAACTCAATAAGTTAATTAATTGTTGGGGAAAAAAAGATTAGATAAGAAAATTAAATAAGGACATAATAATAATAATAATCTTAACCTCAAATTTTCAAAGCATGATATATACAGTGAAATACAAATAAATTTTTAAAATGCTTTCCACTCTATTTCCTCATTACCTTGTCCCCCCCCCCCCAATCAAATCATCCTAAACGTATCTTGAAATGTAAAATCTAACTACAGCCTGACCATGATGGACAATATTTAATCCGTCTTTTTTTTTCTTTTTTTTTTTTCAGTCCTTCTCCCCTAACTAACGTACCCATGATATTCCGCACTTTTGAGCTTAAATAACTTGAAAAACCCGCCCGAGTTACCCCAACAACCCCCCCCCCCCCATCCCCTCCTCTCCCCTCACCTCACCTCACCTCACCTCCTAGCCCACTGATATGCCTTTCACGTAGCCAAATAAATTTCTATATACACATAACTGGTGCTGAGTAAATCCCCACAGTGCGCAGTGAGTGCACGAACCAGCAAAGAAATGACAAGAAAAAAATTCCCAAAAGGCCTTGCTGTGCAGCTGTTACACAATGATGTTGGTCCCATTTTATGTGCAGTTTCAGTTCAAGGCCAGATGGAGCACTGAAAGCCTTCGCTTCGAACCCCCGAACACACACACACACACACACACACACACACACACTTGTGCGTGAAGTGAAACGAGCGTGACATTGCAGGAATAGTGTTGAGCTGGTTATTAGCTGTACAAGAATGTGCCTATAAACAGTTATTGGTCATACGCTGTATACTGACGAGGCTGTAAATGTATAATTAATAACCCAAGTCTTGTGCAGCGGGTTAGTGTTAATCTGTTAAATGTATATATTCGCTCCAGTAGTTCTTTGTATCAGGTATTTAAAATGAGCCGTTGGTCCCGTAATTAATTTACAGCAGATGAATGAATTTTTTTTTGTTTTGTTTTGTTTTCTCCAAACCGACTTCTTCAGTCTTCTTTTTTTTTAACCTACAATAAAAAAAGGGGGGATAAAGGAGAGAGAAATGAAAAGAGTTAGATGACTGGAAATGACTCGTGATCCGAGGACACAGGTAACAAATGAGACGTGTGTGCTGGAGCATATAGCAGTGATCTTATGCTTACCATACTTCCATGCAATTAACGTAGTAAGGCAGTAAATGGGTGTATGCTCAAATGTGTGTTCAGTGTTAGTGTCTTAGTGGAAAAGGCTTCTAGCAGGCATACAAATTTCCAACATGCACCGCAGGAATTCTGGGCTGTACCATACCGTCTTTACAGTATACTACGACTCACTAATGGGTTACATGAATTTTATGTAATTTAATACTGCCCAAATGAAAAAGTTCAGCTTTGTTGTTATGGACAATATTTGGAGGTCGCTCATGGTTAGTGAAATTACTGAAGTTACAGGCAATTTACTAAAACGATAGGTTGAAGTTGCATGGCGAAGGTGCGCAGCCAAAACCACAGCTGTGTTTAACAAAGAAAGAAAGAAAGAAAGAACTCAAACTAAGGATTGGGTCTAAACATCTGTGTCGCAATAAGAAACCCACTGTCAGTGAGACTCGCGTCAGTTTTACTAGAGGGCAAAAAGATTGGACCTTGGAGTGATGGAAAAAGGTCATGAGTTCAGGTTGAGCGGAATGTAAGCACATGAAGCAATGCACCCATCATGCATAGCGTCCACTGGAGGCAGTGTTATGATCTGGTATTGCTTCAGTTGCTCAGGTCTAGACTCAGCAGCATTACAGTATGTGGGCAAAAAGTGAAGTCAGCTGACGACCTGAATGTATTGAATGACCATATATGGAGTTCTTCTTCCCTGATGGCACGTCCATATTCCAGGACTCCATTGTCATTGTCAAGCCTGAACAGTGAACGGTGAAGAGTGAAGGCAGGCCGTTTTACTAGGAACTAGAACTCCGGAGTCCAGGGGCCGTGAAGGACAGTGGTGTCCATTGGACTTATTCCCATTTTAATGACAGTGGTAGGACATCCGGTCAACATTAACATGTCATGAGTGACCTCTAAATATGTATAAATATGAACCATTCATCACTAAAAGCATTTATTAGGTGTACTACAAAACCCAGAATTCCTACAGGGAAACGCTGCTCATCAATCAGCACAATGCTCTCACCTCAAGCCTCACGCAAGAGGTTTGAGAGATAGTGAATGAATTGTTCCAGCATTCTCTTGTGTTTTTTTTTTTCTTTTAATTATTTTTATCTCTCTCTCTGAACACACACACAGACACACGCACACTTAATTCATTCTCTCAGTCACTGGACACAACACCATACCCACTAGCACAAACTTTCCTGTCATCGAATACACACGGAATCCCCCACAGTCACAAAAAAAACTAAAACACCACCAGACTACATATGGGAGGAGCTGTAAAGAGATAATCATGACCAAACAAAACACAGAGGAGACTGATCAAAAACAAAATCCAGCCAAACACTCGGGCATTCCAAATGTCCCATAGGAGTACTTAAATAGCTTTGGATCGCTTTGATTTCGCTAATTCCAGTTAACTCAAAAGTGTAGTGTCATTGATCAGTATATACAAAAAATAAATAAAGAAAGAAAAATTTAAAAAGAGAGAGCGAGAGAGAGAGAGAGAGAGGCACAACGCACCAAACACACTCCATTGTCACCACAGTAACCCGCCATGCACTCTCAGCATGGAGGATAGAAGACAAGAGGGCCGAAAGAAAAAGAAATCAAAAGAAAAGAAAAGGAGGAAATAAAAAATTATAATAAACAAGAACAAAAAAAAAACTGCTAACGGCAACCATCACAGGCAGGAATATCGCCACAGCAACCAACACAGGCCAATCAACTTACAACAAACGCTGTGACGGGAAGGGGGAAGCTTTATTGGTTGCTATGGCCACCGCAGCCATAGCGACGTAGTCTCCGCACGAGCTATGATTGGCCGGGGCAGCCTTGTGGTGGTAGGGATGAGGGTTTTTTTGTTTGTTTGATTGATTGATTGATTTCAGGAGAATGAGCGATGACACAGCACAAAAACAAAGAAAAAACAAAAAAACAAAAAAAAAATAAATGAAAAGTAAAAATTTATTAACTCATTATTGTCTTATTCACTTTAAAGCATTATTTTCTTTTCAAACACATTATATTCAGTTTATATTCAGACATTCTCTAAATATATACATATACTGTATAGAAATATATAAATATAGATAATCATGACACTACTGTAGATCGAATACAAGATATAAGAACCTGATCATCATTATAAAATTCAATTAAATTTAAGCCAATCTTTACACATGTTTTAAAACACATTACTTCTGTTTTAATATCAGCGTGTCATGTCTGCTCTCCATACCCCTTTCCCCCTCTCTCTCTTTCTCTCTCTCACTCACACTCACATGGTCTCTCTCACCTGGCCATATCAGTAGGGACGGTTGGCATCTTTGGGCCTCTTCAGCTGCACTTTCAGTCTTTTCATGCCAATCTGAAAGCCATTCATGGCCTGGATGGCAGTCTGAGCGCTGGCTGGGTTGTCGAAGCTTACAAAACCTTAACAGAGAGAAAAAGAAAAAAAACAAGCATGAGACAGGGGACGCAAATCCTGTTCAATGCTTTCGAACAATCCATTAAAGTTCAACCCACCGAAGCATTTGCTCTGATTGGTTGCGCGGTCGACGAAAACCTTAGCTGAGATGACGTTGCCGAACGGCAGAAACATCTGGAGCATCTCCGAGTCGGTGAACTCCTGCGGCAGGTGATAGATGAAGATATTACATCCCTCGGGACCTGAAAAAAAGAGAAAAACAAATGATACTGGAATGATTATCAATAATGTTTAATATATATGAGAAACATTTGTGGTCTCGGTAGCTTAATGGAACGGGAAGTGAGCGATCGTTACCTTCTCGTTGCTGGAGCTGCTGAGGCTGTTGGGTTTGCTGAGCAACTAGCGTGGGCTGATGAGGAAATGGCTGACCAACCAAACCATAGGCAGCAGGATACGTGGCTGTGGGCAGGAAAGTTAAATATGAGCACGTATCGAATCAAAATTTCCATCAAATTTTATACCGAACAGCCAAACAAATGTAAAATATTAAGCCCGATATTGTTAATGCCAATAAAACAGCTTGGACTACTCAGGACATGTCTCCACAAGACCTTTGAAGATGTGCTGCATTGTCTGGCACTAAGACGTTATCAGCGGATCCTGTAATCCCTTTAATTCCAGGGGTAGCTCAGTGGTTAAGGCATTGGACTACAGTTTGGAAGATCCTAGGTTCAAATCCCACAACCACCAAGTTATCCCTTAACCCTCAACTGCTCAGATCTCTAAAGAGATCAAATGTAAGTCGCTCTGGATAAGGGTGTCTGCCAAATGCCTAAATGTAAATGTAAGTCGAGAATTTCTAATGAGAGGGGTTGCATCTGGAAGGGCATCCAGGGTATAAAAAAATAAAAAAAACATGTGCCAAGTTGTTGTATGGATCAGATGGTCTGCTATAGCGACCTGCTTATAGCTTTGTAAGCCTTGAACTCTTGGCCCATATGTGGCAGGTTGTCATGCAGTTGGTATTCTAATACCTTCCTATTGTGGCCAGCCTTGATGCTTTTTAGCAATATGTACGGCATTGGCTTCTTTGGCTCAGTGGTAGGTTTCTCACCTGCCACGAGAAAGGCCCAGGTTCGATTCCCACCCAATACCCAAACCCCAGCCACTGAATGCACTGCCAGTCCCAAGCCCAGATTTAATGGGAGGGGTTGCATCTGGAAGGGTATTTGGGGTAAAAAAAAAAATTTTTTAAAGCCTGTGTCAAACTGTTGTGTGGATCAGATGGTCCATTATGGCAACCCCTGAAACACTAACAATGAGCCTTGTAAATGAGCCTTGGGTGCCCCACAATCCTGTCTGCCAAATGCCTAAATGTAAATGTAAGTCAGGCTTTGTAAGCCTTGAACTCTTGGCCCATATGTGGCATACTGTATTGCAGTTGGTATTCTGATCTATCGTGGCCAGCCTTGGCATTTTCTAGCAATATGTACATTGGCTTCTCTGGCTCAGTGGTACAGTAGGTTTCTCACCTGCCATGCGGAAGGCCCAGGTTTGATTTCCAAACCCCAAACCCCAGCCACTGGATGCACTGCCAGTCCAAAGCCCAGATAAAATAGAAGGGGTTGCATCTGGAAGGGTATTTGGGGTAAAAAAAATAAAAACCTGTGTCAAACTGTTGTGTGGATCAGATGGTCCGTTATGGCAACCCCTGAAAGACTAACAACAAGTACCGCATTGGCTTTTCTGTGGTATCGGACCAGACGGGATAGCCCTTTGGTCCTCACAGGTGTAAATGAGCCTTGGGTGCCCCATGATCCTGTCTGCCAAATGCCTAAATGTAAATGTACCTCAGGCTTTGTAAGCCTTGAACTCTTGGCCCATATGTGGCAGGCTGTCATGCAGTTGGTATTCTGATACCTTCCTATCGTAGTTTAAAAAAAAAAAAAAAAAAAAAAAAAAACTGTGGCAAGTTGTTGTTTGGATCAGATGGTCCGCTATGGCGACCCCTTGACTGGAGCAGCTGAAAGATTAACAACAAGTACCGCATTGGCTTTTCTGTGGGATCAGACCAGATGCGATAGTCCTTTGGTCCCCACAGGTGTTAATGAGCCTGGGGTGCGCCACGATCCTATTACCTGTTTCCTGGTGTATAATTGATTGATGTTTTCCAATGCTAGTTGGTATATTGTGGGTAGAGCCTCAAGGTTAAGTGGGCTGATCTACCACGATTGCCCATAAGTATACAGAATGCAGGAAAAGAGCCTGGTACTCACCAGTGTAGTGCTGCATTCCAGTGTACGCCTGTTGGAGAGGATCCAAAGCAGGACTCTGAGCTGCAAGAAGAAAGACAGGGAAGAAAAGGTTGAAGAGAGAGATGTAGTAACATACAGCAACAAAAACAAAAATGCTGATTAGAGATCAGGTCAAAGCAGTGGCCTGAGCTTCACCTTGGTACTGGTGGACGCCGTTGGTGTAGAGCGTTTCAGAGGCTGACTGCCCACTGGGTGGCGCGGGCACTGCTGGGTAACTGTTGACTGCGATTGGTGGAGGGAGAGTAGGCACTGGTGTGGCGGCGATTGCTGGAGGAGTGCTCGCACCTTTTCCGTTACAAAATCAGGGGGACATTACTTTTTAAAGTAACTAATTACATTACAAAATTACTGTCACCTGTCAAAGTAATCAGTTACATTACATCGTTACCTTCTGATAAAAGTAACTAGTACTTTTCCATTGCAGAAAATGAAAACTCCTTTGTGATTCCTCATGCATCAGAAAAGTAATCCAAGTACTCTACACCCAACACTGGTCGTGACACAATATAACAGTCATTGTTTTAATGAGAAGGGGCTCACCTGAGGATGGAGTGATTGACGCGATAGGTGTAGCTATGATGCTGCTCGGGTTAAGAGCGGCCAACTGCTGCATCTGCACCGCGGCGACCGTCGCCACGGGAGACAGATAAGCGGACTGAGCTACCAGAGCCTGCTGCTGGACCAGCTAAAGGAGAAGAAAAACAACAACATGAGGTAACGTTATCAGTTAATGAAAAAGTACTGAAAACTTACGATTTGGGTCATGATATAGTTAAAGATCTCATATTATAGAATTTCTGTATGTCTCATAGCTTTTTCCAAACTGTGTGTGTTAATGATCTACCCCGCACTTTAGTACTCACAGCCTGTGTGTAAGCGTTGTAGGCCCCCAGGTGGAGGCTCATGGGGCTGATGACGCCCAGCTGAGAGGCGACCTGCTGCATGCGCCGGATGCCTCGCTCCTTCTCCGTATCTGCAAACTTCACCACCAGACTTGAAGACGCCCCCTAGAGAGACAGGACAGGGAAAGGAAATCATCTCTACAGTCTAAATATAGAATAAATAAGTGAGACACTTTGCTATTAATTAATCCATATTGCGCATGTGTTTACTGTATGTACTGGTACTGTACAGTGTAATTTATCACGCCTATGAAGCATTATAAACACTACAAAGGGACAACTCATCATTACAGCTGAGCTCAGGAGAATGCTGAGACACGATACAAAGCTTTCATTCTGCAGGGTGTAAACGCAGACTCTCACAATGGGCTTGAGTGTGGGTGGAGTCCTGAGGCTGTATGTGTGTGTGTGTGTGTTAGAGAGAGACACTGAATTAACACACATGAAACACACACATTTTTGGTGATTTCAGATTTTTTGTTTCTTTTCTCAGTGTGGTGTGTGTGTGTAGAGAGAGAGAGAGAGAGAGAGAGAGAGAGAGAGATGATCTGATCTGATCCTAACACTGTCTAGTCTAATATTTTGTACTGCTATGTAATCTATATCAATAATCAATACTGAGTATTTCTGTAGTACGTCTGTTAATGTATGTCCACATAATTGTTTTCCTTTTTCCTTTGTTTGTCTTATTGTCTGAACTGCTTGTTATTATAATTTGCTTGGGCGATGATGTTGACAGCCATCATGCCTATAAAGCTCTTTGAACTTGATAAACAGAGAGAGAGAGAGAGAGAGAGAGAGAGAGAGAATGGAAGATAAATAGAGGATGACAGAAAAGGGGGGGCAGAGAGAGAGAGAGGAAGACAGAGTAAAAACAGGGACAAAGAGAGAAAAAACAAAGAGAGAGTGAAGCAAAAAGACACAAAATAAAAAGTGGTACAGAGAGAGAGAGAGAGAGATCCATATTTGTGGAATTTTTTCATCGTTCAAAAACAGACAGAGTGAAGGAGGGGGGCATGGGGGGACAGGATTTAAAAAAACAAAGAGGAAGAGAAGAGAGGGAGGGAGACAGGCAGACATAGACAGGCAGTGAGACAAACAGACAGACAAGCAGAGATTTAGAGTCAGACAGACACAGCAAGAGAGACAGACAGACTGAGAGAAACAAAGAGGCAAAGAAGAGACAGACAGAGAGACAGACAGACAGAGAGACAGACAGACAGACACAGTGAGAGAGGCAAACAGAGACAGACATGGAGGCAGAAAGACAGACTAATAGATAGAGAGAGAGAGACAGACAGAGAGACAAACAGACAGGCAGGCAGAGATTGAGAGACAGCCAGGCAAACACTGGGAAAGACAGACAAGACTGAGAGAAACAAAGAGGCAGAGAAAAGAGAGACAGATAGACACAGGGAGAGTCAGACAGACAGACATAGATAGAAAGAGACAGATAGATATATAGACAGACAAGAGATAAAACAGTCACAGCAAGAGAGACAGACAGAGATAGGACACAGAAATAGAGAGAGAGAGGCAAAAAGACAGATAGACAGAGACACAGACAGACATGGGGGGAGAGAGAGAGACAGAAACTGAGAGACAGACAGACACTGACCGGTAGAGTTCGGCTGCCGTGAAGAGCATTAATTGCAGCCTGAGCCTCTGCGTTGCTCTGATATTTCACAAACGCACAACCTGCAAACAGCAAAAGACAAAAATAAATCATCTCTCAAGACACACACACACACACACACTGCACTGTGGCCATCGAGATGATCATGACATTAAAATACAATTCCACGGTTCTTAGCAGAAAACACACTGGTTTATACACTCGTGTTCTTAAACCCCGTGCTCAGGGAGAATAAACAACATGAAGAGTAAAACACAGCAGCACTTTGTTCCTTAAGGTGAGTTACATTGTGTATAATTAAAAGTATTTATTTTAGATCCGTGAACTTATTTAATCTAAAACAAAAGCATTAATTCACCGTTACCTTATACATACAGTAAACAGAGATTACCCGCAGCTCTGTCCACTCACAGATCCTGAAATCTGTGCGCTACTATTACCTGCGAAAGTAGTGTGCGGTCAACTCGCATTCCGTGAGGACACTGCCTCCTGCAACATTCAGCGAGGACGCTCTCTACTGAAATATGCGGTGAAGACGCTGCTTGCTGTTACATCCGGTGTGGACGTTACTTGTTGTTACTGTTACTGTGCCTACTGTTACTTTTACATTAGGACGCCAACCACCGTTACATTCACTGAGGACACATCCAACCGTTACAATCGCTGAGGACACATCCAACCGTTACAATCGCTGAGGACACATCCAACCGTTACAATCGCTGAGGACACATCCAACCGTTACAATCGCTGAGGACACATCCAACCGTTACAATCGCTGAGGACACATCCTACTGTTACAATCGCTGAGGACACATCCAACTGTTACATTCACTGAGGACACCTCCTACTGTTACATTCAGGGAGGATGCTGACCATTGTTATAATTCACTGAGGACACCTCCTACTATTATATTCGCTGAGGACACCTCTTATTTTTACATTCAGGGAGGACCCCGACCTCTTCTACCTGAGACAGAACTACTTGCACAAACACACAAAGCCACAAATAGGCTAAAACAACATGGTTGTCGAGCTCTCAGGTGCTCCCTACTGGCCTGGGGCTTGAATGCCAACTGGTGTTTTTTTTTTCTATTTATTTAACTGTTTTGCATAAGTTGTGAGATATTTTCTTTCTTTAAATACACTTTAATATTTCTCATTCCATTTATGTGGGTGGTGCATGAATACCGGTGAGCCTTGATGATTTGTGGTTCTTGGCTGGCGGCTCACCTTTGCTGGCTCCGTCGGGTCCTCTGAGCACGGTGCACTCCTCTATACTGCCAAACGGCTCGAACATCTTCCTCACGTCAGTGTCTGACTGCTGCTTTCCCAGCATTCCCACAAACAGCTTCCTGTCTGGAGGGACATCATTACCTTATAGTTAAGAACCATAATTATTATTATTACTCTGTCTGTGGTTGTTATCCAGTACTGAACACTAAATGTTTGTTTGAGTGATGGAGGTCAAAAGGAGAGGTCATGACCACGGAAACGAGTCTTAAAATGCTAAAATGCATTTACGTTCAAGCTCAGAAATATTGCTTTTAAACTGCTGTGCTTGTTTTGTCCACTAGAGGGCAGACCTTGCACCTTGATCTATTATAATCTGTGGATGTGTGCACATGGAAACCTGGTCCATGAATCTGTTGAGCAAGAGGAAAGCATTAGGTTTTCCATGATGTCACATAGAACAAGTGCAACAACAATAATTAGCGATTGCTCAGGGACTTCACACCGCCGTGTCATTTTTTTTTTTTTTTTGCAAGCTCACGTAAACATAATTTTAATTTTCATTCACATATGACGCTAGTTAAATATTAAACGAACATTCAGGTAAAAGCAGTGATTTAATTAAGCGCGCGCGCGCGCGTGTGTGTGTGTGTGTGGTCACATCCCCATGACGCTAGGACTATCTGACAGTTCTGACCTTGTGGTTGGACCCCATGAGGGGAAAGAAAAAAAAAAACTCCAGCTTTTTATTTCAGACACAGATTTCATTAGTATAATAAAATTCAGTTAAACTACATTTCCGTATCGTCCTGTCTGCCTGCAGAGTTTGACTTTCTGAGCACGGAGGATAAAGAATAAAAAGCAAGATGGGTGCAGAGAAGGAGGGAGACAAAATGAGGAAAAGAATAAAGGTGAGTAAAAAGTGAAAAATAAACGAGATAAGAAGCAAAGAAAAAATTTTAGAAAAAAAAGAGACGATGCAAAGAAAATGGTGAGAGAAGTAAGGAGAAGAGAGGAGAGGATAAGAGAAGAAGGAAAGAAGGTAGAGAGAAAGAGAGAGAAAAGAACAGAAGAGAAGGAGGAAGGAGAAGAGAATAAAAGAACTGAGGGGAAAATCAGAGGAAAGAAAAGAGACGAAAAGAGAGAGAACAATGGACCTATTCTCATATGCACAGTCAGTCAAACGTGTGTGTGCGTGTGTGTGTGTGTGCGTGTGTGTGTGCGTGCGTGTGTGCGTGTGTGTGTGTTTCACCTCCACGGCCTTCGCTGTCTGCTGGTTTCACCTGAATGGGTCGGTTCATCTGGAACACACACACACACACACACACACACACACACACACACACACACACACACAAGCAAAATTAATGTTGTAATCCTCAATTTAAATCTCGTTTCATAAGTGTGTGTGTGTGTGTGTGTGTGTGTGAGAGAGAGAGAGAGAGAGAGAGAGAGAGAGAGACAGAGATTTTGTACACCTTACATCTTCTCATGCTTTCCACACCACAGCCCCCCCCCCCCCCCCCATGTTGTTGTCCTCAGGGAAAAGCCCGGGTCCCGGGGAGATTTAGAGGAGCGATGGGATTAAGCGCACTCTCTGACTAATCTGGATTAGAGCCCTTCACCAGATTATACTGCTTAGAGATTTACGGAGGAGAAAATTCAAGAGAGACGAGAGCGCTGGAAAAGAGACGGAAGAAAAATTACACAGACCATCCAGAGGGGGGAAACATGAAGAGAATAACAAGAGCAGGAGGGGTGAGGCAGGGTTCCACAGGAAAAGGAAGAGAGGAGAGAAGGACAGAGGAAATAAGGAGAGAGGAAGAAGAGACGGGAAGAGGGGGACAAGAGAAAAGGAAAAACGAGTAGAGGTGAGGAGAGGAAAAGAGAATGAGAGGAGAGGAAAAGAATAAAAAAGAGAAGAGGAGATGAGAGGAGGAGGACGATTAGAATAGAAGAAAATTCAAAAAGACACAAGGAGAATAAACAACATGTGCAGAGATAAATGAATGAGAAAAAGATCAAAAGACCAGAAAAGAACAAAGATGAAGACGGGGTAATGAACAGATAAGGAAAAGTGAAGAGGAAAGGAGAGACAAGCTCAGAAGAGAAAGAGAAGGAGGAGAAAAGCAAAGACAAAAAAAGAGAACTAGAAAAAAACTAGAACAAGAATGGAGAAGAAGAAAAGACAAGAAATGAGATTGTAATGAACAAAAAAAGGGAAAAGAGAATAGAAAAGAGATGTGATGAGAAAAGAAGAGAAGGGAGGAGAAAAAAAGAGAAGACATAAGACAAAAAGAGACAAGAAGAGAAAAAAGAGACAAGAAGAGAAGAAAAGAGAAGAGAAGAGAAGAGATGTGATGAAAAAAGAAGAAAAAAAGAAGAGAAGAAGAATGAGGAGAAAGGACAAGAAAGGAAGACGTACCAATCATGTAGGAGTCTTGAATCTATTTTTGAATAAGTCACTTGATCGCTCGACCACAACCTTCACTGATCACACACGCGCACACACACACACACACACACACACACACACACACACACACACACACACACACACACACACACACACACACCACTGCTCCATGGTCTCGTGACACTGTTGTAATTACAGCTCATGATCCCGGGGTTTAACCCACATGCCTGTACGCTTCTCTGTTCATCATCTTACAAAAGAGGAGAAGAAGAAGAAAGAGTAGAGAATGGGAAAAGGAGAAAAAGATGCGAGATGAAGGAGAGACAGAGGAGAGAAAAGAAGAGGAGAGGAGAGACAGAGGAGTAAAAAAGAAGGAAAGGATGAGAGGAGAGAACGGATGACAAGTTGGGAAACAATGTGATTTTTATCATTCAGTGAGTGATAGGGGTATGTACGTTGAGTGATCGGGGTGTGTACAGTGAGTGATGGGGTGTGTACAGTGAGTGTTTGGGGTGTGTACAGTGAGTGATCGGGGTGTGTACAGTGAGTGATCGGGGTGTGTACAGTGAGTGATCGGGGTGTGTACAGTGAGTGATCGGGGTGTGTACAGTGAGTGATGGGGTTGTGTACAGTGAGTGATGGGGTTGTGTACGGTGAGTGATCGGGGTGTGTACGGTGAGTGATCGGGGTGTGTAGGGTGAGTGATGGGGGTATGGTGAGTGATGGGCGTGTGTACGGTGAGTGACCGGGGTGTGTACGGTGAGTGATGGAGTGTGTACAGTGAGTGATGGGGGTGTGTACAGTGAGTGATAGGGGTGTGTACGTTGAGTGATCGGGGTGTGTACGGTGAGTGATCGGGGTGTGTACGGTGAGTGATCGGGGTGTGTAGGGTGAGTGATGGGGTATGGTGAGTGATGGGCGTGTGTACGGTGAGCGACCGGGGTGTGTACAGTGAGTGATGGAGTGTGTACAGTGAGTGATGGGGGTGTGTACAGTGAGTGATCGGGGTGTGTACGGTGAGTGATGGGGTGTGTACGGTGAGTGATGGGGTGTGTACGGTGAGTGATCGGGGTGTGTACGGTGAGTGATCGGGGTGTGTACGGTGACTGATGGGGTTGTGTACGGTGAGTGATGGGGGTGTGTACGGTGAGTGATGGGGGTGTGTACCGTGAGTGATGGGCGTGTGTAGGGTGAGTGACCGGGCTGTATACAGTGAGTGATGGAGTGTGTACGGTGAGTGATCGGGGTGTGTACGGTGAGTGATCGGGGTGTGTACGGTGAGTGATGGGGGTGTGTACAGTGAGTGATGGGGGTGTGGACAGTGAGTGATGGAGTGTGTACAGTGAGTGATGGGGTATGTACAGTGAGTGATGGGGTGTGTACAGTGAGTGATGGGGTATGTACAGTGAGTGATCGGGGTGTGTACAGTGAGTGATCGGGGTGTGTACAGTGAGTGATGGGGGTGTGTACAGTGAGTGATCGGGGTGTGTACAGTGAATGATGGGGGTGTGTACGGTGAGTGATGGGGGTGTGTACGGTGAGTGATGGGGGTGTGTACGGTGAGTGATGGGGGTGTGTACGGTGAGTGATCGGGGTGTGTACGGTGAGTGATCGGGGTGTGTACGGTGAGTGATCGGGGTGTGTAAGGTGAGTGATGGGGTATGGTGAGTGACCGGGGTGTGTACAGTGAGTGATGGAGTGTGTACAGTGAGTGATGGAGTGTGTACAGTGAGTGATGGGGTGTGTACGGTGAGTGATGGGGTGTGTACGGTGAGTGATGGGTGTGTACAGTGAGTGATGGGTGTGTACAGTGAGTGATCGGGGTGTGTACAGTGAGTGATCGGGGTGTGTACGGTGAGTGATGGGGTTGTGTACGGTGAGTGATCGAGGTGTGTAGGGTGAGTGATGGGGGTATGGTGAGTGATGGGCGTGTGTACGGTGAGTGACCGGGCTGTATACAGTGAGTGATGGGGTGTGTACAGTGAGTGATCGGGGTGTGTACAGTGAGTGATCGGGGTGTGTACAGTGAGTGATGGGGTTGTGTACGGTGAGTGATCGGGGTGTGTACGGTGAGTGATCGAGGTGTGTAGGGTGAGTGATGGGGGTAGGTGAGTGATGGGCGTGTGTACGGTGAATGACCGGGCTGTATACAGTGAGTGATGGAGTGTGTACAGTGAGTGATGGAGTGTGTACAGTGAGTGATGGGGTATGTACAGTGAGTGATGGGGTATGTACAGTGAGTGATCGGGGTGTGTACAGTGAGTGATCGGGGTGTGTACAGTGAGTGATGGGGGTGTGTACAGTGAGTGATCGGGGTGTGTACAGTGAATGATGGAGTGTGCACAGTGAGTGATGGGGGTGTGTACAGTGAGTGATGGGGGTGTGTACAGTGAGTGATGGGGGTGTGTACGGTGAGTGATGGGGGTGTGTACGGTGAGTGATCGGGGTGTGTACGGTGAGTGATCGGGGTGTGTAAGGTGAGTGATGGGGTATGGTGAGTGACCGGGGTGTGTACAGTGAGTGATGGAGTGTGTACAGTGAGTGATGGGGTTGTGTACGGTGAGTGATCGAGGTGTGTAGGGTGAGTGATGGGGGTATGGTGAGTGATGGGCGTGTGTACGGTGAGTGACCGGGCTGTATACAGTGAGTGATGGGGTGTGTACAGTGAGTGATCGGGGTGTGTACAGTGAGTGATCGGGGTGTGTACAGTGAGTGATGGGGTGTGTACAGTGAGTGATCGGGGTGTGTACAGTGAGTGATCGGGGTGTGTACAGTGAGTGATGGGGTTGTGTACGGTGAGTGATCGGGGTGTGTACGGTGAGTGATCGAGGTGTGTAGGGTGAGTGATGGGGGTAGGTGAGTGATGGGCGTGTGTACGGTGAATGACCGGGCTGTATACAGTGAGTGATGGAGTGTGTACAGTGAGTGATGGGGGTGTGTACAGTGAGTGATCGGGGTGTGTACGGTGAGTGATGGAGTGTGTACAGTGAGTGATCGGGGTGTGTACAGTGAGTGATGGGGGTGTGTACGGTGAGTGATCGGGGTGTGTACGGTGAGTGATCGGGGTGTGTACGGTGAGTGATCGCGGTGTGTAGGGTGAGTGATGGGGTATGGTGAGTGATGGACGTGTGTACGGTGAGTGACCG
The DNA here is from genome assembly GCA_013621035.1 of Clarias magur. Classification (NCBI taxonomy): domain Eukaryota; kingdom Metazoa; phylum Chordata; class Actinopteri; order Siluriformes; family Clariidae; genus Clarias; species Clarias magur. The sequence goes on from QNUK01000059.1 coordinate 280,748, forward strand.
GGGTGTGTACAGTGATTGATGGAGTGTGTACGGTGAGTGATCGGGGTGTGTACGGTGAGTGATGGGGTGTGTACGGTGAGTGATGGGGTGTGTACGGTGAGTGATCGGGGTGTGTACAGTGAGTGATCGGGGTGTGTACAGTGAGTGATCGGGGTGTGTACGGTGAGTGATCGGGGTGTGTACGGTGAGTGATCGGGGTGTGTACGGTGAGTGATGGGGGTGTGTAGGGTGAGTGATGGGGGTATGGTGAGTGATGGGCGTGTGTACGGTGAGTGACCGGGCTGTATACAGTGAGTGATGGAGTGTGTACAGTGAGTGATGGGGGTGTGTACGGTGAGTGATGGGGGTGTGTACGGTGAGTGATGGAGTGTGTACGGTGAGTGATGGGGGTGTGTACGGTGAGTGATGGGGTGTGTACGGTGAGGGATGGGGGTGTGTACGGTGAGTGATGGGCATGTGTACGGTGAGTGATCGGGGTGTGTACGGTGAGTGATGGGGTGTGTACGGTGAGTGATCGGGGTGTGTACGGTGAGTGATGGGGTGTGTACGGTGAGTGATCGGGGTGTGTACAGTGAGTGATGGGGTGTGTACAGTGAGTGATGGGGGTGTGTACAGTGAGTGATGGGGGTGTGTACCGTGAGTGATGGGGGTGTGTACCGTGAGTGATGGGGTGTGTACGGTGAGTGATGGGGTGTGTACGGTGAGTGATGGGGGTGTGTACCGTGAGTGATGGGGGTGTGTACAGTGAGTGATGGGGGTGTGTACAGTGAGTGATGGGGTGTGTATAGCGAGTGATGGGGTGTGTACAGTAAGTGTGAGACAAACAGAACTATAAATGAACAGCTGGAGTATCAGTTCCAGCATGGACGTGTGTTTCCTTCTCTTCCCTTCTCCTCAATCTGACACGGTGATCGTGACATTGTGATATTTTAAAAAGTCAATCTACATCATACAATCCTCATCCCAATCCTCATTGGAGTATTGACATTTTCACTTCACGTATACGAACCAAGCGGGAGAGAGAGAGACAGAAAAAGATCCTGAGGAGGAGAGAATGAGACTGAGAGAGCAACAAGAGGGAGAGAGAGAGAGAGAGAGAGAGAGCAAACGAGCGTCATCAAACTGCCACTTCAGGTCGGCCCGGCAACCAGAAGACTGTCGCCATGACAACAAGGATCCAGGCTCACTCACCAGCAGGTAAACAGGGTTGCCGTGGACAACGGGGGGAGGGAAAGAGAGAGAGAGAAAGAGAGAAAGAATGAATGAAAGAGATAAGGAAAGTGAAAAGCAGCGGACATGAGATGGGAAAAACAGATGTTAGGAAAAGCTGAATTACTGATCGCTCACGGCAAGACGAGCTAACAAACTTAGAGACACCTGTTGGTCTAAACACACGCACACACACACAAGAAATAGAAGCACAAAATATTTGTTTGTTGTATTAAAGAAGCTCCCGTGCTCTTATCTTGAGAGTGCACACGCACACATACACACACGCACATAATCTCTCTTATGTCCCATGGCTGAAGATTTTCCTGGGATTTAGGATATTAAATCCATAGATGATTCAATCAAATCGCATTACTCTGCCCTAAGCTTTATCTGCACTCACACACACACACACACACACACACACACACACACACACACACACACACACACACACACACAATGCAATGGAAACTTTGTGGCATCTTGTTCCTGTCATTCTGGATGTGCAATGAGCATGAACACTCAAAAGAGCAATGACTCAGAAAACGGTCTCTCTCTCTCACACACACAGACACACACACACACACACACACACGTGTTCTCATGGCCTGTGTGTGCATATATATCTATGAATGCAATATTTTGTGTGTGTGTGTGTGTGTGTGTGTATGTGTGTATGTGTGTGTGTGTGCGTGAGTGTGCACATGTGTGCCCCGCTACACAAAAGCTTAATTCCTCATCCATCCAATCATCACGCAGCGCTGGTCATCGCATCACTCCCGTTCCCTAGCAACCCAGCATCCCTCATCCCAGCCGTCTCCCGGCAACAGGCCCTGCCACCGTAATCAACCTGCTCCCCCACCCCCAGTGACACACGCTCTTTTCCCCCTTTCTCCAGTCCTTTATTATTTTCTTTCTCGTGTCCTCGGTTCTCCTGCTGCTTTTCAAACAAAGATGGGAAAGGAAAAATCCTGCCGCTTCGGAGCGGGAGCGGCTTTCATTCATCGTAAATTCTTCAAACAATCCAGGATAATGAAATGGTGTGAAACAAGCCCCTTTTTTGGTCCCTGCTGTAAACATACACACTCATCTCCCCCACACCACCTCGGTGCCAAGCACACTATTGGACAAACAGATTAAAACCCAGTCGTGAACAAACACACGGGGAAAAAAAATCATGCAAAATGATATCTCACGAATCCAAAATGGACGCCAGGTTTAATATTAGTCTCGCATACAGGCTGCTTTTAGAAGCTGCACGACTGTGATTAAAGGTGCAATACAATAATTTTTTGTACTAATATTGCGGAAGATGAAACAAAAAACATGTTAAATCGAAGCTGTAGCAAAAGTATTTCGGAAACGTAATGTTCAGAAAACGGACTTCGAGTCAATGAGCTTGTTAGAGTTTGTGTTTTTTTTTTTTTTTTTTGTGCAGCTCCAAGATGCGCCACCGTACAATGAAATGTATGTCCTGGGGGCGGAGCTTCATCAATATGGATGGGAATCATTTAAACGTCAGATAGATAGATAGACATTCTGGGATCAATAAAGTATCTATCTATCTATCTATCTATCTATCTAAGTAAGTAAGTAGTAATCTTGGAAAAAAAAATAAATACCAAACGCCTTTAATCACTTATGGTTATGTATAAATTGTATAAATTGACTGTCGTGAAACGTGGAGTCAAAAATCATTTTCATCAAAGTGGTACGAATCGAATTTTTCTAGATGTGAATGAATCTAATGAACACAAAATGGACACTAGGTTAAAACCATAAACACACACACACACACACACTATCCCATCTATTTGTCGCATCTACAATGTTAAAATCTATAATAAGTTACACCGGTCTAATCAGCCGTGCCGCTTGTTTACACATATGACTAGTCCCGAGTAATTACGACGGACGCTTCGAATCGTTCCAGACGTTAGCCCGAACGTATCCGATCTATACACCTATAGCTAAAACACCTAAAATTATACGATCTGTTTCCAGGAGCGGTCAAACCTTCAATCTCTCAGCGCAGAGTCAATAAACCGCTCTCCAGAGGATCCTCGTCACCGATTATCGATGAGCTTAAATAGCGAAAACATGGTTACTCTGAGATAACTCGCCTGAAGGTTAACACCAGAATAACCTGGAGTTAACAGTTCAGTCAAAGAAGCCGTTAATGAGTCGGATCACAGGCTTTATTTGTACAGCACAAAAATAAATAAATAAATGAACACAAATGTGAGACAAACGTCTGCAAGCTTCAAAAACGCAATTTACATTTTGCGTCTAAACTTCACTACATTAACATGTCGATGCCTTGAGTGATTAAAGGTGCAGTAAGTACAATTTATGTTTTGATATTTGAATGGTTCCCACCCACGTTCACAAAGCTCCGCCCCTAAGATCGACAGTATATCGTTTAAAATTAGAACAGATTAAAAAAATAATAAATAAATAAAACAGTTAGTGATTGTTTATAAGTTGTAAATTCCTTGATCTCGTTCTTTGATCTCAACACTTAGTATGGTTTTAAGGGGGCTTTGATTTGTGGTTATATTTGCGACTCTTGTTTGTCGGGAACTTTGATCTCAATGATGTCTTTACTGGTTAAATAAAATGTATTTTTACACACACACTATATATATATATATATATATATATATATATATATATATATATATATATATATATAGTATTACCCTATAGAGTGGAGCATCTTTAAACACAAATTTTAACAAACATCCAAACTGTAAATAAGTTTCCCATTTTTTTTCTTGATCACTTTAGCTTTGATTGATTGATTTATTTTTCTTAAACACCTTAGCTTTTATTTATTTATTTTTTAAACACTTTAACTTTGATTTATTTATTTTTGATCACTTTAGCTTTGATTGATTGATTGAATGATTGATTGATTCGTTCATTCATTTATTCATTTATGATTTTATGTATTTATTTCATTTATTTTAGTTTAATGCACTGATTCTTTTTTTTAAATGTTCTACAAATCTTTTTTTGGGGTAAAATAAATCGCACCTTTAAACCCTTTTGTCTTTTGTTAAAATCTGGACAATGTTTATTTATTTATTTTTTTGTACCAAATATATCAAATCAAATCGTACAATGTCTTCAATCATCCCTTATCCTATACTATGTGTGTGTGTGTGTGTGTGTGTGTTATCGATGATGAACCTCATTTGAAGAATTAGATCGGCACGGCATGTTGGCGCTGCTGATCTGCTAGAGAAAATAAGTACACCGAGACTAAAGTATCAATCAAACAGCGGCGGTCCAGAGGGCCGTGAATAACGAGCGCTTCACGTCTGATTTATTTGCTCGACACAAGCCTTGTTCATGTTCGTGTAAGTCTGTATGCAGTAAAAAATGCAAAGAACACAAACGGTAATAGAAGACACAATTTTAGGGATTTACCAAAAATGTAAAAAAAAAAATTAATGTTTTTAAAAAATTATTTAATTCTTATTATTTATTAGAGGCCGTGTGTAAAAAGACACACAGTGGGAAAGAATCACGTCTATCTGATCTGAATTTAAATCACCAAAGGCTACGCACACAAACCCTAACAGATGTCTGAGTTTAAGCTGATAGATGCTATCCCCCAGCACCCACACACACCCTCCCCCCCTCCTTTACCACTCGTAGCTCATTATGTCAAATTTTCATTCATTCATTCAAATCCCCCCTCCCCCGCTTCATTTCGGCCTCAGATTTCTTTTTAATTACCCCTCTTTTCACCTTGCTGCCTCGCTCCTTTGCTCCCGTCGCTCCGGCACTTCACCCCCTCACTCGCTCCCACAATGAATCCATCTTATCTCACTGTAGTGTACCAAAAAAACACACGAAAAAAAAACTGACACTAACCTGTGCTTCATTTTACTGTTATTCCAACACTGTGAGGGGAAAAAAACCACAACCCTCACACACACACTCTTAAAATACTCAAGTACAAACACTGACAATAGAAATCATTTTATAAATTAAAATTATATTGAAAGAAATACTTGCCCAAGCACTACACATAGTGCTTTGAATATCTAAACCAAACACACACACACACACACACACACACACACACACACACACTGAGAGCAAACCCCCTCACTCACACTGAGTCACAACACCTGCCTGCCCCTCACCCACCACACATCCCAGCGCATCACATTCTCCCCAAACCACATACACACACACACACACACACACACACACACACTGCATTTAAACTGACCTTCCCTGCCATATTTGTTTTTCCAAGCAGGGCCCGTCCTCGGGCAGACCAAATACGAAGCATGCTAATGCTGTTAAATGTTAATTAAGTCAGGGTTAATTCTCCACACGGCTGACGAGAACCATGAGCGCACAAATCAGATTCGGAGCTACAGACGAAGCAAGGCCCCGTCCGTCCGCCTGTCTGTGTATCCGGCTATCCCACCTCAAACAGACATTCACCTCGGGTAAAAAAAAAAAAAAACACAGGAGAGGTAACTGATCCGAGGGAGCAACATAATGTCTCTGATAATGGACGGAGCACGAGCGAGTGGGTTTGTGTTTGTGTCTCTGGCTCTCGATTCATTTTACACTGTGTGAGACGCTCCTGAGACGAGGGACAAAATGGCACTTTTTCATAATAAATAAATATCATTGTTGTGCACTGTACAGTTTCAAAAATTCGACTTTAAACACTAAGGTAAAAACATTTCGAAAGCTCCTGCTGAGACACATTTAGTTTGTAATCATAAAATTATTTTTTTTAATTAATTTATTTATTTATTTTTAATTAAAAGCAGTATTATTAATATCATCTTCAAACAAGGTATCGTAGCACAAATGATCGCGATATCCATACTTTCCGATCATATCGCCCAGCCTGTACTAACCTGTTCATCCTAGTTTAAAAACAACAACAACAAAAAAAAAAAATACAAAAGCATCATCAATTATCTGCCATTATTCTAATTATGTTTATAAGTTCTTTGATCTCATTCTGTGATCTTAACATTTTGTATGTTTTTAAGTGGACTTTAATTTGTGGTAACATTTGCGTCGCTTAGAATTTTGTTTTGTTTGTCGGGATCTTTGATCTCATCGATATCTTTTCTGGTTAAATGCAATTAATTTTACACACACAAACACACATACAGTATATACAGTATTACCCTATAGGCATCTTTAAGCACAAACATAAACAAACCTCCAAACTGGAAGTAAGATTTCCATTTTTCTTTCTTAAACACACAAATTAATTAATTTATTTATTTATTTATTTATTTATTTATTTCCTTAAAGACTTTAGCTTTGACTTATTTATTTATTTATTCATTCATTCATTCATCTATTTATTTACTTCATTAAAGACTTTAGCTTTGATTTTTTTAAAAACAATTTAGCTTGATATATATATATATATATATATATATATTTTTTTTTTATATCATCTTCAAACAATGTATCGTAACATAAATTATCACAATATCGATACTTTGCGGTCATATCGCGCAGCCTCCACTATTAATTTTAATATCTTTACATCCTAGTAAGATGAAGCAAATCCCATTCTCGTTCTACACACTCCTGAGCCTGGTATATGTGTCATGATGTCGATGAATAAAAGTCATTAATAAATCCATTAAATATATGAAAGCCTTGACAGTATGTTAACCAGGAGGCTCCAGATTTCAGACTGTGTATTTGGGTTTTCGATTACGCCAGGTAGAGCGAAACTTATTATTACTTTTATAACGTGTAAATTTTACCACTAAGGGAATATACTGTACTGTAGGAATGACATCGCTACATTCCAAACTCTCAGAATGAGCATACTATTATTATTATTATTATTATTATTATTTTTGGAACAAAACAACCAGAAGAAACATGATTGTGTATATCAGTATCTGAACTAGTTCTTCACCTTGTGTGAGCTATTTTTTTTTTTTTTTTACTAATTTTTAGCTCATTCATATTTGTTTAACTGGTTACAATGAACTAAAATTCAGTTCATCATAATCAAACAAACAAAAAAAACAAACATACGTCACTCAATACTGTACAATCGTGAGCCTCGTATATGTTTATTAAAAAACGAACAAATAGTCTAAAATGTCTAATAAATTTCACGGGGCCTGAATGAGGGCCTAATCGAGTACGGGGTCACGTGTGCGCGTGCGCCTGGAGCTTTGTTGATGTGACGTGAGCATACAACTGGTTGGGATGGCAACTGGATAGCAGAAGACTGGTGAGGGAAATTAAACACACACACACACATATACACAAACGTTTCCTCTTTCTTTGTCTGTCCATACTCTGTGTGCCTCTCACCTGAAATTAAACATAGGGCCAGGTGCCACTGAGACTATACCATCTGTTCCACCCTGTGCTGCCCATAAACCCTCCCTCCCTCCCTCCCTCCATACCGCCCTCCTTTTCTTTCCTCTCTCTCTCTCTCTCTCTGCTCTGTTCTGAGGGCTCTTCACTAAACGGTCCCTTGGTGCTCAGCTAAACCATTCGATGTATACGAAGCTGAGGAAAAACATCACAGGTTTACTAGAGAGAAAAGAAATGGCTGAAGGTTAAAAAAGATGACTCATTCTCTTTCTCCCTCTCTCTCTCTCTTTTTTTTTTCTTTGCATCCTGTCCTTATCTGAGTCACACACAGACATTAATAGAGGCGCATTGTCGTCGTGGCAATTCTATATGACTGACGGAAGGCAGAGGGGGCGTGGCTTTCCTGCTTACAAGGCAGGTGCTGTCTGTGTGTGTGTGTGTGTGTGTGAGAGAGAGAGAGAGAGAGAGAGAGGCTGCTGTTGTTTAATGCGCTTTTCATTGTGGTCCTGAAAGAAAAGAGGGGGAAGGGGGTTCAGGTTTAGAGGCTTAGGTGACGAGGGCCGAATGGTAGCACGGAGGGATCGTGGAGAATTAAAAGGGGAGGGGGAGGGGAAGGGGGGGGGCGGCACCCTCCGGGGTCGTCTTTGAAAGGTCACAGAGGTCAGTCTACTGTCATGCTAATAACAGGATTTGGAATGGGACTCTACAGGGGTGCATGCGTAAAACCCTGCACGCACTCGCACAATCACACGCACACACACACACATTTGCTAATGTGCTAAAAATAATACCTAGGAACATAAACCAGAGATGCCTTATTTCCAAATAGTGCTGGATCGATCCGGAAAAACTATCCTTCTCCTGGAACAAAATCCCAATCGTTATCATTCTCATTAAGGAGCCATGAATCACAGCGCTCGCCTCCGTCCCAACTGCACGAACAGTTGGGATTCATCTGTAATCCCCCTGCAGCTTCTTCTGTTCTGCTTCCCTGACCACACACACACACACACTCTGAATCAAACCAGGCTGACAGCATCTGCTAGTACCATGTGTGGAAATCTCACACTGTAACTAAATCATGCATGCCGTGCTCCCTTTTACGTCTTGGTCCCGACATTCTGACATTCTGTTTTTTTTCCCCCTCCTTCGTGTGACAATTACATTTTGCCCCAAATCCAATTTGAAAGGAAGACGACGAGGCGTCTTGGTCTTTACATCCTGCCTGATAGCTGACTAGACTGGCCAGCTGACGGTAGAGAGACGAGAGCCTAAGACCTAACAAAGCCTTGTTATTAATGTAATGAACCCTCGATGACCTTTCTCGCCGGGACTCTTAGGAAACGGCCGTGCTCATCCAGACCCGGATACAAGAAACCAGAAGCGAGCAAGTGTTCATCCAAGGCGGAACAAAGGCTGGGAAGATTGAATTGAATTCTTCGGGGGGAAGCAGGTTAAAGGTTTTTTTTTTTCCTTTTGCCTTCGCAGGTTGCTCATTATTGCGCAAGATCGAGCAGATGGCCTGAGCAAGTTAGCTAATCAACAACTTCAGAGAGAGCACCACAATCGTGGATGCTTCTCAAGGATTACGCCCCTCCTACATCTCTTAATTAGGGTCTGCTCAGTTGGCAGAGACTTCCAGGGCCCCACGGCACAAAGCACCATCATCCACAGCTCTAATATTCTACCATATAACAAAAAAAAGCTTGTACAGTAGTGGAGTTCGACAAAGAGGAGTTGTAATGATTTTTTTTGGATTGTAATCAGAAAGTCGCCGTCCAAAGCCGTAACAACGTTAAGAAGATAGATACTCACCCCTGGTAACGTCTTCTGCTCGTGTAACGCATTTTGGGCTTTGAGTGCGGACTCTCTGGCACAGTACGTCAAGAACGCGCATCCTGTTAGAGAGGCAGGAGAGAGAAGAGAAGAGAAGAGAAGAGAAGAGAAGAGGGGGGGGAGACGCTGAATTGATCGCACATCATTACGGCCATTAACTGGAATGGGACGATAAATAGAGCAGGGACCTGGAGAACAACAGAGCGCCCGAGCGCTTTACAAATCTAAAAATCTTACATTTTCCTGTGTTTACTTCCATCTTGAACATCACGATCATTACCATCTAATAATAATAATAATAATAATAATAATAATAAAAAGCACTAGAGAACTGATTAAGCAAAAAATTCCTTTTGATTTTTTTGTTTTTCCAGATTTCCCCGTTCACTCCCGAGGTCCTGCTTATCTCGTGTGCGTATCCGCTCGATACGGATACGTCGGTGTCACGTCGGGGCTGAATTACCTTTGTGCATGCCCGTGTACTTGTCCTTGATCACGGTCAGCTCGTAGATCTTGCCGAACTGCTCAAATATGGGCTTGAGGTCCTTCTCCTCCAGATTGCGAGGGATCTGGCCGATAAAGAGCTTGATGGCGTCCGGCTCCTTCATTGGGGACGGCTGGGACTCTCCTCCTTCGTCGTCTTCTTCGTCTCCTTCTTATTATTGTTCTTTTACAACTGTCTGCCGCTTCCTAAAAGCGTTCCTAAAAGTGTTGTGGAAGGAATACAGGTATTAGATTAGACAAAAGTGATTGGGTGAAGGGGGGGTGGGGGGGAGACCTCATTGCATCGCAGCTGATCAGAGAAGGTGACAATAAAAACAGTCCCAGATGAACACACACACACACATAGTGACAAATGCAATCTATCTATTTTTTATTAATATTGTTATTATTATTATTATTATTATTAATGTTTTTATTTTTCAATCCTCCAATGTGCTGTTTTCATGTGGAAATCTGTTTCCCTCTGTTGAACATCAGTGGGGTTTGAAATGTAGGGCACAAGCTGTGTGTGTGTGAGAGAGAGAGAGAGACGCTTCTTTGTTTCATCCGCCATAGATGCATATAGGGGTGTGTGTGAATGAGCGTGTATGCGCGTGCGTGCGTGCGTGGTTCTTTGTCATGAGCGCGAGCACACGCATCCGATGTGCGTGATCAAAAAACGCAACATGTTTCTAATAAAAAATTTTTTTAAAAACACTTTGAAGATCAATCGAGATCAAAGGGTATGAAAAGGCGCTGTCCGTTTCAGCACTCATCTTTAGGGAAAAGTGCAATCGCACCCCTTTATCTCTCTTTCTGTTGATCCTGGTTGTTTGTTTGTTTGTTTACTAGCTTGCTTTCATTCTCTTTCTCTGTCTGTAAGTCTCTTTCACCATAAGCCTAGACATTTGAAAGAAAAGAAAAAAAAAACAACCCAGACAAACATTAAATCTGTGCATCAGTCACCTCTATTCCGTCCTGATCGCGTCTTCTTCCTACACTTTCACTCCTGAGAGAAAAGAAGAGAAGAGGGCTCTGGCAGGCTGATAATCCACCCACACATCGAATCCCGACGCCTAGAAAAAAAGAGCTAAATCAAATTTTAAAAAATGAAATGAAATGAAATGTAAAAAAAAAAAAAAAAAAAAACAAATCCAGTGGAGAAGTTGGACAGGCTGGATGCTCTACCCAGTGTCGTGTCTGGGCTCTGAACCTGTGTAGCCCTTTGCTTTGCTTTGCTTCGCTTCGCTTTGACGTCGTAAGCCGGTGTCACCCCTGTCCGTGGGTGTAGAGATGACTGAGCAAGGGAGCGTCGATATTTTACCAAGCCGAAAAAAAAGAAAAAAAGAAAAAAGCCACTACGCACACGACACGTCACATGCTTACACGCTAGCGTTTAAAACAGATAAACAGACCAATACCTTTATATTGGTATTATACCAATACCCCCCCCCCCCCGGGAAAACCGCGGGCTCACCCTAAGTGATAACAGCTGTACATCTTTAACCATGCAAAGTCACACATCCTATTCGTCATGTTCATGTGTTTCTGTCTCCGAACCCTATTGAGCACCTGTGGGGCGTCCTTGGTAGGAGGCGAAGTGCCATGTGTCTAACATCCAGCAGCTCTGTGATGTCATTTTGGAGGATCCCAGCAACTACATGTGCAGCTCTGGAGGGTTCCATGCCAAGGAGGATTAAGGGCGTACTAGATATCAATGGTACTCACAAATAAAACATTTTATTGACATTCTGGACACAGTTGTGACATGTTCACTTAGGGTGTACTCATTTTTCATTGCCAGTTATTTTGAGACTAAATAAGTTTTAGAGTTTTGGGTTCTCCAATGTATGAAACGTAAAGATATCATTGAAAGGGTAAGTTCTTACCAATGTACAGACAAAACCTTTCTTTTATTTAGATAGATACACTGATCACTCATAACATTATGACCACCTGACTAATATTGAGTAGCCACCAAAACAGCAATGCACTGTGTTCTGATCCATTTCTATCACAACCAGCATTAACCTTTTCATCAATTTGCTCTACCCTAGCGCTTCTTTTGGATCAGACTACACTGGCCAGCCTTCACTCCCCATGTGCATCAGTGAGCCTTGGCCACCCATGATCACCAGTTCACTGGTTTTCCTTCTTAGGATTACTTTTGGTATGTCTTGACCACTGCAGACCAGGAACATCTCACAAGAGTTGCAGTTTTGGAGTTGCTCTGATCCAGTTCTCACAATCTGGTCCTTGTCAAAGTCACACAAATCCTTACTCTTGGCCATTTTTTTTTGCTTTCAACCTCAACTCCAGAAAAATAAGGTTTACTTGCTGTCTAATATATCCCACCAACTTCAATCCACCACTGTAACAAGATATTGAAAACGAAGCTACTGTGAGAAGGGCCTAATTGTAATGAAATTATGCCAAAAAACCTATAAGTCACTCACACACTTCCAGCCTCATTTTTTCATTTCTAATAATATAGTAGCAAAATAATCCTTATCATTAACCAACAATCTTATTAAAAATCTTATTTAAAAAATGACACGCTGAACACATTAAAATAAAATAAAAAATGACATGGATACTAAGAATTCTATTCTATGACTAATAGTCATGATGCAATGTTAGCTAAACTATAATTTTACATCCTGCCTTTGTTTTCTAGGATTGGTTCGCATTTTACTCTCAGTGTAGATCTAACCAATCATAGATGAGACCGGATTCTTGTAACCAATCATTACGTAGAAGGCCTGATTTGTTGAGAAAAGTATAAAGAAGTATAACTAACATAACTGAATCTAATCTAAGTTTGCTAAATGATTGACATGCGATATACAAGGGTATAAAAGAACACAAAGCATCCTCTTAAAACAACCAATTTATGTGAAATTGTGGAGTAATGAAACTTCTTTACACTTACATCCAGACCGAGTTGTTTTGTGAAATTTTGCAAAAAAATGTTATCCCATGTCCCTTTAGGACAGTTTTACCAAAACATATACCGACAAAAACAACCAAACTGTTTCACTGTTTACCCTAAATTGAATTTAAACAAATTTATAAGTACTTGAGGGAATCAGGTAGAGTGAGCGTGATCTAGCATCAACTTAATCCAGCTACATTACCAAATCTCACAAGAATGTTGGCACCAACAGGAAGAAATAATTACAGTATTAAATTAACATTGTTAGGTCATGCAGAACAATAAAGCGGCAGTTTGAGCCAAACTTATAGTGAGAGTGCAGGGTGTTATGTTTAATATTTAATATATATTTAAATTGTTAGATTTATAAAATATCCTAGATTACCAACTATAAGTTCCATCAGTTTGAAGGATTTTTATTTATTAATTTTATTTTATTTATTTATTTGGGGAGGGAGATAATTAACCCAATTACAGTAAGTCCACTACATATGAATGAGTTCCGATAGAAGATCTCGTTCATAAGTGAAATTTGTTCGTAAGTCCAACAAATATTATCTGGGTACTAGGATACGAAATTACAGTACAGTGTTCTTTAGAATCGATGGTTGAGCAAAATGTGCTATCTTTTCACCTCACTCCATTCTCTCAATTATTTTCACTTTCATATCCATTGTTATCGCTCGCCATTTTTTAGTAGTACCAGCAGTTCCTGCCTCCGCTTTTTCACTTGCCTCTGGGACGTCCTGGGATGCACGCTGCATGATCGTGACGATGTACACCAGACATGTGATCATGTGAAAGTTCATCACTCGAATGTAGGTAACTTACTGTATAAAAAGCCCAAATCAAGTTATTATTTACACCCTTCAAAAATGTTCATGAAAAATTTGTATGTTCAAAAAGACTTCTTTAAAACAAACAAACAAACAACAAACAGGTTGTGATTTGTGTTGTTATATACATGTATTTACTTAGGAAAAAATAGCTGTTTAATCATTCAGCTATTACAATTATTTGACATTTTTTATTATTATAGTGATTCTTTGAAGTAATATATATATATATATATATATATATATATATATATATATATATAGAACAGTGGAGTTTCGTTCGTTTTGTGTGTGGGAGGGTAATTTAGATACGGTCCCTGACTCCACGGCTCTAATCCGCCTTTTGTTCTCGCAAGGCTCTGACCGCGGTGCTGAAGCTCACGATTTCCGTGATTCGAAACACCCTCCTCCATGTGTGTCTATGTGTGAGTGTCAAAGAGAGAGAGAGACCCTCTGGAGCTTTATCACCACCAAGTATTTTGGATTCTCAGCTTAGCCATCACCCAGGACAGAAAAAAAAACTACCGATAACAAACCCGACATATCATGACAACATGCTTAAACCTGTGCTGTTTGTGCTAATTCTCCTTCTTAGAAATGATTTCAGAGGAATTTCTTCATCTGACCATCTGGTCATCATTCATGCTTACATTAGGGTCACTCACCTCCTGACCTGAACTTAAAAAAAGCCCAGGATCAATACACTATGAAAGGAAGCTTTATTAGGCCTGGTTAAGAGCACAGACATGAGCCTGGAGTCATGCCTAACGACACCTGGTGGCTATTCAGGTAATCACAGACTAGAGCTAAACAAATAATGACACTCATTGCTTAGATGTACCCAAACACACATTGAGCTCACAAGACAGATGAACATTACAATACAATCAATACCGGAAAAACAAAACAAAAATACTTTATTTTTATTTTTATTTTTTTATATGAACCCTTGCACCTTCAGGGTATGGGTTTGATTACCGCCTCGGGGTCTGTGTGTATGGTTCTCCCAGTACTTGGTGAGTTTCCTCCGGGTACTCAGGATTCCTCCCACAGGCAGATTAGGATGACTGGCGTGCCCATAGTGTGTGAATGTGTGAATGTGTATGTGTGTGTGAGAATGAGGTCCCACAACGGTTGTAAAATGGAAGTAAATACAATATTAATCATCACTAGACTCCACTGGTCCCTAGTTGGACTACAGAGTTTCCTAGACGAATAAATGGATGGAGAGGTGTTTGTCATCAAAGCAACACACCAATTTGGAAAATTAGATGCGATAAAATCCAACACACACATGAAACATTGATGATTGACCCAATCGACTCAGGATGTGATCTGCCCGATTCCTCAAAAGACAATCATTTACATTACAACTGTATTACAATCCTCAGGAATGCTCATCAGGGACTATCTGACCATTTTTTGATTCATACATATTCACATTTCATACAAACGTAATTCTTTTGATTGTGTAAAGCTGCTTTGGGACGATGAAAATTGCTAAAAGCGCTACACAAATAAAATTGAATTGAATTGAAATTGAATATTAAGTGAACCAACCAAAATTCTATTTGTCAAGTAAAAAAAAAACTGTTCTTGAGGAAACAACCACTGCTTCTCAAAAACATCAGAATTTGCATATTTCCCATCAGAGGAGGAACATTTGATTCCTATGAGGTGAAAACAATAGTGTGTATAGACACCACATACACATACACAAAGATTGGAACAAATAACATGTCAAATCTAAAATGTACTACATTTCTCATCAGGGTCTTTATTTAAACACAATCATCAACCTCTGGTACGGAAAAAAAGACAAACCTGATGCATGTGTTGTGTTAATGCCTCTTAATGGACATTTACATTCATGCTCTGCTAAAGCTATAACTTTTATACATTTATAAATCATGCTTAATAAACATCCAGGGTACCTTGCATTAGCAGGTGAAGACTGAGCGCTCAAGAAGCCGCTATGTTGCCAGGCAGACCAGGTTCGTCTGGATAGGGAGTGTCCTTGGGAACAGCTGGAAATTATTGAGAAAAGGAAAAAAAAGGAGGGGGGGGGGTTCGGGTTTGGGATTTGGAGTACATATCTAAACGCGATGCTCTGAAACCTATTTGGTTTTAAGAACGTTTTTTCAGGTTTCATAACCTTTTGCCCTGATGAAACAACCCGAATATACTGTGTGTTAAAGAAAAGAGAGCTTTAGTTAGTTTGTTCAAAATCTGAACCCCATTGAATAGCAAGACACCTTTTAAACACATTCAGTTTGACTTGATATTTATATGTACTGTATGTGCCTCAGGATTTGAATTTGGTCAAACACACACTTTATGGCTAATTGCATGTAGACACCTGACTATAAGTCTCATGTGCTTGTTGAACATCCCATTCCACATTTATTCCCCATTTGGTGTTATAGATGTTGGAGCGAGGCTGTTGAACTAAAACAGCATTAGTTCTCTAATGACGTCAAAGAGCCTACAGACGAGGTCAGTGCAAAACACTCAAGTACTTTCGCTCACTCACTCATCGTCTATACCGCTTTACCCTGCATATAGGGTCGCTGGGGGCCTAGAGCCTATCCCAGGAGCAATTTGGGGAACGCCAATCAGCAGGTCTTTGGACTGTGGAAGGAAACCAGAGTTCCTGGAGGAAACTCATCAAGCACTGGGAGAACATGCACACTCCATGCACACAGAGACGGGAATTGAGTCTGGCCAGGAATCGAACCCGGACCCTGGAGGTGCAAGGTGACAGTGCTAACCACAAGTTCTTTCATTCCAACCTTAACATATCATGTGTTCATGGAGCTGGCTTTGTACACAGATGCATTGTCATGCTTGAACAGGTTTGGGCCTCACAGTTCTCTTAAGGACATTGTAACAACTACAGCTTATGGTGTGCTCCCAACTTTGATGTCATGGTATGAGGGAGAACCACATGGTCAGGTGTCTGCACCTCCTCTCATCCTGCACAGGTGAAGAAACAGACTATGGAGACTAAAACCCACAATTTAAGCTCTGGTTCAACCACAGACCATCTACTACAAAACTAAGGAAATGTATCAATTTAAACTAAAAAGTCTCCAAGATGTGGTGGTGTAATGCCACATGAGTTCATTCCTCTTGTGTTCACATCCATATCTGAATAACAGCCCAAAAATGCACCGTGTAAACCCCTCAATCGGAACAACCCGACCTGTTCGGAACTGCAGGAGGTGAAAACGTTTGATAATCTATTCATTAATCATTTCATCAATTGTTTCCATTCCTGCTGTGTTAAACTCCAAGAGAACAAACAACTCTCACCCAGCAGTCTTCTTAGCTTTGGACTTTTCATCCACTGGGTTTCTGGCTGGTTTCTGAGCTCTGATTGATTACATCCTCAACTACCTTGACTGAAATTTGATCCAATCAGAGATGAGACCAAAACCATATAATAAATCATTGGGATTTATCCAAAAAGATGGGAAGCCTAACCTAAGTAAAAAAAAATGTACTTGTTATATTTCCAGCAAGCTAAACAGCACGCAGAGTTACTTTGCGCAAATCAAAATAGTGACACGCTAATTGAAAAGGTTGAGCGTGTAATCAGATCAGCATCCGTGTAAACACTTAAGCTGGAATCTCTAATCAGAAGTTACACCATCACTACTACATACGTAGTTAGCTTTCTCGATACAAGTCACTTACACTATAGCAGCTATAAACAGTTAGCCAAATCAACTAAATCTTGCATATGCTAGCTTTTAACTAGCTTCTCA
The DNA here is from genome assembly GCA_013621035.1 of Clarias magur. Lineage (NCBI taxonomy): Eukaryota > Metazoa > Chordata > Actinopteri > Siluriformes > Clariidae > Clarias > Clarias magur. Next base: position 298,165 of record QNUK01000059.1, read on the forward strand.
ATTTAGTTTTGTCATTTTGAGCTCCAACTGAATCACATCGATAAGCTTTGAACTCTTTTCACAGCCCAGTAAAATATAGCAGCTATAAACAGTAGAGTTTTACCAATCTTTTTTTATTATTATTGTTTTTTTTTTTTTTAACAAACCTTTATTTGTCCCTTTTATTTTTATCTTTAATTCATACATTCTTACGAAATCAGACTGGAGATTTCCACAGCGCTGTGGTTTAAAACCGATCTACCTCCGGTACAAATGATCATTACAACACACCGTTCAGAGTTATGCTAATCGTGAACGCATGCTAATTTAGTATGGCTCAGTTGGAACCAAAGTCTCTAAATGTTTAAAATTTCAAGAGTAAATAAGACACATTATTAAAATGATAAAAAAAAAAAAAAATCACCAGACACAGTAATAGGTTTAAATAAATTTTATTTCAGCAGATATTTTTTATATATAAAAAAATATTGTCCCAAAACATAAATCAATCTGTAATTTTTTTTTGTCTCATCTTTGAAGCAAATAGTGCACTAGCTATAAAACCAAGCATTAAGAACTAGCACAAGAGACCAAAATGTGCTCTCAGGCCCAGTGTCTATGCCCGAGTGTTCGGTGTAACAGAGAGGATGGTCTGGAAAAAACATCTCTGCGTTTACACGACACTGTGTCCCATTGATAGTTCTTTGTTTGTTTCCAGTAGTACTGCAACACAAAACCCTGGTCATTACATCACCATGTTTCCACAGCATGGCAGGGAAATTTCCATGCTGTTTGCATGCGCGGTCATCACCGTGCTGGTGTTCCATCAGCGCGTAAAACCGAGGAGTTCGCCATCCTCTCAGCTGGTTACGTCCAGGGTCTTCGCATGCATGGACAGAAGGATAAATCGCTCTCATGTCCCAGAGTGTTACTAAGGCAACAGGTCATTCTGGACAAAAAATAATAATAATAATTTAATTCGTTATAATAGCTACAAACAAGATTTTTAATAAACATTTGCTCAGAGGACAAATAGATCACTTCAGTTTACCAGGTTATCAAATTACTCTAAATTAAAAAAGACCCTTCACACCACCCATCTCTCCACCTCACACAGGCACACCAAGGACGATGAATCCCAACATGATCCGTTCACATCTTTTTGAACTACTGCTCTTGTTCTATCCGCCCTCTTCTGCATACACGAGCTTAAATAAACTCATAACTGCCTAGCGCCTCTGTGATTGACAGGAGAGAAAAAAATTACAACACCATTCTCACTAAAGGAGCACGGGCAACTTCATGGCTCATAAAACTTTATTGCCAAAATTACATGTTTAAAGATGAGCTTTATTATTATTATTATTATCATTGTCCCATAAAGACTTAAATGTTTCGCGATTCTAAAGCGGCATAATATTTACATCGCTACTTCATAGCATTATGTCACTTAAACTTTATTGATATTGTGAAGTTTGTAAAATATTGACTTAGCAAACGTAGTATTTTGGCGGCCAGAGCTAAAGCTCAGTGAGATGCTTATAGTGGCATTTTTCTACCAGAGGGGGCAGCCAAATCAACTAAAGCTTACACGTTAGCTGCTTGTTTTTTTTGTTTTGTTTGTTTTTTTTACTAGTTTTCAGCTTCTCAAATTTGGTTGTCATTTTGAGCTCCAGAAGAATCAACATCGATAACCTTATACACTTTTCACGGCCTAGAAAAATATTTTGTGAGTGTATGTGAGAGGGGGGGAGGGATTTGCTTAACAAATTTCTAGACAAGCTTTTAGTCTGGTTTAGTCTTTTAGTTTTTACACAAAAGGTTTCCCCCAGAGGGAAGATATTTTCTATTTTTATGTTTAAAATCCAGGGGGGGGGGAATAAGCTGTATATAAAATAACAATAATAATAATAAATAAACAGATGGGTACCTTACAGATTTAAAGAAAAACGCACTGTGTTCGTAGCCACACAATTATTGTTTGCCTATGCAGAATCTTGCTATTAACAATAGTGTCATTACTTTTCATGATCGGCTTGTTGAATGACGCACATTTACATTATACAGACAAAAGTATGTACACCCCTAAAAAGTATGTACACAAGAGTATTTACACACCAGTCACACGGTTCTCGCCCAGACTGCTCTGTATTCATTCATCTGCTGCAAAGTTTACGATTTCCTTCACTGGAACCGAGATGCCCAAACCCGTTCACATAGCCAGCTCCATGAAGACATGGTGTGTAAAAAGGTTGTAACGGAAGAACGTGCCTGACCTGCACACTGAACTCAAGCCCTCAAGTCACCTTTGAGATGAACGGGACCTTGACATCCCAGGACTAGAACTATGTTCAGCAAGGACATGTAAGTGTGACGGAGAGGAGTGCACATACTTTTTGACCACACGGTGTACTATAATCTAGTTGAATTACGAATAACTGCACTATTAAAATGTTTGAGATATCAAGAAGGAGGTTACTGACGTAAGACTTAACGCTGTTAGACTCGCTTAAAATGATCGGATTATTCCTAACATTATGTCAACGTATAACTAAACAGACAAGCTTGTTATCAGACCGTTTAGATAACTGGTGTCTGTCAGCATAGCACCAGCGGAGGAAGGTTATCCTGAATAAAGGGAAAATATATAATATTTCATTATGCAAACTTCATCATATATAAACTATATAAGATGATTAAACCCATTTCTGGACATACAGCTCTGGGAAAATGAAGAGCATTGCAATTTACTCTTCATCAAGAGGAAAATGGTGGGTCAGAAACCATCAACCAAAGCTGAGCTGTTCGCTTTTTTGCAAAAAAGAGTGGTATAAAGTTACCCAATGGCAATGTGAAAAACTGCTGGAGAGCCAAAACACATGCAAGCTGTAACAGCAAATCTGAGTTTTTCCACCAAGTATTGATTTTTTAAATGTTATTTAGCCAAAGCATTGACAAATTGTTTACAAATTATTTGCATTTCGTTTTATTAAAAAAGCGCTGCATGATCTCGGGTTATTTTGATGTGAGGCTGTGTTTCCATTTAAATATACACGCTAAACAACAGTTATATTTTGAATGTCTAATTTAGGAGAAATATTGTCAGCAATTCACAAAAAAAATTAACAAAACTGTTTATCTAACCAATATATGAACGTGTAGGAAAAAAAACAAACTATTTTTGCAGGGTTTCTCTATTTTTTTCCCAGAGCTGTATTTACCAACTCCAAGCTTAAACGTAAGCTATAAAGAAATGTTTGAAACATGCAAAAATTGCCTACAAAAGACAACCTAATAAAGATAAATACTAGTTAGTTTTTTTTACTAGCTAAGATGCAGTTTCTGCTTTAAGGTTTGTGCCTCACTTCCTATAATGTCTTAAGTTTTTTTTTTTTGTTAATATTTAAAAATATCACGTAGAAATCTTAAATCTTGTCCATCGCAGCCTTTTGTGCCTTTCGACCAACACTCAGGCATCCTCAATGTCGAGCTCTTTCGTTTTTAGCTGCTGCACTTTATTTTCCATTACTTTAACAAATCTAATTTCTGTTAGAACAACAGCCCAGATAAACACTGAGGCTCTACTAAACCAGGCACCCACGATACATTAGATTGTTTCTCGGGGAGTCCTACTTAAATCTCTGCCTCAATCTATAACAACTCAAAAATAGTCCCTGAGCTGCTCCGTAACACTTTTAGAAAAGATAAACCACAATTAATACTCGGTCAGATTCAGGGTTTGTTTTTTAATAACCACGAGGCGAAGAGGAAAATGCTTACAACCCGACTTCAGCCTGAGCGCTTGAAGTTTGGCATTCTGACAAAGCTTGAGCAAAATAAACATGAGCCTTGACTTTCTGGTTTATCATTAGAACCGTAAACAAAAAATGTTGAATAAACATCAATTTTCTTGCTGTTTTTTTTTTTTTTTTAATTGCTGAAGATCGTGAGAGGATCGCAAACAAGACTAGTGTGCAAAATAGCGCACACTTTTATATTAGCAGGGCTGACTCGAAGCAGCGTTTCAAAATATTCAACTCTGAAAATCCGAGCATTGTTTACTCACGGAATCAACAATTAAAGCAAACGCGATTGCGAGTTTCTCTCATGATTGCTTTTGTAAAGCGTCATGAATTCCTTGTTTTGAAAAGCAAGTAGATAACTTAAAAAATAGTTTTATGGCTGCTTTTTTTTTTTTTTTTTTTTTAGAGGGATAGGCGGGACAGGTTCTGGACAGGGTTGTTTTCACAACTGGAAAATTTCCATCCTTGATTTTTCCACAAGTACATGGCTGCTTTCATTAAGGTGTAAATACAGACTGCAAAGTTACAAGTACAACTAAATGCAACATCATCTGTAAATAATATAAATGGAAACGTACCCAGCCAAATTCTTTTTAAAAAAAGTTAGTAAAACCTAATTTTTATAAATTTTAAAATTTAAGCTTTTTAAAAAGTTTTAAGTTCAAATAAGTTTTTTTGTTTGGCTAAGCATCTCACTGAACAAATATATCCTAACAATTGGTCACATTTTTAAAAATTATATTGAATGATATTTTTTGTTTTTTACTTCTTTTTTTTTTTACTATTTCTAACTAGCAATAGCCTGAATAGTCACAAACCAATAACTAGGAGGGGAAAAAAACTGCATTACTATTATAGTTTGCGCGTACACGACAATGTTTTACACAGAGAAGCTGATAATTTTTTTTTACACTTTATTTTAATTTCATTATAATTTTTTTAAATTAAGTTCTTAATTTTGTACTTTTATAATAATAATATACACACTACATGTTCACCTTTACGCAGTACACACATAGTTTGTGGGTACCTAAACATTTAAGTTTTATGAAATGATTTTACTGGTAACATTTTAAGACGTCAACCGTGGAGATCAGACTTCTGGTTGTTGTATTAAAAGTGTCAACAATCATTAGTGACGTTAAGATGGATCTCCTCAACTAACACATTATTGGGATTAGTTGGGTTCCCGAACATGATGTTTTACCTAACTAACATTCTCACTCGAAGTAGTATTTGATATTGATCGGTGACAAATTAGTCATCTGAAGACTTAAATAATAATAATAGGAAGGATAAATCACCAACATAGATTTAACACCAGTTAATCTGTGTTATTTTACAGCTCACCATATTTCTTTTGGTACGTTTTTTTTTAAAGCCAGCTCAAGATTCATTAGGACTGAGGTAAAATTAAAGGCAACATTTAGAGCTAGAAAAACTCACTGGGTTTGAATATTCCATTTGAGTTTAGTCAACTTTAACATACACTCTTGGCAGAAAAAAAAGGCTCTTAAGGGCTTTGAAATGTTAGTTTGCTAAGAAAATAAAAGGCAGAGCGCTGAGGCATGCTGTGTAAAGTCGCGCAGTATTTGGACATTTAGTAACATATGCATAAACCATTTGCTTTAACAAATTTATAAGTTAGACTTTAAACTCCTTTGCACGACTGATGCTTGCTGCTTTTTCTGATCACCAGTTCCCTCCCTAGGACTCTAGAGTGGGACATTTTTCACCTGAACATCTATTTCTTTTGGAATTGCCATTTACATTTAGAAACTATAAAAATAAAACTTTTGTTAAAGCTTTGGAATATTACATGATTTATGAAGTGCAGACTGCCAGACGCTGTCATGTTATAAATGTTCTTATTTTTTTTTTTATTTTTTTTTTACCATGCCATCTTAATTGCTTGGTTACTTCTGTTCAAATATTGAAAAAAAAAAACTTTTAAAGGTTTAAAATAAACATTACATTAATTTTAGCACAACCTGTTTTCTTTCGTTTATAACGCCTTGTTCCTTTTTTTTTTTTTTTTTACATTTCATTACATTTAACTAAATCTTATTACAAAAAGTTTTTTTCCCCTTAGTTTTGCTATTTTTCCCCTCTCCATCCACAATTAAACTTAATCTCATTTCTCTTTCAGAATTCTGCCCTGCTTGGTCTCTTACTCACATTTACGAACCTGGATGTATCGTCCTAAAAACTATTTATGAAAACCTGAGAAAGCAGTCTCTGACGTTACAGAGAAGAGGAAATGACTCAGACACACCATGGTTGAGAAACACTGCACTCTCCCATGGAGTTTTATTTTTTATTTTTCCCAAACACTTTTATTAGGTCAATACAGTGGAGGACTCCTGCAGAACTGGAGCGGGGGGGGGGGGGGGGGGGGGGGGGGGGGGGGGGGGGCAACAAAATGACGTCTTCTCTTCAGCATCTTCAGTCAGTGTTGAAAAACCCACCCAAGCCCCAACACACACACACACACACGAGATATTCCTGTTTCTGTTAGCATTCCCAGAACTCCCCATTAATGCCAAGGCCAAAAAAAAATAAAAAACCTCGGGAAACATAAAATTTCAAGATGTTTAGTTTGATACTCTGATATATTACAAATGCCCAGATACGCAAGCAGGAAGTAGTCGACTTTGGGCAACCAACGTACAAATGTGAAGCGAATTTGAGCTGAAAAATCATATAGTCTACACTGTTTTTGTTTGTTTTGTTTTTTTAAAAATGCAAATAAAGTTAAAGATCAACCTGGAAATCTTAACACTAATTACAGTTTAACAATTCTCCTGCCTACTTCGTTTTCCCTCTCTAATAACCTACGAAAACTGTGTGTCTGTGTAGGGAAACTGCCCTCCAGAACTAGGACTCTGTGCACCTCTGGTTCAGACAGACAGACCTGTTCAGACACAGACGCATAAACTGGCATACTTTCTCATGCGCACACACACACACACGCTCTTGAAAGGAAGAATGGATGACTAGAACCAAATCACTGAGTGTTGCCTTAGAAAACTGTGAATAAAAATAAAATAAATGACGAAGAACAAATCAAATAAAAGTATAACCACCTCATTTTTATCTTGCAATTTCGTGGCTGATCCATCTCCTCTGCAGGATTCCTGTAGTGATTTCTCTTCACTCTTCTTACTCGTGTCATCATTTTTTCGTCTTTCGCCGATTTGGCTCTCGTTACACAACGCCACTACTGCTCCTCTTCGCAGCCCGTATCGAGACCGAAGCTCTTCCCATCATTCAAAAAACAAACAAAAAAAATATATAGAGTGCAGATCCTCAAGATGAACGAGACCACAGCGTGTTACTATCACATGTAGACGGTAGATGGTACGGGGTGGAATCTAAAAGCCTAGAGGAAGGTCAGCATTGCGCATTTCTTCGGCAGGTAAACCCTGTACTTCTATGTGCTACCAGTTCAGTACCGTGGTGGCAGGAAAGGTCTTTTTGGCGGGAAGAACGGACCCGCGGGTCTTGAAGGACCCCCGAAAGGAGCGCTGTGTCGCTTCCCTCTCTGGAACTGTGGCTCGCCGGGATGAGGGACGTGTGGCGGTGGAGGACGACGGAGCAGTCCCTGTGGTGGGAAGGGACCAGGACGCGGAGGACGATAGTGATGCGGGGGATGAGGAGTCCTGTGCTCGAGTCGGGGGCGTAGTCTTGGTTCCGGATGATGCAGCGGTAAAGCTCTCTCTTCAGGAAAAAACGTGCGCGTATGAGGTGAGACGGGGTGCTCGACGTTGTAAAGAGGAGGAGAAGAAGAAGAAGAGCTGTTTGGGGGCGCATCACCGTGTGGATCCAAATAGCCATCCTCAGAACTTGGTGCCTCGTGGTACCCTCGGACATGCCCCGGGGGGCTTGGACGGGGCATACCAGGGTGGTGCTGATTGTGCACAGGGACTCTGGGACGATGGTTGAAGTCCACAGGGCCGTTCTGGGGACCCGGAAGAACAGGACGTGGCGCGACTGCGCCGCAATGCCGTGGCCCTGGGGCATTCAGATGGGGATGGAAAGTCTCTTTCGGCGGGATCCGGTTGAGAGGACGCTCGTCATAATCGTCGTGAGAGACAGAATTCGATGAGCGATACGGCGGGATATCCCCACCGGTCTGTATGTTGTCACCCATGTTTGCCAGTTCGGTAGGCTCTTTGACTCCGCCTACCACTGAAGGGAGAAAGTCTTGAGGAGGAGGTGGAAGCTGGGGGATCGGTGGAGGGGGAGGTAGTGGGTTGTTGAAGAAATTTGTCGAGTTGGTGTCATGTCTACGTTCTTCAGATTGGTGCTGGTTTTCTTTATATGGTTCCGAGTTGGAACCAGCGTGCTGGTTCTGATTGTGTCCGCGCGGATCACGATACCAGCCATCGTTTGCCAAACTTGCACCATCTGCTCCACCAACGGAGAACGGTGGTGTCGCCAGGCTTACTCGCTCCGGGATGTCATTGTTCTTAGTAGTTTGTAGGTTATTGTCTGCCATTGACGACGGCAACAAAGATTCAACAAGCTGAGACCGCCCCGTTACCCCTGAACTCGGGAAGTCCTGTTTTAATGTAAAGTCCCTCTGGTAGCGATTTCCAACTTGCTGCGACCCTGGACCATACTGCAAAGCATGCCTGTTCTGCTCTTGCCAGGAATTGTTTGAATACGTGGACATGGGCAGTCCACCGCCCGCTCTAGGGGCAGGAGCAGCTGGCGCAGAAGTCGTTTGCACCGGTCTTCCTTGATACGGGAACGGTTGTGCTGCGGGCTCATCCATGACCTCGTCTTGCGTCGGTGTTGCACCGGATTCATCTCTCACAGGAGTTCCCCCTAGGTTTTCTGTGCTCGCTGAGGGACTATCAACAGCTTTAACAGCCCAGGGAAGAACAGGTGGGAAACTCATATTGAAGCCTCGCAACCCGGGATTCCCCTGAAGTAACCCATCGATTTTAGAGTCCAGTGTAGAGTTGACTGGCTCATCTTTACGTTCCGATGCATCCTTTTGAGGATCCCTGGACTGCATAGTGCTGGGAGACTGAGAAGCCTGGAGAGAGTCGGTCGTTTGAGGGGTAGCGCCTCGAACAACTTCGGGAGCAGGGGGATTGGGAGACGCACGAGTTTTGCGAGTTGGGTCTGGGGCTGTGTCCAAACTCACGCCTGAAGGAGTTGAGTTCTGACTTGACAGGAAGGAAGACAGTCCTAAATGTGAGGAAACAGAGAGTCTGTATTATAATAAAGTCAAAAAAGCTCATGATTCTCTATTGTGAAGTGTTCTCTTGTACCTCTTGAGATAAACCCAACTTCAAGACCTTATTATTGATTGTTAAAAGTGATACAGAATTCTTTTGTACATGTTCCTTTAAAAATTAATCAGTTTATTTGTAAATCTTTATCATGTTTCAATTTAAAAATGAGAAATGTTTTGGGATGTTTGTTAGTGCAGTTAGAAATGTTTGTTAAGTGCAATGATTTGGTATTGCAACCAGCTTATTAGAACAGCGCAAGAGGGCGTTAACGAGACAGGGCCTCATTCCCTCAGTCTATGCAGGGAATCACATCCCACACACGAATTGGGCAGGAACCCGTCATGGACCGGGCAGCTGTTTAAAAGGGCCTACTACTGTACTGTACTTTCGCAAGTTTCACAAAAAACTCATTCTCATACCCTGAAAGCCAATCCCTTGTGCTTGGGTTTTAGACAGGACGTTAAGTAGGGTGCCAGGGTTAATGTCCACCCTGGATAGTATTTTGGCCAGGGAATTAGATGCAGGAGCTGCTGGTGAGGAAGACACCGGTGGGCTCTTCATTGTTGAACTTGTTGAAGGAAGAGTATTCGAAGTACTGGTGGAGGGCCGACTTGTTGGGTTGACTCCTGTACCTTAAATGCAGGGAGGGGAAGAAAAAAAAAAGATGATATAGGTAACTGCAGAGGCAGTTTGAGTCATGGTTTGAGGGAGTCAGTATTTCCACCTGAACTATAGGATGCACATGTGATGATGGTCTTACCGGTGTTCTTCATAGCATTTGTGAGTGTGCTAATAATAGAGCTGATTTTGCCCAAATCCACACCAGCCAGATTAATGGGAAGCGACCCTGTTGTCGGGGTCGTGACCAGCGCTGGGGTTGTAGTTCCGTTCTCCGGGGCAGTCTGACTGGTTTGAGGTGGTTCGGTGACACTAGGAGCCAGAGTCTGATTAGACACACTGGCTGGACCGGGCTGCTCTTTTCTTTCTTCGACTGTGCAATTAAAAAATAGCCAAAAAAAAAAAACTTGTCATATTTCTTTCACAATAAATTGCACAAGATGCAATACAATACTTTTCCTCTTACCTATAATGGCTGGTTCCACTAACTCCTCAACGTCTGAGAGGTCCATGTCCTGTACATCCCGATTGTCTTTGTCCCCAGGGGAGGAGAGTGGACTAGGGGCATCACAAATCGCGATCATGTCGTCATCAAGTGCCTGCCCGTCCAGCTCTGGGTCTGGGGAATTGGTCTGCGTTAAGCCGCGGAAAGGTGACTCAGAACCCGTGGGAGATGGAGCGTCCTCCGAAGGAGAAGGGATCGGTGAGTCGTCTGGATCAGGTAAGGAAGCTTTGATTGCGTCCAGTTTCTTCTTGAGATGCAAGACTCGGTTGGCGAAGGTCTGATAGGCCTAAAGAAAAAGTTTTCCTTTAGAGGGCGACGTGCTGACATTTATATTGACCTTAAATCACCAGTCCAAATACAGTACGTCCCCGGCTTACAAACTTACAAGCTCCTGTTCAGCAAGCACGTTCATAAGTCGGATTTGTTCTCAAGTCTGACAAAGTGCGTTTATACGCCTTTAACACGAATATACGATGTAAAGAATATCAATCCACTTGACTAAATCTATGTCCCGTTTCCAAACACAAAAACCGTAACCGCACCTAAGGAAATTCATCTCACTCATCAAACGAGGGGAATCCTGGACAGTTTGTCCAACACTGTACTGTTACTGAACTGTGAACTCTGTTTTATGTTCTGATTTTCTGAAATTAGAATTATTCACCATCAGGACAGCTTTACAGGACAGACATTTTTCTATTATTGTGCTCCTGGACTGATTTGTTGAAACTGGTGAGGCCGACTGATTTCTTCCTCACCCCTACAGGCACACACATATACCAGACTTTAGACATTTTATACATTCACTTACACACCGAAAATATTGTATACAGTTATAAATATTGGTATCTGGTGTTTTTTTTTCTTTCTTGGACAAAGAATGTGAGCCATTTCCACGATTGGACCAGAAATAGAACAGCAGTCCATTTGTATCTGCGGAAAACCAGTACCTTGAATGTTTGTAAGTCGGGGACTACCTGTACAAACTATACAAACAGTGGGACTTACATTGGTAACAATCTTGACCTCTTTGTACTGCATCTCATAGAAAATGTCAGCGCTCTCCAGAGCCTCGATCAGTGCAGGTCCCTTTTTTACCTCTCGGTCTAGAAAGGCCACGAAGTCCTGCAGTTTTGCACTGCCATCTTCAAAATCTTTAGAAAACCGTTTGCCACCTGCTTTATCTAAATAAACAAATGAGGGAAAGCAGAAGATTATTATTCAATTCCATATTAAGGCATGTTGAACATTAAAGGTACAAGCATCACAAATTTACTACAGAGTGAACATGATGACATAAAAAATGTACAACTGCATCAACGATCATGTGCACACAGGACCGACCTTTGAGTTTCTTCAGAGCGACTGTGCTGCAGACATCCACCCTCATCGCAGCTAGCTGCTTCTCCCTGAGCTCAACCTCATCCATAGAGCTCCTGTACTTGTTGAGGTGCTCAATAAACGCTGAGGGCTGCATCAAAAGGAAATGTCAGGCAGTGCGTACACTACAGCGCTACACGGAATATGGTATTTTAATTAGGGCTGCAACTAACGATTATTTTGATAATCGATTAGTTGGGCGATTATTTTTCCGATTAATCGGATAAAAACTACGCTTCTTTGATTTGATGTTTTGCTTATAACTATATAAAACCATAAATCAGGGTATTAGTTGTGTTTAAAACTAAACTTTAAAAAATGCAAAAGCCACATATAGAGTTTAATGATCTTTAATTTTGACATGGGGGATTTCTTTTTTGAATGAACTCACTTATGCTGACTTGTCTCTTTCTAAAAAAAATTTAAATAAAATAAATAACAGCATTTGAGTATGCAAAATACAGCATTTTAACAATAAACGCAGATGTTGATAGAAAAGGAACAGCCAATCAGAAGTAGTGTGTGGAAGTCTGTGATTGGCTGGTTTTGTGGCAGTTTTGTAACACTGGACACGGTTGAGCGCGCACAGAAAGTAAATGTTGCTTGCGCGTGAAGGCAGATTCGAGCGCGCACAGAATCGAGAAGTCGCGCGTGCGCGGAGAACATGTTGAGCGAGCAGGGGAGACATTTCATGCGCAGAATCGAGCTGTTGAGCGCGCAGTGGAGACACTGCACGCACATAGAGTGCTTTGTCTGCTCTCAAAATGTCAAACGTGCGCTCAGAATTGTGGCAGGAATATAACACCATAGGCGCGCGCTTTTTTCTGCAGCTTCTGTAACCTCCATTGGCGAACGGCTGTGTATCTTTGCATGTTTGTGCATCTTGTGGTCGCGCTCCTCAGTAACGTGAGCAGTCCAACTAATCGATAACGGCATTTGTTGACAATGAATTTCATTATCGATAATTATCGATTTTATCAATTAGTTGTTGCAGCCCTAATTTTAATTACATGTTTATTTGCAACATCTAGTAAAAGATACTCACCACAAACTCAGCAACTATCTTGGACCTTAGCGCAGCCTTTGGGTTGCCAGGAGCTGCAACTAAAATTTAGATGCATGTTACTCATCTGAATTCATCAAGACTCGTAATAAAACCTGGAAGAATTATCATACAGAATTTTAACGAGTTTTGCCACGCAACTTAAGTGAAGAACACGGTGCCATCTATGACCATTGTGGAGTTTTGAACCCAAAGGATGCGCAATAAGACACACTGGGTCCACCTCTCGCCCGGCCCATTGTGTTAGCAAAACATTTTAGCAGTTTACTTTAGGCTGTACCTTAAGACAGCTGTTAAAAATCGAACGCTACCTCCAAGTGCATCATTAATCATTTTACGACCATGGTTAAGAAATCTGTGCTTTAAATTCTGAAAGTAATAAAAGAAAATAACAAATCATGTCATTTTTATTCTGATCCAATAAAAAAAAAACTTAAAAGAAAAAACGATCTGATCCATGATTTAAATCTGAGATACAATTAGAACCGTGAGTTGTGATCAAACAAGATGCAGCTTTGTACATGAGACTTGACTGTCCTGAAGCATCATTACCTCATCAACCACACCCTTTTATTAAATCACCAAATACTATATAAAACACAGTTATCAAATGGAAAAAAAATACCAGGGGAATAGAGTTAAACCTTGGATTGCGAGTTTGTTTGGGAAATGTGCTTTTATATCAAATAACTCATATCAGAGCAAATTTGAAATAATGAAAACTCAGATGATTTGTTTCACAACCCAAAAATATTAATATAAAAATAATTAATACAAAATATAAAGTGTAAATTAAACTAATTAAACTTTACCTATGCAAAGAATCATGTGAGGGAGAGACAGTTGTGATCACGAAGCGGTCGGCAGACAAAGCGTATATGTACTACTCATATTTTAAGACCTCGCTCGTTTATCGCGTTAAAAATAATTTTAAAAGGTTTGCTCATCTTGCACAATATTCATAATTCAAGGTTTTACTGTATTGTAAAAACAACAGACAGATTCCTAAAAAGTAAAAGTTAGGCCTGTTATTCATTTACTAATGAATAGTAAATGTTAATGTTATTAAGTAATGTTATTTATTCACTAATATGGGAATGGGTCAAGGGTTAAAAACTGTACTCCATCCAGCCACTAGACGGCCTGAGACATTTTGGTTTCACTTCTGTTTAAACTTAAGGACACTGTATAACCACATTCAGGTTGTCCACTAGTAAAGGACCTTACCTCTGTGGAATCTGTGGAGAAAGACACTTACCGTGAGGTTCTTCACGCTGGACGAGACCGTCTTTAAGCTGATTAATAAGATCCTCTGAGTAAACGTTTCTCTCTTCCCAGATGGATAGAATCCTGTCCACTGATTTACGTACCTTGGAGTCTTTCTCAGTACTGCAGAGAGAACAAGATGTAGAAACCGAAAGAGTGAGAGAGAGCGATATTAATTTTTAAATTTTTTTAACATCTTTCAATGCTTTGTTTGAGGGTACGGAATAATTATCACCTGACGAGCTTCACAGCCTCGGGCAAAACGTCCGTGAAGGTGGTGCGGTAGACGATGGCGTTTCTCCTCTTGCAGTTCTGAATGACGTCATTGGCCAGGTAGAAGAGATTGAGCCTGTGAGAAGGATCGGCTGAAAACAGAAAAAGAAGGGGAAATCCAGATTAGAAGATTCACACTTATTTATGTTTCAGATTTGAGGACACTTCCATGAGATTCAGGAATTTACATTTTGATTATGAATATTATATGATACCATAGTCACAGTACTTAAAATAAAATTCTTGTTTTAAGACCGTTTTTCTGCACAAGCTATATTTTTTTCTTTAGAGAAGTTGCTTAAACATGGAATGAAATGCACTCTTGTGGTAAAAAAAATTAAAAAAATTAAAAAATCAGGAGAAAATGGGGAACAATAAATAAATGCTTTCTATATTGTACAAGCTTACTTTCAAATGCTTAAAGGGTTAGTCTGTTGTTTAAATTATTGTAATCCCCTAGTTATCATCAGAGACATTCTGGTGTTTTAATGACAGAGGAAACATAAGGCACATTTCATAAGAAACATAGGGTTCATTTAACTTTTTTTTTCTTTTCTTACAGTTTATTTCATCATACTACAAAAATCTAAAAGAAAAAAAAAAACATCTGTAATCAAACCAATCACATCAGCATTTGTTTGTTACTCGACAGTGACTTTTCTTAGCCCTTCACTGCTCAGCTGTACAATAAATATGATTTGTTGCCGCAGATCTGATACACCAGTCAATCCTTTGAAATAATCTGCTTTGATGATAATGGCTTTTTTCCCCTTCTTTTTCATTACTCTTAGATATTCTGTATGTAGCCATGTGTAGTTCAGTGTTGTTTTACTTAGCACCAAGGTCCTCGAGAAGTGTTGTTTTTATTTCACTATATGGTTTTTTTATGGTTGTCTACGGTGAAGCAGAATCGAGAAAAAATAAATTAATAAAATTATATTTTCGTACACAAATACGGTTACAGTTTGGAGCATCAGTGTGCACAACCTCAAATTTAATGATGTGAATCTCTAGTACATGGAAAAACAAAGCCAATTCTTAGGAGACAGCTAGTGACCTAGCACGTGGTGGAAAATCAAATTCCAATGTTTTATTTGTCACATACACGGTATTGTACACAGTACAATATAAAGTGAAAGGCTTGTATGACTGCTAAAAAATTACAACATGTAAAAATAAAAATATAAGAGTTTTCAATAAGAATATAAAGTATGAAATAGAAGAAAAAATATTTTTGTTTTTACAAATTATAAATATAGGAAAAACATTTCGCTATAAAAAAATGTAATGTACAAATGTACAAATAAAATAATAAAATTAAATAGAATTGAAGTGGAATATAGAAACCATGTCCAGTCATGAGCAAGTGAATATGCAGAATAGTGTGCAAAGTCACAGTTCAAAGTTCAAATGGGTATCTGTGGTTGTTAAGTGTGATCCCGTGAAGCATTATTACATGTTTGTGTTTAGAATTTACACACACCTAGACCGTGCCAATGTCATTACCAAGACACCTCCATGATCTCAAGATGGATCCGGTCAATATAATAGATTAATAATAAAGTAATAATTGTTTTTTTACTAATCACTGATCAGCCATAAGTGTCCAAAACTGTTAGAGCCTCTTACGTTTTCAAATTCCAATAAATCTAGAGACCAAGCGTCCATGGATATAGTTATTACAAAAATTCCATTATCAATATTTATATAAAATATTAGAATAAAGCCTGATTGGGGGGGGGGGACAAAAAAAATGGTAATCTGTGATTTATAAGTGATTTATCTTGTGCTATTTAAAATATCCTTCATTCATAACAAATAATTTCACTTTGAAAATAAATACTAATAGATGCCTAAACATACACAAAGACGATCACAACCAGAGTACATTTCAAATTGGTAACAAACAGCACATGTACGGTAACCATGCTATCTATGGAAACTTTGCAGCTGCTAATTCTGAAGTCTGTCGGCCAGGAAACTTAGTACAGATGAGAAACGGCTATAAATAACGAACGAGTGAAAGTTCTTAACAGACTCGGGTGGATGCAAGAAGGAAACGCGCATCATCGGCACCAGACCTTTTAGACCAAAAAGGGGAATAAATTATACATGACAGGAGCGAGATATACTGATTCAATTTATTTACATAATTTCTGACTGTGTGGTTTGGCCCTGAGGCTATATCAGAATCACTCGTAGGCCTGATTTCAAACAGCAAACGAAATGTTCGTTATTAGACCAGTTACATACATTTAATGTTTATATATGAATGTGGAACCTCGGATTGCAAGTAACGCGGTATTATTATCTGAAAGATTTTTAATAAATTCTGACTTGAAAAACGAGCAAGTCTTGGTTTATGAGTGCCGAGTATCATGCATCACGCATGCGCTAGTTTTGACATAAAATGATGGAATAAAGCCTGATGGAGCGTCACGTGATGACAACTGAGCCAACTTGCGCTGCGGAATTGTGGGTAATCGTCTCCCCTGCTGGGTCTTAGTGCTCGTCTCTTACTGGTGTAATCAACATCTCCCTTTCTGTTTCAGCGTGTCTCCTATGTGCACACGTAATTTGACACCAACACGCACGCGCACACACTCTCGCCTTTACACCACCCCCTCCCCGGCTTCACACACACACACACACACACACACACACACACTCTCTGCTTTACACAGAAAACTCTGCTCTGTCGCGATTCCTTTCAAAGTTAAAGTGCTGGTGCATTTGTTTGTTTTGTTTGCATTTTTTTGTGCATTTTGTGCATTTGTTGTGAAACTTAAAAAGCGAGGTGGGGGAGGCAGGAGGAGTTTTACTGTGTAAGACGAGGCGAGAGAAGGGGCTAATTCCACACACACACACACACACACACACAGACACACACACAGACACGGCGCCTACACGCACAGACGAAAAATACTTTTTCAGGATTTATTTATTTATTTATTTATTTTTAAGATAAGGTGCAAGTTAATTTGTTTTATTTTTACTTTATATATTGTATTAATTTTTATGTATTTATTTTTTGGGCTGTGGAACGAATAACTTGAGTTTTCATTATTTCTTATGAGAAAATTAGATTTGGTTTATGAGTGTTTTGGAACACTGTGCTTGTAATCCAAGGTTCCACTGTACATTTTTAAAAAATATTTTGTCGAAACATAACTGGAGTTCTGTGTCACTCAGTGTTCGTAAAAAGTCCCTCTTCTGCGTTCCTCTTTGCCTGAATGCCATTTCCTCGCTACTTTTAAAAAGTTAGGACACCTCTGGAGTTTTTGAAAGTAGGACCAAAATGGCATAATTCTGAGACTTTTTAGCCACTTTGGAGTGATTTTCCCCCTCTGAGACACTTAGTTAATAAATATTAACCTGACGCCTCAGCATGCTTCACCAACCAACAAACTAGCGTCCTGTCTCATATCATGTACTTGTACACACCTCTAGAGCACAATCACTATTGAGCACAATCACTAAACAGCTTTTCTACCACAGTTATTGATTTTTTTTTTTTTAACAGTCTGACATTTAAAGGAAAACAAAGTTTCTCAGGATGATTGTCACATTCTTAGAGTTCACACAGGTTAATGTTTTGGCTTCAATACACTTTCTAGTATTAGATGTTGTCATGTGCGGCATATGCAGACGAGTCACATCACATTTGGAGTATTAAGCTAGACAGACTGATGAAAATCCATTTCCTTCATGCACCCTCAAGGTCAAAGCTTTTCAGGTCATGTCTCGTGAGATGTACTGATTCACAGTACATGGTGTAAGTGTCAGAGATTTACAGATAAGCAAAACAATAAAAAGAATAATTTTTAGTGCCTCAGGTATTCCCTATACTGGTAGTCCTGACGTACGAACCGGTTCTGTTTCAGGAGCACATTTGCAAGTCTGATTTGTTCTCAAGTCCGACAAAGTGAGTCTTGTACACCTTTGACACAAATATACAATGTTAAGCATACCAAGCCACTTCCTTATCTCCACACATGCCATCATGTGGAAAAAACTGTAATCGCGCCTAGGAAAATGAATCTTGAAGTGAAATGCTAGGACTTGCTGTACTGGTACCAGGTCTTACAGAAAGAGTTTTTAAAAATTGTTGACATTCTATTGGAGTCTGCAGAGAATTTGTTTTTGAAAAACGATCAGATCATCTGCCATTCGCATCTGTCCGTACATCTTTCCCACACTTCTCTGTGTAGCAGTTTTGATGCCTGACAAAATTAAGCTAATGTTACAAGCTGACTCTAGAGACGTTGGAGAGCTTCTTTGAAAAACGAGACGGCAGATGAGACTCGGACTGAAAACAAAAAGAAAGCTTCAATTAAAAGAAAAAAAAGAAAAGAGTCCTAGCTAAATTATGGCTTTATATCTCAAGGCAAACTCTATTTATATTAAATGGGGCCTTAGATAACTAAGATAACTTCAAATCTACTAAAGTTTTGGATTAAAACCAAAGCAGAATATCCTGCTTCCATTTCCAACTACTTATCTTTGTGAAACAGGTTTGTCTGCAGAGACCAAAAAGAAAATGAAACAAAGGAGCAGGCCTGGATCCAACACTACACGTTTGGGATGTGTGTTACAGCAAGAGATTCACGTGGACCAGAATCATAAAGGAGAATATATACAGTATATCTTGGAGAATTTAGATCATAAAGAACGGAGGCTGTTTTGAGGACTGGGTGGGTGGATGGGTTGGGGGGTGGAGACCTTGCCCAAAATTAGTACAGCGTTACTACTCACTACAGGAGTGCACTCGATATTAATGTATGTTTAATGTTTCAGTGCTGCACAATTAATCACCTAAAAATCAAAGTCGCAATATGGACCTGTGAAATTATTTAATCCCAAAAGGCTGCAATTTCTTACAGGTAATACACAAGAGTTGGACAATGAAACTGAAACACTGTGCAATTTAGTGTTGAAGGTCTCGTGCATAAATTTGACCAGCCTGTTGCCAATCGTCATTGATTGCAATGTGTTCCACTGGTGAAATGTTCAAAGTGTGAAGGTTTAATTAGCAGAGTAATAGAACAGTTTTGCATAAAATATTGCAATGCACACAACATTATGTGACGTATTGGAGTTCAAAAGAGGACAAATTGTTGGTGCGAGTCTCGCTGGCGCATCTATGTGATGTATCAAGAGCCACGGTATCCAGGGTAATGTTAGCATACCTCCAAGAAGGACAATCTACATCCAACAGGAGTAACTGTGGATGCAAGAGAAAGCTGTCTGAAAGGGATGTTCAGGTGCTAACCCAGACTGTATCCAAAAAACATAAAACCACAACTCTGCCCAACTCACTGCAGAATTAAATGTGCACCTCAACTCTCCTGTTTCCACCAAAACTGTTCATCAGGAGCTCCACAGGGTCAATGTACATGGCTGGGCTGCTATAGCCAAAGCGTTGGTCACTCGTGCCAATGCCAAACAACAGTTTCAACGGTGTGGAGAAGTCCCAAAAAGCGTACCACCCAGACTGCTGCATGCCCAAAGTGAAGCATGGGGGTGGATCAGTGATGGTTTGGGCTGCGATATTATGGCATTCCCTAGGCCCAATACTTGTGCTAGATGGGCGTGTCACTGCCGAGGACTACCGAACCATTCTGGAGGACCATGTGCGCCCAGTGGTTCAAACATTGTATCCTGAATGCGGTGTCGTGCATCAGGATGATAACGCACCAATACACGCAGCAAGACTGGTTTGATGAACAAGAAAGTAAACCACAGTGTGGTGTTTTAGAGCAGTGAGTCAGGAAACGTTTTTCTCCACCAGCATCACGTAGTGACCTGGCCACTATTCTGCAAGAAGAATGGCTCAAAATCCCTCTGGCCACTGTGCAGGACTTGTATCCGTCATTCCCAAGACAAATTGATGCTGTATTGAGTGCAAAAGGAGGCCCTACAGCATACTAATGAATTATTGTGGTCTAAAAACCAGGCGTTTCAGTTTCATTGTCCAACTTATGTATGTATAGCTTATGTATGTAAGAGTTTATGCATTTGGGGAATAAGATGCGTCATTAAGTGGCAGCCCATTCAGTAGCTCTATCTATGTATTTCTTTGTTTATAATAATTTTTGACCCCTAAAAACTGTCAATTATTTGCAGACAAGTCCTCCATACTAAACTGAGCTGCAAAGCACAAGAACAGGGTCCTTCTTTGGCGACAATGAAGAAGGGTCCTGGATATTCATTCGATCATTCATTCATCTTCTCAAGTCAAGTCAAGTCAAGTAGGCTTTTATTGTCATTCCAACCATATACAGTTAGTACACAGTGAAACGAAACAACGTTCCTCCAGGACCAGGGTGCTACATACATGTAACAACATAAATGTACAACATAAATTTTACATTTTTAAGTTACTCTAAAAGAAGAACTATCAATATCTATACAAAAATACAAAAATAGACAAAGTGCACGTGCAAATGTGCAAACAAAGTGGTACATGACAGACACAACAATGTAAGACATAACAGTACTTTTTTGATGAAGGATGAATTGAGGTAGTGGGAAGAGCAGCAGTAAACAGTTTACAATTTTGACAGAAGTATTGTGTGCAAATAGCAATAAATAGCAATTAAATATTGTGCAAAAAATTGCAAGGAGCAGCACAGGTATGTAGGTATGAGCAGATTGGGATGGGTGTGCATCAGTGTGATTGTGCATGTGTGTTTATCAGTTCAGTCCAGATGTTATTTAGTTCGTCTGAGTGATTTGTGTGTGTGTGTGTGTGTGTGTGTGTGTGTGTGTGTGTGTGTGTGTGTGTGTGTGTGTCAGGTATCAGTCCAGTCCCTTTGTGTTTAGGAGACGGATGGCTTGCGGATAAAAACTGTTTCTCAGTCTGGATGTGAGTGCCCGAATGCTTCGGTACCTTTTTCCAGATGGCAGGAGGGTGAAGAGTGTGTGTGAGGGGTGTGTCCGGTCAGCCACAATGCTGGTGGCTTTGCGGATGCAGCGTGTGGTGTAAAGGTCTTCGATAGAAGGGAGAGAGACCCCGATGATCTTCTCAGCTGTCCTCACTATCCGCTGTAGGGTCTTGCGGTCTGACACGGTACAATTCCCAAACCAGACAGTGATGCAGCTGCTCAGGATGCTCTCGATGGTTCCTCTATAGAAGGTGGTGAGGATCGGTGGTGGAAGCTGGACCTTTCTCAGCCTTCTCAGGAAGAAAAGACGTTGTTGGGCTTTCTTATGCAGAGAGCTGGTGTTGAGGGACCAGGAGAGGTTCTCCTCCAGGTGGACGCCCAGGAATTTTGTGCTCTTGACGATCTCCACAGAAGAGCCGTCGATGCTGAGCGGAGAGTGTTCGCTCCGAGTCCTCCTAAAGTCAACAACCATCTCTTTTGTCTTTTCGACGTTCAGAGCCAGGTTGTTGTCTTTACACCAGTCCGTTAGCCTCTGCACTTCCTCTCTGTACGCCGACTCGTCGTTCTTGCTGATGAGACCCGCCACGGTCGTGTCATCAGCGAACTTGATATGATTGGAGCTGTGTGTCGCTACACAATCATGAGTCAGCAGTGTGAAAAGCAGGGGGCTGAGCACGCAGCCCTGGGGGGCCCCAGTACTCAGTGTGGTGGTGCTGGAGGTGTAGCTCCCGATCCGCACTGCTTGAGGTCTTTCGGTCAGAAAGTCCAGGATCCAGTTGCAGAGGGAGGTGTTCAGGCCCAACAAGCTCAGCTTCCCGATCAGGTGTTGGGGGATGATTGTATTGAATGCTGAACTGAAGTCTATGTACAGCATTCTGGCGTAAGTGTCTTTCTTTTCAAGATGTGACAGTGCCAGGTGGAGTGTGGTGGAGATGGCATCGTCCGTTGAACGGTTTGGACGATACGCGAACTGCAGGGGGTCCATTGAGGGGGGCAGCAGGGCTTTGATGTGTCTCATGACACAGTGACCTGCACTGCTTATCCTGCACAGGGTCCGATCCCAGGAAACTTTGGGCACAAAGTGGAATATACCAAGGCCCATCTACCCCCACGGGGACCTAAGGCCAGCCCACCCGGTCTGATCTCTCAAAAAAGCCAATGCAACACAAACCACAGAAAAAATCCAAACACCGGCCATAATGAAAAGTGCACACCGGTCTCCCATGCAAAATCCAATCTAAATCCCAATCCAACAGCAAACATGGCTAACGGATCCACTGCTAACATCCCAGTGCAAGACACCACAGCACCCCCGAGGATGTTAAGGATGAGTGATGTGTGTTCATTTAAACTGTAGTTAATTATCAGATTAGCCCACATGCTTTATCAGAAAAATTCAAACCTGCGCAAAAACACTGATCTACAACCACCTAGTGATTTCACACACCAAGTTGCAATTTTTTTTTATTAGCTGTTATTTGCACAAGAACTCTTCTTTACCTGGATAGTTTTGTTAATTTATGGTGTTAATTTGTTTCGTCTCAGCTGGTCAGCTCATTAGGCGTCCTAGTTAGCTTGTTTGTTTTGTTAAATCTATGTCTGGAGGAATGCTGGTTTGTTTCACTGTGTGCTGAACTGGATGAGGGTGAAATGACGATAAAAGCTGACTTGACTTGAAGTGTGTAAAGGATTTGTGTGTTCATAATCTTACCTTGGTCAGAATTACTACAATAATTGCAAATGTACTTGTGTATGCAGGGTTAGTATTTTGCAAAACAATTTAATTCACTACGGAATTTAAAAAAATTGCATTTGTTACTTTGCAAGCAAAGGAGGAGACAGAAAAAAAGAAATACAAACTTTTAGTCCATTCGTCTAAATAAGGCGCATTAAAAAAAAAAAAGTACACACGTTCACGAGTATTGCATTTTGACTCTTATTCAGAAAAAAAGAATTTTTTTTTTTAATTACTCTATTATACTGATAATCAGTATTATAACTACTGATATGTTGAGATTTTGCCCTGTTTCAGTTAAACACAGATTTAAATCCCCATACAGAAAATCTTCACAGGGTAAGAGAGAGGTGTTTTCAAAAACTTGGACGCAATTTAAACCAGTGTTTAATTAAACACATCAGAGACGGCTAGACGGATGACCCGACTACTACTGTAACTACTACATTTGTTTGTTTTGCGCTGGGGAAATGTTCTCATCTACTTTTACAACCCAAAGACAAAACTTTCCACTGAAGCAACCAGCGGGCTGTGGATGATTCAGTACCGGGCCGCACAGTAGTGTTAATTTTGTCAGCCATTTTAAATTTTAGTCTTAGTCCAGGGATAAATGTCCCTGGTAAATGTTTAGTCAATCTTATCCTATTTTTGGTTTAGTCAAGTTTGAGCCCACTAAAAGTCTGGGCATTTTAGTCCAGTTTTAGTTAGGGGAACCCTGAAGTATTTTTCAGTGGTATTTTCCCCCCACTGTTTCCCCTCCAATATTACTACACGTTAGCGTTTTTTTCTACGATTCAATATGAAGAAAAATTAAATGTTGACTAAAATAAAGACACATGTTTTATTAGTTTTTACTTTGTTAAACCACATTTTAGTCTCGTCTTTTCCCGTGTTACGATTCACTGATACCCGTGACGTCCCGTCATCGTCTCGTTTGAGTCAAGAGGAAAAGTTCGTTGATTAACATTTTCCGTCATTATTTTTGTTGACGAAATTAACACTACCACACAAAGAATTTTACATTTCATATTACATTTCCATTTTGTTGACCATCAGAAAGTCTGCAGAGTGTTTTATTTTGAAAAATTATCCTGCATTCGTTTCGGTCTGCACATCGCAACACGTGATTCACATGCTCCAAGCCCGCTGTGTATAATAAAATGTGGCATTAAGTATGTTTGATGTTCTGGATTAAAATCAAGGCGGAATATCCTGAAATCTCCAAACTACCTAAAAACCCTGGAGGTTTTGTCTAGAGTGACTCCAACAAAAATTAAATTACAGTATTACACTGGACATGAGGAATACACTTCAGGTGTATAGTTGGAGATAACTACGGCAGGATAACTACAACTAACTAATTATAACTACCACAGCCTGGGTGAGAGCGACTTTAGTGAGGGGTGAAAGCGTGCTCATGTAAACTAAAATGAGCTAGAGCTCATTTTCTAACACAAAATAAGAACATCACTGCAAAAAGGGAAACGCAACACAATCATTTAATCTCAATGATCTTTCATCAATCTTAGAAATCAAAATTGTTACTGAAATTTGGTTACAGCAGACAAATATTTTTTGTCTATAAAATAAAATATAAATATCTTTTCTTTAATGGAAAATGAAAGGATATGTTCATAATTAATACATGGGCGAATAACTACAAAGGCAGGATAGTTACCACAGCCTGGGTAAGAGTGAGTTTAGTGAGGGGTGAAAGACTACGGACTAGAGCTGGGCGATATGCCCTATAAATTGAATATCGATTTTTTATTTTAAAACGATTTTTTTTGCTTAAAATAAATAAAAATGAAAAAAAAAAAAAAAGACAGTATAGTTTTTTGTTTATTTATTTATTTACTTAAGCAAAACGACATAACCAAGCCAAACATGAACTGCTTATTTGGATTAAAAGTATATATATTAAATCACTTAAACAATCTTGCAAACCACATGAAATTTACATGCTGAATAAAATCAAACAGGTGCCTGACAGCATTTTACATGTTTTTTTTAACTCTGTATATGGGCATAATGTCTTTAGCGATATAACACGACACAACATCAGTAATCTCTTTCCATCGAGGCCCCTCTTATTATATGGGATATAGTCGGGAAATGTTTTCTCCTGGCTTTTAGCCATTGTTTTCGCGCTGCCGCTTGTCTTGTTTAGACACCGACACAACACTGATTGAACATTGTGGCTCTGTTTGAGGTGCACGAGGAAATTAGCTTCCTTTAGTTGCCACAAACTTCAGACAAATTTTATACCGGGCTTTGGCTTGTTCAGTGTGTAAAGTTGCAAACCCGAATAATTTCCATACAACTGAAGAACCCGCGCCTCTGTTGGACACGAGCTCTTTGGTTTCATCAGAACGCGCTGCCATGTTGTATCTCGTATTTCTCACGTGTGAGTCACAAAGGAGCGTCGCAGAACTACAGAAGCTTGCGGTGCCGTACCAAAGTGAAACTGTAAAATCGATTTAAAACTCTCACAAGTGAGCGGTTAATTAGGCGCGACATCATGTGGTCGGACAATCCTGCCTCTTAATTATTCTGCCATTGGTGCAATTACAATTTATCTAATATTTTAATGAAAAATTGCGATACCTCGATTTAAGAAAAAACTTAATCGTCTTAAACGTAAATTCGAATTAATCGAAAAAAATCGCCCAGCCCTACTACTGACAAAGGAAGTGGTACCTACTCATTACACATGCTTACACGAGTCGCTAAATAACCAAAAATCCGGTGTGTTAGAAACCCTGCATTAAAAGCGGTTTATAAAATCGTGATTTGAATCAAATCGACACCCAGGAATCATGATATCGTAATGGAAAGTGACTGGTGATTCATATCTGGAATAAACTTTGTCTATACAGCTTTATCTTGTTTACAGGGTTGTGAGAACCTAGAAGCTATACCAGGAGACTTGGGGCACAATGTGGGGTACACCATGGATGAGGGGCCAGTACATTGCACTACAGGGAATTTGGAAATTTATTCCGTTCAGTCCGTCCCCACTATAATCGGTGTGCTTGACCCATTATACCACACACCAAAACAAATCAACAAACAACTTAGCCATCATATAGGTCGCGGTTATGGGTGTTATCAAAGGCAAACGACTCCACCGTATTGTTACTAGGGTTGGGTATCGTTTGGGTTATTTTTTTTTTTTTATATCGGTGCCAAATCGATACTTTTAAATCGGTACCGGTGCCAAAACGGTGCCTGAACCAATACTTTGCAAAAGCCACAAAATGATGACTCAAGAATACACTTTTATTGAACAAAAAACTTTATGCTTAAAATTTAACAATACATTAAAAGTTTAAGTACTAGCTGGAAAACCATAATTATCAACAGAATCCTTGTTATAGTAGTATTTTACAAATCGTTTGACAATTTGTTAGCATGAATGCAAGATTTGCATTTTGCAGTTAATATTACATTAGTCTACTACTAGCCTGCGGAAAGGCTGCTGTCGTCATGATAATCGGTGGACTCCTTTTTGCTACGGTTGGTATGACTGGGGCTGGGCTCATCCACACCAATAGTGCTAGCTGTTATCTCTAAGCTGTCAAACAATTCGCATTCCACTGCGTTTAACTTTATTCTGTCTGCCCTCAAATGTTTCATTAGATTTGACGTCTTTCCCCCTTTACACACAACTGCTGTAAAACATTTACTGCACGTTGCGGTATCGGAACCCGTTTTTGTGAAATATAGCCACACTTTCTTTCGACCGTTTAGTTTTAGGCATTTTAGCGAAAGTTAATTTAGCAAGTTAAGATAGCGATAGGTCACCTGCTGCCATCAGGGCAAGTGTGACGCAAGATGCGTTCACGCGCACGTCGGACAGTCTTATTTCCTGATTATTTGCGCTTTTTATTTTTGTAATCTAATAAACATTTAATCTGCAAAAATAAAATGGACAGTAACATTATTGCAACAATGGTTTGGATTTGTATTATTAAAGCTTTCCGAAGTCCTCAAGATTTTTTTTTTTCCGATCATTTCTGACACCCCATAAATGCAGTATTTAAATTTTTACTAGCGATCATGTTGATGAATCTAATGCTTATTACAATTGTCATCATAGCTCCAGTGAACAAATATATTAATCGACAGTTCAGGCATTTAAGTGGCACCGAAATGAGGCACTGAAATCCGCGTTCTGTTTCGGTCCGGTACATACATAGGTTATATAGGTACCGGTGCCATATTGGCATCGGTTTTCGGTACCCAACACCAATTGTTACAGGCTTCTTCCTTCTGATTTGCATTTTTTTTTTTTTTTGTTCAATTTCCAGGTCCAAGTCGGAACAGTGGAGCATGTGCAAAGCGACCAGGCTAAGATGGGGGGGGGGGGGGGAGGAGAAGCAAAACACCTGAGAACAAGAATCCTACAAGTATAGGTGGAACAGGATGTTGAATTAATCCAAAGGCTTTAAAAAATTTAAGCAAGAGGGGTTTTTTTTATTGCTTCTCTTGCATGTCATGAACTTTCAAAGGTTAATGACTGGATATTTTGGCTGCTCTATATAAATTTCAAATGGATTGTGTGAATATTATTTCTCCTTATTTGGGAAAAAAAGCAGCTATCAGAGAATTTTTTTTTTTTTTTTTTTAAATCAGATTCGGGGCACTTCGGCCCAGCAGTATGAACGCAGTCTCGCGTGTTGCCCCACACCACAGGATCGGTCCACAAGTACATCAGTAACTGTCAGCTGACTTTTAATGTTATGTTAAAACTATTTTAGATTCCTGCTTTAATTACTGACAAATTTCTTTAACCTAATTTATTCTGAGACTAATTTTTGTTACCCATATTTTATATTTTTTATAAATATTATAAATCATCATCATGGGCACTTTACAAACTACTCACTCAAGTACAAACATCATCAGCAAGACAATATCGTTTTGCTTTGACTTAAACATTTACACCCAATTTTAATAAAAAAAATAAAAGAAAAAAAAGAAAGAAAAATCATTAAAATGAGATCAATA
This sequence comes from Clarias magur, assembly GCA_013621035.1. Lineage (NCBI taxonomy): Eukaryota > Metazoa > Chordata > Actinopteri > Siluriformes > Clariidae > Clarias > Clarias magur. The sequence goes on from QNUK01000059.1 coordinate 325,936, forward strand.
TCTTTTTATTTTCTTTACAATGTCTTCAACTTGTTACAAAAACAACTTGCACTAAAAATACAAAATGTACGTTCCCCTCATCAAGAGCAATGTTTGCAAACAAACATTTCTTTTAACGTCCAAGACATTAGCCGAGGTGACACACCATGTATATTCACTATTCTCTACCAAGAGACATCACCGAAAAATATTTTTAAATTCCCCAAGTGGGAAAATGCACACTGCATTTTTTAATCACTTAAAAACATACTAATCTGTGATCAGGTGGTGGATTTCTTGGGAGAACAGAAGCCCCATGTTCAGGCACAAAGCTCTCTTGGTTTCTGTCACAGGAAAAATAATATTTTGAGTTTGTTAATGCAGAAAAGTCCATCAGTGAGGTCTCCATGACACTACATTCATTAGTTATCCATGAACTGTACAATATGGCCAGAGAATAGCGAGGTAGCTAATCACAGCGGCGCAGTAACCAAACTACTTCTGACGAACACACGTTCAACTCTAGTCTACAACAACAAAATGAAAGTGCTTTTAGTTATTTGGTATTACCGTGTATTAGACTTCGGATTGTTACCGTATGATAGAGTGAAAAAAATAATAAATTCTGTATGCATGGCGGGGGTCTCATTGACATGGCAGCCTGCTGTGTCTGTACTATTTCTGTTAAAAGTCAAAGACTAAGCTGCACTTTGCTGGCATAATCTGATCATGATGACTGAACGATGACTGGTTGCCTCAGTCTCTATAATGATAGCATGTGATTTAGAGAGTTTTCACATTATTGATGTGCAGGGAGTGAGGGGGAAAAACCGTAGTAAAATTGTAACGGAAATAAGAAAAATTAAATCCTTATGTGTTTAGCGAATCGCAATATAAAAGTCATAGGCAAATATACTGTAGTTATCCTGACAATATTGTATCGGATGGCGCCTGGTTTAAATCACTAACAGCCAATTAAGCGACATTGCGCTCGTTACTTAGATCATCATTGAGCGATTTTCAGAAGCTGACAAGATGATAAAGAAGAAGAAAAAAATAAATGAATAAATTTTAAAAATACAGGTACACTAGTTCCGTTCCAGGAGCACATTCATAAGTTGAATTTGTTCTTAAGTCCAACAAAGTGAGTCATGTAAGCCGTTGACACAAATATATGTAAAGCATACCAATCCACTAGACTAAATCTATCCCATTTCCCCACACTGCCATCATGTAGCGCCTAAGGAAATGACACTCGTCGTGAAATGTGAAATATAACTTGTCTATGCGCCTTTCAATCACACTGAGAATATTGTATATAATTGTAAATATTGGTATCTGGTGCACTGCAGTGGCAATTTTTTTGTACAATACCAATGAACTACTTCCATGATTTGTTGGCGTCTACGAATGTTTGTAAATCCTCAAATGTTTGTAAGTCAGTGACTACCTCAACCGTCATTTTTAGTCTCTTCCGTTGTTTAGCAACTCATTTAATGAACTGCTGGTCAGGATCAAATTACACTGTGAACGGAGTGCGAGGGTGCAGTGATGGCGCAGCAATGCAGCATTCAATAACGAGAGTG